>BSBK01007006.1:555000-1022500 GCA_027943335.1 Chamaecyparis obtusa
GCTTTCAAAACCTTCTGGTTATGAGAGGAGTAGTCTAGATCCAAAGTAGTTTTGTTGCCAAAAGCATTTGGCATGCCTAAGAGGCTCTCAAATTTTGGCTTCATTGGGATGGGTTTAGTTTTCAATGTTTCATGACAACCTCTCATTCAACCAATACAACATTTGGTGGTCTTTGTTAATTCAGTTATAGGGGATTCCTTTTTCTAAAATCCTAGGGATTTGTGCCCTACGTTTTCATAAATGTGGTATTCATAGTTTGCGAGATCTATTTTCTCATGCTACCATAAATCTTCGTTCATAGGAAGACTTACAAGCCCAATTTCATCTTTCTCACCCAGATTGAAAAACTTTTGACTAGGTGGTCTCGGGATTGCCTTTGAATATGCTATAGAAGCTTGGTATCCATTATGTCAAACCATGGTGGAAAGACTGGTGATGGTCTCCATGTAATTCATTTTATAATTACAAGCCTAAGATGAGTTATCGTGGTTGTTTCCCCACCTGCCTATGTTTTCCACCCTCAACCAACGATGGCATTTACAATATTCTCAAAAAGCATGATGACATAGGTTTCTCATAATTTGGTCTACCATAGTAGAATCCAAGGTGGGTCACTTCACCTGGTGTATTATTTTCCAAGGCTTGTCCTTAGGTTCTAGGCTTCGACATCTGGGTGTGCTGGATCCTCGACGCCCTTTTGTGGACAACCCAATACTTTCATTCATATCTTTTGGTATTGTAGAAGTGCCAACAATATTGGACTTGGATTCATGATTTCTTTCGGCCCTTTAGGCTTGAACCCTTCTCCTGGCATATGGTCTTGCAAGGAGATTCTCCTAGGCTTCCCTTCAAGTTTTTGCAAATATGGCATGATTCCAGGATGAAAATCCTCTTTAAATGTTGTTTCATTTACTCACAGTTTTCTTGATATAAATGTTTCAATGTACGCTAAAGCATGTATATGTAATAATGTCCTTTTGCAGATTTAGGTGCAAGCTAATAAAGTGGCCCACTTGCACAAGTTACTTCAGCATTGGGGGTAATGCCCCTTGCATGGTTGCTAGAGTTCCATTGGAATTTCTATTTTTGGTGATAAATCTCCGCCTTGTGGGCACCGACATGGCCATAGTTCCTCTGCCTGCCACTCTTAGATGTCGCATTCCCAGGCTCCTTGTCATCCCTTTGGCAGGGTAAGAGAGTTTTGGAGGCATCGCTCAACTTCTCTACCCCATGGTGGTTTGACCCAGACTTGGCTAACCAATAGTGTTTCTCTCACCACTCTAAGTGGTTCTGGCTGGCCAGATGCTGGTGGTGATTTTGGCTGGTGTGGCCACAGTTCCTCCTCTCGCCACTCTTAGATGCTACCTTCCTAGGCCCCTTACCATCCCTTTGGCAAGGGAAGATATTTTTGGAGGTGTTGCTCAGCTTCTCAACCCCATGATGGTTTAGCCAAAGCTTTCCTGACCAATAGTGTTTCTCTCGCTGCTCTAAGTGGCTCTGGCTAGCCGGATGCTGGTGGTAATTTTGGATGGATGACTTCTTCTAAGTGGCTCCCATAACTGGCTTTGGACATTTCTCCAACTAGGAAAGAAGTAGAGGAAGAAGGAAAAGATGAAGATGGTTGGTCCCTTCCAAACCCTAATTTGGACCTCACTAATGTATGGGGTAAATGGGATGACCCTGCTCCTCCTCCATTAGCTGGTACTGCTCCAGCCGCCTAATGCACACATAGTTTCTGGACCGTGCCCATGTTTTTATGTTGCTACTAGTTTATGGGCTAGGCCCATTTGAAACTTGCAGGATGATTTCATATCCCCCAAATTTTTCTATGAATAGTGTATTTTTATTATAAACTTTAATGGAAAGGCCTATTTATTAAAATAATAAAAATTGGTATGAGGATAACCTGATTTTTGATATTGTATACAAGTCCAAATAGCATATTTGCACAAAAGCTGTAGATGAAAATGATTTAATTGATCCAATGAAAAAGATTTCTTACGTGTCAAACTAATGTTCTCTTAATCAAATATCTAGAAAGTTTAATACTCATACAAAAGTCTCTATCATTTTACAAATAAATATGTGTCAAGATTATATTGCTCCATATTTTGGACCATGTAGGAAGTCCATGAGTATATAGAGAATCATGAAATCTATCCTTATTCAGGAACTTAGCGAGCATAATGTCACACCATTTGGCTTTGTGTTTGGCAAGGTTCTGTCCAACCTTCATAAAGAGAACCGTGTTAAGGTGAGGGATACTACTGGTACCCAGACCTCCCATAGATTTTGGTCAGCAAATAGAGCCCCATATAACTAAAGGCATCCGCTTCTTTTCTTTCATTGTTTACCAGAGGAAGTTTCTCTCGACTGTCTCCAATTTCTTGGCCCAATTGTTAGATATTCTAAATGCTGATAGGAATCCCCTGTAAGGACTATTTGAGGAGTTGTAACTTACTCACACTACTCAAGAGTACTTTTCTCTTCCATCCAACCAACTTGTGTTGCATTCTTTCCAAGATTGTATTCCAAAAGGAGTTTGAGACCTCCTTGACTGTGAGTGATAGCCCCAGGTAAGTGTCAGATAAATCAATAGATTGACATCCACAAATGTTCCTAACCTTATTCTGTAGAGAGTGGTGCGCATTGAAAAAATAATCTTTGATTTTAACATAATTGACACTTTTCCTTGACACCAAGGCATTTTGACTAAGAAGCCATTTCTAACTCCTAGCTTTGAGCACAAATGCAACACCAAAGAGGATTGCACATCATGTACAAATTGTTGTAGAACCACTAGGGGCAGGGTAGAAGCGGGGATCACCCCAAGAATGCTTTCTCACTTATCATATGCAGAAAGTTTCTTCCTAGAACATTTCCAACAAAATAAACATGTAAGGGGACAAGGGTCACCTTGCCTGATACCTTTGGCAACACCAAAAAAACCTCTAGGGACACCATTGACTAGGATAGAGTAACGAACAATGGTCACACATTCGCTGATCAACGTAATCACCTTCCTATCAAAGCCAAATCTTTCAAGCACTTTGAAAAAGAAATCCTATTCGATTTTGTCATAAGCTTTGAATATATCTAGTTTAAGAACCCTCATCGGGAGCCTACACTTATCCGTAGAATGAAAGACTTCGTGGGTAGTAATGGTTGCATCAAGTATTTGCCTCCCAAGGACAAACCCATTTTGGTTAAAGTTGATAAGATTGCCAAGCAATGATTACATATGCTTATTCGCCTAAATTCATGAAGAGAGACTGACTCCTAAATTTTTGGAATGAGGGCAATAAAGGAGCAATTTAATTCCTTGAGAAGTCTACCTGTTCAAAAGAAATCTTTTGCAACCACAATTACATCAGGGCCCACAATATCCCAGGAATCCTAAAAGAAAGAAAGAGGGAAACCATCTAGTCTCGGGGCCTTAAAAACACATATAGAGAAGGTAGCACTCCACACTTCCTCCACCATGATCGAGGCCATGAGAAGCTCATTATCAACTTGAGAAATAATTCTCAGAAGGCAGTCCATCATTTGTGTTTCAAGAGCGTCATCAACATCATAACAATCCTATCTAAAGGCCTTGCAAATGAAATTAGAGGCCGAGAGACCCAATTGCGTGTCCTCTATAACCATCCTGTCATGTTCATCTCTAGCCCGTTTGTTTGCTGGAATTAGACTAGAATTGGGATTGTCAAATCCCATAATTGACATTTTCTATGTTTGTGTTCAAAACATGAAATTGGAATAGGGATTTGTTAATTCCCTTTTACCCCCAAAATCAACATTTGAATCTTCCATCTAAATAGGTGGAATTGGAAAATCAATTCCAATTCCACTTAAATGGGAATTGGGGGTAAAATAAAATTTATAATATTTTGAAATCCATATGCAAACAACATTTTCCATCTTCTCGTTATGAATTCTAGGTGAACCAAACGGTTCCAACCATATTCCAAAAATCATTTTCTGAATTTAAAACTTCCAGAATTATCAAATACTAGAATTTGACAATTCCAACATTATTTAATTCCAACAACCAAATAGACCCTAAGGCTTAGAATAGTGTTTCTTTTCTAGTGGATGAAAACTGAATGGTGAAAGAATGCCGAGTTTGTATCATCTTCCTTGACCCATTAGACTCTGCATCTCTGTTTCTAGAAAACTTCCCCTCTATACAAAATATTTTTCCATTTAGACCTCAAAGCCTTCTTCTTAGCATGAGTTGTTATTGAGAGGTCACTCCTCCCCATTTGCTCTTGGATGGAAGCCAACTTCCCACAAAAGAATTCTCAATAGTTGTTATACATCACTTTTCATTAAATATATACACTTTTCAAATTAATTGATTTTTTTAAAAAATTGGTAGGAGGATAACCTGATTTTTGATTTTGTATACAAGTTCAAATAGCAGAATTGCGCAGAAGCTGCGGATGAAAGTTATTTAATTGATCCAATGAAAAAGATTGCTTACGTGTCAAACTAATGTTCTCTTAATCAAATATCTAAAAAGTCTATTACTGATACGAAAGAGTTATTTAATTGATCTAATGAAAAAGATTGCTTACGTGTCAAACTAACGCTCTCTTAATCAAATATCTAAAAAGTCTATTACTGATACGAAAGTCTCTGTCATTTTACCCAAAACGAAAGCGGCCGCAGTCACGCTGAAAAACGCGTGGCCGAAAGCAAATTCGCCAACCATCAATTAACCGACTTGCATTCCAAGCATATATTCACATCCAAAATGCAAAATATCTTTTTACGTTAATTGACGTACATCGCACGAACCAGTCCAATCCAACGGTCAAGCACACCAAACACTGTTAACGTAGGCAGTCCATCATTCGGAGCGACAGCTAAACTCAATTTTGTCGTGTTCTCGACAGACAGTATGTCACTTTTTCTCCGTCTCTTAACAGTCAAAAATTCATCCACGGGTACCCTTCCTATATTTTATATATTCTACACTGCCGTGGAATCGAAGATAATGTAGTGTCTAAAATTGCTCTGTGGATTTCTGCTGCTAATCAGAGGGAGGATTTAGAGAGCTTTTGGCTAGAAGAATTCAAATATTGCAGGCAGTAGCCATTTTTTATATCTTCGGGGAATCCTTATAAAAGTTTTGGCGAAAGTAGTTCGAATTGGGTGGATATCTACAGATTTGCGTCGTTCTGTGGATTATTTAGAAAGGTTGTGACCGAGAAGAAGAGTTAAAATTGTGCGGCACTCCATTCATTCTGAGATTTTCAGATTGCGGAATTTCTAGATTTTGTTGGGCGAACAGGAGTGTAGATTTCTTGCAGTTGACGGCGTCTGCTCAAAATTAGGTAACAATCGGCATGCCTCATGAAGAATTTTGAATAATTAACATTTCTATCTAGAAGCATCAATTATGTTATATAAAGCGAAGGTGTAGAGAAAATTGTTGTAGGAAATATAATTTTCTTTATTTGTTGGGGTCGGGGTTTCTAGCTGATGAAATCCTAGGAAATTTTATTGAATTTAAAAGGGAACATTTTTAGTCTGTAATTTATAAAGCTAAAGGTATAGTAAATTTTTGCAGATAATTCTATTTTCTTTGTGAGGCGGAGTTTTCTAGTTGATGAGATCAACGCGGAAAAAAATTAACTTAATCAGGAGCATTGCATTTTGAGACTGTAGTTTGAAAATATAGATTGATTGAGTTTAAAGAATACGTGCATGAGGTAACCAGGGGCCAAACAATATCAATTCAGCTCCAAGCAAGGATATTTTCTAGAAAGAATCTTAAAGACAACCTCATTTTTTCGTTTTGTCCAGACTCAGGATTCATTTGCGGGGAATTAAACACTATAAAAGATTTAGGATTGAAAGGGGCTATTTACTTATCCATGCTGGCAAGCGAGATCCCCATTTTGCCCCCGGCACCGTATCTTCAAATTCAATCCGATTACCCAGTTTGATTTTTGCATATTGCTTTTTTATAGTTTTTAATATTTCTGCTAAAGCTGCGTTCAAACTGGGTTGAATTACTTCTTCTAGAGTATCTATTCACAGAATGAGTAACACTTTGTCATCTCTAAATCCACAGGCATCTTGTTTGACACAAAATTCTGCCCAATATCCAATTTGCCACATAAAAACAAAAGATATCCTTGTTCCCTGATTACATTTCGTTATGCTACCCTGACAAAAGCTACTATATCAAAATTAGTGATTACAGAAGGGTTTGTGCCTGGCCCCAGTTAGCAGCTCCAAGGAAGCGAAACTCAATGGGTTCTGAATGAGCCAAATTTCCGTTTACCCTAATATAATGCACTACGAAAATCTTAAAACTTGCATTCAATATCTTTTACTGTTGAGTGAATCTGCCTGGTCCCTTTGGGAGGTATTGATTTTTTCTGTTAAAAAATGGCGAAGGAGGTTAATTATTATGTACAAGATAAGAGTATCAGTCTAGCAAACTTAGAATAGAGTTGCAGTAATATAAATCTGAATTTTCAGGGAATTCAACAAGCGTGAGCCGACATTAGTCATTTGACTACCATCAACACATGCTGAAATATAAACTTCAAAACTGCAATCAGCAGACGGTTTAAACTTGCTGTCTAAAACATAACTCCTGATTTAAAAACTATCCAAGAAGATCATATATAAACCATTTGTTATAGAGGATATAACCTCTCGCAAGATTGAACTGGACCACAAGCAATAACTTGAAAAAGGTTAGAATAGAATCACCATCAAACTGTTTGCTAATTTACTATAAGCTTCTCCCTCACTTTGACCACCAACCACAGATCCTCATCACAAACTTTGTCCATTGTAAAATCATTTGTAACCAAGTGCAGGTGGATGTCGTTAAGAATATAAGGACCTCAGTTGGAGATATCTTAGACAAAATTATTTCTCTGTTCCACTGTAGTGGCACCATCCAAGCTGAAGTCAAATAGTTGGTTGCAGGTTTATGACGTTGGGAATCCTGAATAGGCACTATCTCATTACCTTAAGTTTCAGAAGACAAGGGCCTGATTTGTTCTGGGTTTAAAGACAGCTTCTTTAAGCTCATTTGCTTCTTTCTTAAAAGTTTAAAAAATTAATAGCCTTGAGAGGCCAGATATGACCATCATGCATAAGGGCAACAAAGGTTGATCATCATACCATCGATAGTATGACCATCATGCATATGACCATCATTTGCATTAGTAGTGGCACCATCCAAGCTGAAGTCAAAACAGTTGGTTGCAGGTTTACGACGTTGGGAATCCTGAATAGGCACTATCTCATTACCTTAAGTTTCAGAAGACAAGGGCCTGATTTGTTCTGGGTTTAAAGACAGCTTCTTTAAGCTCATTTGCTTCTTTCTTAAAAGTTTAAAAAATCAATAGCCTTGAGAGTCCAGATAGATAGTATGATCATCATGCATAAGGGCAACAAAGGAAGAGCCAAGTGAGAAAATTTGAGGTTGAGCATAGCGGAAGTAAATGTGACCTGTAAATACGGAGAAGACTCCAACAACCAGTTTAAGTTTCTCTCAGATAGAATCATTATATTCTTCAGCCAATTTGCTCTTAAAGACCCTGTAATCAAGGTTTGATTGAATTGATTGATGGCAATAGCATCATTGCATCTGCCTTATTGTCCATGGCGCTCAGTAATAGACATAGGAATTGATGTAGTTTTCAAAGCAACAGGGCTTTTTGAATCTTTAATAAAACCAAGAGCTTTCACATATTTGAGGACCTTACTGCCAGTAACAGCAGGAGAGGAGCAACGGGTAGCTACACAATCTTGAAATTGGTCATTAATATTAAGTCTCAGCATTATGCATGGTTTAGCAGCAAGGGATTCAGCCATATCCTTTGCAGAGATTATAAGGGATTTGGCCGTTATAGAAGTAGAGAATTGGAGGCCAGGAAACATTTTCACTTGCCACTGAAATCTTTAAAAAAATTGTCAAGTTTGAAAACGAAATGGGGACAAAACAAAAGGAAAGGGAGGTGAAAGACCATCATGAAACAGAACATTGTCAAGAAAAAACCAAGAATTTTCACCTTCCATTGTTTTCCTGCCCCTGCTCCACAGAAAACTGTGATTGTCCTTGACACTGACATTTGCCAACAACACCAAACAACTTATTTCAGATAGTTCCCATATCATAATAACCTTTGACATATAGCAGCGAGGATAGATGAGATACAAGGGAAATCTTTGTGAAATAGAGTTCTTTCCATTTGTGTGCCTAAATTTCCTAGATCTGCTCATCAGACAAGGCTGGAAGAAATTAATGTCAGCAGGATTGTGTGTTGTATACATGAAACTGAAAAGAAAATTGAAGGAATATTAGTGGAAAATAAATCACAGGAATCAACGCCCAAGAAGCCCAAACAAGAAATAATTAAAGATTCCTTAGGAAAAATGTATAGAGAGATATCCTCTAAATCATTATCATAATTAGCTACTTTCATCAATAATAATTGGCAGATAACTTTTCTCCAAGCTTGGGATTGGAAGATCCTCCACTTTGCAAGCCCATCCTTGACTTGCATTGAGGCAGGCAACTTTCGTAACTAAGATCTTGGTTGCCATGTTAGCTTCATGAGAGGTATGGTGATAGGAATGCTTTTGGGCCTTCTCAAGAAGTAGACAAATATTGACAATGCTTGGTTAACTTCTAGTTCCCTAGATTCTTGCTATTAAAGAGGGAAGAAACTAATACTTGAGAGTCTACTTCAATGGTCGTCTTAGATACATGATGGGTCAGGCATAAAACTACGCCACAACAAATAGCCCGGATTCATTGCCACATTAATAGTAGCCTTACCTAGACTCCAACATAAACAAAAAAAAGGATTGCCATTTGCATCTATCCGGACATAAACTTCTAGTCCTTGCAGCACCTAGGTTTCAACTAAAAGCCTTGTCAGTTTTGATTTTGATAAACGAAGCATCGTGCGGGCATTGCATAATCTTCTTCACATTATTTTTAGCAATACCTTTATTTGGAAGTAGGGGGGGTATTGGTTGTAGTCTAGTGTTAAGTCACTTTTCGAGAGAAAAATATTGGTAAACCCTTGTAGGATTAAACTGATAAACTTATGTAGGAGAAGCAATGCCAATGGTATCTTAAATGCAATAGAATGAAATTATGACACTCACAATGTACTAAGTGATATTACACTAGGAAACCCATTTGGGGAAAAACCTTCCGAAAACAACATTTATTCAATTGACTTAAGTTCTTAACTATTCACAATACAATAAAATATTTTTCTCTTCTTATCCCTAATCTATGTGTGTGTTTATAGGCATATCAGTATAGAATATCGTTAAGTAGTATTCCTATACAATGTATATAAAACTATGGGCCAAAAAGTCACATATAAGAAAAAAATGTCCTTGAAGGCTTCCACTCCCAAACCCCTTTTTGAAGGGCCACTATCTCCCACACTCTCAAGCCAAGGGGATGCCTTGATTTTGTGATGTCCCTGTTTTGAAATAGGATTTAATAATAAATAATCATTAAATAAATAAATAATACACAATAAATTAAATAATCAAATAAATATATAATAAATTATAGTGAATATAATAAATAAAATAACAATTAAACAAATAAATAGTTAATAAATAATGGATATGATATATATATTTTTTTCTCGGTAACAGATTTGTATTTATTATTGATAAAATTAAAAACATTTTACATAGCAAAGTAAAGACTCATAGCTACCCCCATAAACAACATCTATTACATCTGATGACACCTGGCAGTTATCAACACTTCAAATTCAAGTTTGTAAACAGAAACCCGGACCCCTACCTACAATCTTCTCAACAGTTATAGAGAGTAAACAGAGTAATTCATAACAACATGACCATAACAAAGCCAGAAGATCTAAAATTCTCTGGGAACAAGATCAGTCCCGTTGACTCTTCACACCGCCCTTAGTCTGAGAGCGAAGTGCCATATCAAAAGATTCCTTCTTTGCTTTCTTATATTTTTTCTTTTTAACAGCTTGCCACCCCTCTTCCACACGAGCTGCCTCCATTTGCCACCCCAATAGACCCTCAGAGGTGATCATTTCTGTGTCAGATGAGCAACTGTCCTGCAGTTTCAAACCTCTTTCATTCACCCTTTCATCCTCCTTATCCTGTGACCCCACCGACCTTTTTTTTCCTTACTCTCTGGAGTAGCAGTTCCATTTTTTTTGCTTCTGTACCTTTATCCCTTCAACATTAAAATTATTAGTACTGTTTACAATTGGAGAAGCATAATGACTAGGATTGTTAGATAACCATTGGGGCCCATCACCCTTCACAACCTGGGAGAAACTTTGTGGCATTTGAACCTTCTTCTCCACTGTGTAATGGCTAGTACCTACATCCTTCCACCATGTAGGCATCTTTGTCATCTTTGGTTTAGCACACTGGTCAGCCAAATGCCCTGTCTTAAAGCACCTTCTACACCTGAAAGAAAAACCTTCATAATCCAAAGGCTGCTGCCAGCAACCCTTGGAAGTTTTAAGCTTAATCTCTTCAGGAAGCACACCAGATACATCCATTTCTACTAAAATTCGTGTAAACGTTGAGTACAGTAGATTTGAGGAACCATCATCCACCATAAGAAAGCTGCCCAACGAATTACCAATTACTTCAAACAAGAGTCTAACAAAAAATGTAAGGGAAGATTTGGGAGTCTTACCCAAACCGGAACTTTGTCAAACCTTTCAATAGCTGGAGAAAAGGATGAATGCCCGGTTTCAACATTAGGGAAAACTTGTCTTCCCAACACCAAAAATAGTCTCATAGAATTTTTTTTCTTGTCATGTTCTTTTTCAAACATCACAACAAAAAACCCTCTAGCCACTGGGTAGATTTGAACATACCCTTCCAAAATGGGCTTCTAGTGCTCCGAAATCCACTTATGGAGGTCATTGAGATTGGGCCAAAATCCCCTGAAGCGCCCTATCAATCCAAGCTTTGAAAAAACTGAAGCATTTTGCTGAACCTCTTGTTCAACTTCACCCCCTAGATCCACAGTAATGAACCATGATGTCGATTAAATACCTGAACCCTGCCGTGCCTCATTCTCATGGGTGTTGCCCTTCATGCAAGTTTGATGGGGAGCCTTTTTCCCACCCTTCATTGAATCAGAACCAGCACCTTTGGAGGATCCATCCCCACACCCGTGCTTTACTGATGCATTCACAGAGGGCACAGTGACTCCATACTTGCTACCCAGCAGCACCTTCCCCCATTTTGCATCTGTAGATCGTTTTATGACTGTTTAAGGGCATGCTCTGGCGGCCCACAACAGCTGAAAGAGACCTTCTTTCTGTGCTTTTGATCTTTCAGAGAAACGCCTCCAGTAATACCAACAACAAACCCTATCTCAGCAATGGCGGGGGCTACATTTTTCAAAGGAGCTACTGCCGAAACCCCAAAACCGCCGTTTCCTGTGCCATCCTTCTGGCTCCCATCAATGGCCTCCTTCCCCTCTTACCACAGACAAGATGAGACTTTCACCAAGCGGCTGTCCTTAGTCCCACCTGGCAAAGGTTCTTGCCCTAACGATGCCTTCTGAAGCGATCCAACCCATACACGATCAGCAAAAGCCGTACGCCCGGAGGTCTCCTGCAATGGCTCCATTTCCCTCTAGCTTTGGATATGATACATATTAATATAATACATTAAATAATAATGTATCAAAAACTATCAGTATAATGTTATATAATATATATCATGACTAATAAATAATTTATTAATATAATATACATCATATTATAAATCTGAAACTTATCAAATATGATCTTAATATCAATCTAAAATATATTATAATAACTGAAATCTCATATTAATATACACATCAAAGATAATCATAATTATATATCTTAAAAATAGCAACTACAATAAGTCGCACCCATATGGAGAAGTCGCTACTCTCCCGAGGGTATTAAGAGCCAATCAGTGATAGAAGAATTCAAAAAAAGGATCACGCCATAGGGTCAGCGATTTGAATACATCGTCAGGAATATAGGAAGGGAAATCAGTAGTTTATAAACACAGTCAACAAAATCCAATCAGCTCTCAAGCCCTATCAGCACTCCCTATCAAATAAGAATTGATATCATTCCGTTAGCGGTGGAAAGAAAGACAAAAAAAGAGGAGGTCTAAACCAATGTCTGCGATCAGCAGTTGTTACAAAAGAATAACACAGCAAGGATATAAGTGACTGGCGGTAAATGCAGTCAAGGGGATAAATATTAACGGTAAGAATAATTAGAAACAGTGGTATGTACTATCATATTATAGATTGGTAAATCCATTTCATTTGCTAGCTATTATAATTATATATGGATGAGGTGCATACTATTCTGAACTACTTGTGCATAATTTACTATTCTCAGATACAGAACAATTACAGTGCTATACACACACACACACACACACATCTGTGTATACTTGTTTATATATATAAAACTTGTATATTTGTGGATGGTGTATGATAATACAAGTAAATACTGTTATCAGATACTGTATGTTTTGTTGTAGAATTAAGCATATTCATAAGTCTGGTAAGTATCATATAAATAAATAAATGGTACAAATAAAATCTATACCAAATGCATTAAGATCATTTCTTCACAAGATAAGGTAAGGCCTGCAGTGGAATGGTCTGGACTACATCATACAAAGGCACTAGGTAAGGCCTGCAGTGGAATGGGCATGGGCTACATCATACAAAGGCACTAGATAAGGCCTGCAGTGGAATGGGCACTAGCTACATCATACAAAGGCACTATCTTGCAAGGAATGATTCACATGGGGTGGAAGAGTTACAATAAGGGGGAATGGTGAATGCCCACTAGGTATGCCAACCTCATAATGTATGAGGCCAAGGGGGATAGGGCTCTGCTCTCGGGCCTAGGGTTGGGTTAGGACACCCTTTTTGTAATATCTCCACCCACCTTTAAGAGCATAAAAAACACTACACAATACATATTATGAATTGAAACTTTCTTGTAATTCAATAAGGTAGATTATATCATGTTTTGTATATTTTGCTCTTGTTCCCTTTTCGGTGTTGCAAGATCCAAATCAGGAATTAACTTGCAAAAAGACATTTCAATAAGTAAAGTTATATCGGTAACCATCTTACAATCCTTATTTTAATGGAATTTGTGATTCTAGGGCAAAAATTTGGGCAACCCCCAAAAGGGGACATTACAGATTCCCTAGTTGTGGTGAGGTGTACAATCTTTAAGGGGTGTAAATTAGATAAAGTCTACAACATATATTCTTTTTATTTCCCACTTATTGAATAATTTGCTTAGGGGCCTATGGTATACTAAATCAACTATTAAGGGTAGTTATGCCCATTGACTTCCTATAGCAAGAAGACTTCTTAGTACTAATAGACTTTGTCGATAAGTCAACAACATTATCCAAAGTATCAAACAAGTCTCCAACAACATCTTGTTGTTTTCAACCTTATCTCTAACAAAAGATATTGCAACATCAATATACTTCATTTAAGCACGTTTAGTATCGTTCTTTGCCAAATAAATTGCACTTCGATTGTTGCAAAATTTCCTTACAAATTTTTGTAAGAAACCAACATTTGAATAGTCTTTAAAACCATACAACTTCCATGCTTGCATAAGTAGTTGCCATGCACTTAGCTTTTGTATTTGAGAGTACAACAATTACTTGTCTCTTGCTCATTTAGATGACTGTTCCATGAAACAAATTAAAACATAACTACTTAAATCTTTGTCAATCAATATCTATGGCCCAATTAGCATCAACAACACCTTGTACATTGATTACTTTGTTTGGCCTAGGTCTTCCGTGGTAGCAAATTACATACTTTGAAGTGCCACACAAATACTTGAAGACCCTCTTTATAATAATCCAAAGTGCCTTTCTTGGGATTGACGTATATTTACTCAAAACCACCATTGCATTGGCAAGTCTCGCTATCATATATAACATGACATAGATTAGATTTCTAAAAACATTTGCATTAGGATTATGAGACATGTTCTCAATACCCTTGCGCCTTGAGATACTAGACCATATACAAATTCAAACCTAAGTTGCTGATTTTGGTATGAGTTCAAGGTTTGAGTTCGTATGTATGATGATCCCAAGTTTGGTAAGATTGTGTTAGGTTGTATAATATATAGATGATCTTTAAAATACCCATAGTTTGCAAAAAATATTTATAAAATTGAAAATAGTGCTGTCCTAAGCATAATTGATAATTCAAGTTTTCAAATCAATATAAATTTACATCGATTATCTTCATATTGCTCTCTATCAAGAGCTTCCATGTCATGACTTGTTTGTTCAAACCACAAGAAAGCCAATGCCACTCCCACTAGCTACATCTTTTGTAGGAGCCTCCTTGTCCTCTAAATAGATTGTGGCACACTCAGAGGTTACATGCCAATTCCTCATTACTCCCTCCTTGTATTCATCTTGCTTTTATGACAATAAACACAAGTTAGAATGCGCACTGACCAACTCCTTCACCTATTATGGTAGGACTGTAATGCTCATGGACCAACTCATCTACCTTCAAGGCAACCCAATCGATTGCACTTAACTTAGTGCATAAAGGTTTATGTATTTCAATTCTAAAAAGTCAAAGAACATTTAACCTATTGAGATTGGAGACAAATATAAAATGCAAAACAAAATTTGTAATTTTAAAATATAGCTACCAAAGAAAAGTAAGAAAGTTAATAAATTTAAAATGCATATGTATGATAAAACTTTTGACTACAAGAGTTTGGAAGTAAACATAACCTTGGCCATTGAGATACCATTGTATATGAGCATCCTTGCACTTGTCTCAAAGAGTGCTAAGGCAGCAATTCCTTAAAGTTATAAAAGTACCAAAATCGACCATGACTATGTTCTTTACATTTGAATCTAGTGAATGCTACCTTATACCCACCACTAACTTCCACATCTCTATATGGTGCTACACTCTTGGGGAAAATAGGTTCTTGTGTTGTAATATTTGGTGACAAAGCAAATGCTAGGAGATTCAAGGGCATTCATCTTGCTCTAACAATCAATGATAATTCTTTGCACCCTTTTGAAATTTTTTGTAGTGGGGAGATTCTCCTTAGTTGCTTCTACGAGCTTCATTCTTCCTATAATGGAGTTCATATTGTCATATATATGACTCAAACATGCTGAATTCATATCAACAAACCTAATCACACTCATGATGGGCTCAATGAAACTCAAAAAATAATCTATATGCGCCCACCAATCATTATTGAGGACTAATGTCTCTTGCACTTTCACAAGTCATCTCAGGGAGATTTTGTGTGATGTGAGTCAATTTTGAGCAATATAATATGGTGTAAAACAATATAAACAAATTTAAAAGGTAGACAAAAAAAATAAAAATTATAATGAAATTAGACTAAACAAAAAAAATATTGAAATTTTATAGACTACCTCTAACAACTCCAACTTGGAGCAATTGAAGATGGCTTGATATATGTTGATTTGCAACAAACATTTGAATCTTCACAATTTTGGTGTAGATTTCTTTGATCTTCTTGATACATGTGTCAAACTTCTGCATCATTGCGTTGAGTGAGTGGATGGCACATGGTGTCCAAAAGATTGTGTTGTGAGGTTTTCACACCATCGCCCCAAAGAATTTGGGGAACCCCCCAATTTTTGAGCAAGCCTTGGCAATTTTCCTAGATTCGGGTATTCGGATGCCTTGGCGAGTTTTGGAGCAACCCTGGAGTTTTGAGACGATAAATTTGCAATATTTTTTTTAGACTTGGATGAATTTTGGAAAATTGATATAATTGAATAACTTGAACATTTTCCAAAATTTAATTGTGAATTTGGATATTTTGGGGAAACCTTGTAAATTTTTGGGTGGTGAAAATGGAGATTAAATAAAAAATTAAATGGCAAAAAAAAAAAAAATTTCCAATTGGAAATTAAATTGCTAAATAATTTTTGGATTGCAAAATAATAAAAATTTAAATTGCCAAGTGGGATTTTCGAAATTTTAAATGGAGAAAAAGAGTAAATGAAAGTTGGAAATGGAATTGAAATTTATTTGAATTTTAATTGGCTGGCAGATTTTGATTTTGGGATGGTGTTGTTATGATTTAAATGGGCTAAAATCAATTTTTCTTGGGAAAAATTTTAAATTTATAAAATGAAAAAAGCTACAGCTGGCAGCCCCTTCCCATTTTTTATTTTTGTTTGGTATTGGGCACAACAAACATAAATTTTTCATCTCCCAAGGCAGCCATCAATTCCAGCCCCACTTGTGATTTTTATGCATTAGTTTGGCAATTTTAAAATACATAAAATCATATTTTTGGACTGAGTGTTTGTAATTTAGAAATTTAATTTGGGCCCCTTTGTGTGTTAAATTCAATGTATTTTAAGGCCTAAGAGGTGTGAAATTCAAGATAAGTTATTGGGTTCACAATGGGGAAGGTTTAAAGCTATATTAGAGGCTTAAATGACCTTTTTTCAAAATTTCAATTTTAGGGCCTATGATAATTTCGGATTTGGCTAATTTAAACCCATAATTTTGCACTAGGTTGGCCCAAATTTTAAATTAAAATTAAATACCCAAGGCTGTGTGATTTAATGCATTTAATTTGGGTTATATGTTTGGCAACTTAATTAATTTTATTTTCCGTCCAATGCAGGTCAGCCCTATTTGAAGAGGCAAAAAATTTAGTATAAAGGGAGGGCTTGTCTCCTCATTTTCTCATTCATTTCTCACTTGTCTCTTGGCAGTCAAGGAGGAGCTCTTGGAGCAGCAAAAGAGCGAAATTTTGCAAGGAGTGCATTTAGCAAGGGGTGATTTTCTTCTTTTGGTGGAGGAGTGCATTTTGGTGTTGTCTTCTTCTTTGGAGGAGAATTTGTTGGTGTAGAGGAGGATCTTCATGCTTGAGGGTGAAGGCTGGTCTAAAAGGTAGATTTTCTCCTTGTTCTTGCTTGGTACATTTTCCCTATTTTTTTGCTTGCATCATCCATCCATCACTTCATCATTTCATCTAGGGCTTGAAGTTGGGAGATGTAAGTGTAGTTTCAGTTTAGGATTTGGAGAAAGGAGATATAAGTCGTAGTCCCACCCCTAGGAATGAAGTTGGGAGATATAAGTGTAGTCCATCTCATAAGTTTTCAATGAGGCAGAAATAAGTGGTAGTCCCATCCCTAGGCAGAGAGGCAGAGATAAGTGTAGTGTGATAGGAATTGGCGAAGTAGAAATATGTTAGTCCATCCCTAGGTGGAGGGGCAGAGATAAGTGTAGTCCCACCTCAATGTAGAAAGAAGAGGCAGAAATAAGGGCTAGGATGGCGGATGCTAGTGCAAGCAAGAACCCAAAAAGAATGAATACCAATAAAGACAAAGAAGACATGATGCCCAAGACCACCTTCTTCTCAAAATTGAAGCAAGTCGGTGACACCAACATCGGTACAGTGGACATGGTACAGTTGAGAATTGGTTGCACGAAGGCAAGAAGGGAGTCACCAAGTCATCAAAGCTCACCAGGTCAGATTTCAAATCAGAGTATGGCAATCTTGTTGTGCTTCTCAACCGAGTCATGGACTTTGCTCAAGGTATGCAGTTTGATCCTTGGATGTATTATTTTATTGAAGGAATTGAGAATGGAAAAAGAAAATTTGATTGGGCTAGGATCATTAGCGTGAATTTAGAGTTGCAACTTAGGATAGTGCAAAATCGGAAGCAATTCTACATGGGGTCCTACCTCTTCTATTTGAATGGAAGACTGTTGGTGATGCTTTGCTAGTCGAACCAAATCCAGATTTGGGGAGATGCACTGCACCACTATGGTTGAGGCAGATGCTTATGCCAAGGGGCAAGGTTGTGGCAGTCCGAACAGTTGAAGACATTCAAGGGTTAGCCAAAGAGGAAAACATTAGTGAGGAGGTAGGTTTCATTGCAGATTGGAAGAGATATGAAGATATTTGAGGCTAGGCAAGGCTAGGCTATTCGTGCAAGCTAGTTTGGTTAGATTTGTGGGCCTTGCAGGAGGTATGGCCATGGCAGGTGCCCTAGAACCCAAGAGTATTGAAGCAGAGGGGGGTGCATGCAAACCAAATTCGAGTAGGAAGGTTTGAGAAGACCAGGAAGGTTAAGGAAGGCAAGGATAATGAAGGAGGAAGGCGAGACGAAAGGTTGAAAGAGGTCAAGTTTGATTTCAAGGCGGTGGCCAAGAGCAAGGCTCTCAAATTGCAAGAAGGTTCACATCCAGGCAAGCCACCGGGGCCAAGGCAAGATTACCCCAAGTGCATAGAGACCTCACCCTTTCAAGGTCAGGACATCAGGTACAAGCAAGTTCAAGTGGTGATGAGAAAGTTTCTAAGGACGAGCCCAAGCATCCAAGGCTTCACCTCATCTCAAGGATTAAATAAATTTATAAGATAAGGTTGATGAGGTGGCAATTTCATGTGCATGCAATCAAATCATGCCAAGTGTCCTATGTTCTCATTGGTTGACAGATTATTGTAATTTTCTCATTGGCCCACAAAGTTGGTGCCCTCATGTAATTGGTTGAAAGATGGTAACCCTAATTAGCGTTTGTAAGGTTTAATCTTGGCCCTTGATTTTGCCCCTTAATCTTGGCCACTCGTAATTTTGAGCCTCTATATAAGGCCATTTGTTCTCATTTGTAAAGGGAGTTATGTTGGAGAATTGTTGCCAAAATACTATCAAAATTGTTTTCTTTTCATTGTTGTGGCTTGCATGGTGGATATACATGATCATTTTGGTGTATTGCATGGTTCTTCTCATCTCTCAAATTAAAGTAGATTTCATTTCATGTTGTTAGAGTAGAAGTAGATGGCTAGTTGTATGGTGATGTTAGTGAATGTTTGATAGGGATCTATATACTAGGCCACTAGCATCCTAGCAGCTTGTTAGGAAGCCTTGTGTGGTAATCTAGTCCGATCGCTCCCAAGTTCTACTTGCATTTCATCTTTCCGCTTGTACTTCAAGTTGGGTTGGAAGATTGGTGTTAGTGTGAAAATCCTAAGAGTATCCCTTTGAATCATTGCACCAATGGAGGTAGCACTGCAGGCAAGCTTTCATTTGGTTGGATCTCCGTCCATTTGCTAATTTCTTCATTCATAGGAGTAGTAGTAGACCAGTAAGCAGTTAGCGGTAGGAGTAGTTGAAAGTAAAAGTGATCAAGGAGAAAAGAACAAGTCAAGCAAGCGAAGTACCACCAAGTTATCTTTGAATGAACAACGTAAGACCGCCTACGTGATTAACCAGCAAATCACATTAATATAACTGAGTTAGTATCCACAGGTGTAAGGAACCTTGGAGTTTTCTCATGTTCTTCATGAGTATTTACTTTTCAAGAGAGGGTTGAGTGTTTGGTATTCTATATCAAGTATACAATTGCTATATGTTATGTAGTGGTACAAAACTGACATCAACAGATTGCTTGTATCTTCTTTCCACCAATAACCCTATTGCCCTACGATTTCTAGCATTATTCATTATGAGTTCAACAACATTTTGAGCTCTTATCATCTCATTCATGTCTTTGAGGATGTTGGCCTTCACTTACTCCTCACAATCAATTGATTTCAAATCCATTGCCCCTTTAGGGCACATTGTATCACATTAATTAAGGGCTTTCTTTTGCAATATTTCTATCTTTAAGAAATGGACACTTAACTTTCAGCACATGAATCTCTAATTGATTATAGTGATCTCTCTACAAAGTCTTTTTCCTTGGCCAATTTGGTGGTGGACACCTTTTCATACCTAGGACTTGTATAACTTGTGAGTGTTTGACTAATTGAAATTGCTATTTGCTACAAATATGGTGATCTCACTAGGTTGAAAGGAAGCCCACTTGCATAGTGCTCATTTGCAATGCCCCTTGCCACATTATTAAATGCCCTTTCTAATGGGCCTCTTTTATGGGAAGCAAAAGGCCTATTGTCTTTTTAGGAAGATGTGTCCCAATGAAAGGATGCATGGAAACCACTATTGGAGGAGTGGAAGATGGCATTGTAGGTGGCTTGCGTGATCCTTTTTGCTGAAGGATGGAATTACCATTTTCCTTTCTTGGTTGCACTACCTGTTTTTTCCTTGTTCTTTGATATAAGAGATCTTGCTCCTTTGGCAACCCATGGTTTTTAGTGCTGGACAACATTGGATGGCCATTGCACACAAATGAGGTTTGATTTGATCGTACAAGCTCTTACACACATTATGGCACTTATTTGTACCCATAAGAAACTCAGATTCATGCATCTTTTAGTTAGTTTTTTGTCAGTTAATTCACAAATTGGTTTGTGGATCTATGTCATTGTTGTCCTCCAATTCGTTTGCAAAGATAAT
Source organism: Chamaecyparis obtusa (assembly GCA_027943335.1). Taxonomy (NCBI): domain Eukaryota; kingdom Viridiplantae; phylum Streptophyta; class Pinopsida; order Cupressales; family Cupressaceae; genus Chamaecyparis; species Chamaecyparis obtusa. The sequence goes on from BSBK01007006.1 coordinate 575,389, forward strand.
CTTGTCTTCGAGTCCTTTCAACTAATCTTTTTCCAAGATGAAGATGATGGCCACAAGCCCAACAATGAGTAAATAATGAAATTGATAAACATAGTGGAGCTGTATTACCGCAATGTCAAGGTAGATTCAGTATCTTTCTATTATACAAGCAAATGCAATTGTGAAGTGAAAATCAGAGTGGGAATTCAAGGCAAGGTGACACTTTTGAGAGGGACAAGCCTTCTAATCCTTTAACCACCTATCAAAAAGATTGGCAATATACTAAGTGATGCATGCTCAGGCTTAAGGAATAAATAGAAGTTTCAAGTGAGGTGCACCTTATGTGTGGTAGAACCTGGATAAGACCATGCCTAAGACATGGAAGGTGGCATGGTCTTTGGCGATATCCGCTTGGCATGGAAGACTCCAATCGGTGTACTTTTAAGTGGCACAAACTATAAAATATTCTGCCAAACATTAGTGAAGCATGACAGAGGCATTATGAATCAATGCCTGGCATAGAAGAGAAGAGAAGCTAGGTCAAGAGTGTCTTCTTTTAAAGTCACAATGCTAGCAAAAACCCCTACTATATATCCTCAAATTGGCAGCAGACAGAGAGAAACATTGCTCAAATATTTAAGGAGGATAAATGATAAAAGTTTGGCACATTTTTTTATGGCACCAACCAGAAGAAACTCTGCCCAGCTTGCAAGGACTTAAAAAACCTTACTAAGGCACATATTTGACATGACAAACCCTTATGAAACTATGACCCAAACATAAAAATATGTTAACTCAGTGATTTGTTACATATCTAAAGGAGAAGAAGTAAATTTTGCACATGCATGTTGAGTAGCTTAGATACTAGTAAATTTTGCCTAGGACATGAAGAAGTGGCAATCACCCAAGTGAGGTGCACCAAGGCAAAAGGGGACAATTTCTCAAGTTTGATGCACATTCTTAATGGCTCATCTACTCACTTTGTTCACCATAGATTTAAAGCAAAAGAGGAGTTTTAAAGCCAAACATTGCTTGTATATAGGCAAGCCTCCATTCCTCCAAAATCACAAACAAGTTTATTTATGTTGATCATAATGGATGATTTTCAAGGTTGTTAACATTGATTAAGGGTTATCAAAATAATCAACCTCTTTTCCTCCATATGTTCATATTATGCTTTTGTGACATCCAATTTCTTTCACTTCCAAGCACTTTTTTCCATCTCCGATAGGGTATTTTCAAACATTAATTTGCCAACATTGAAAATTCAATCATATTGCTTTCAAGGATTAATGTTTCAAATTCAAAAGGATGTGCATATCATCACATCTAGAGTTTCAATGAAATCCTTGAGGAATATGTAGAGATTCAAAGTAGGTTGACCATAAGTGGATTCATCATGGTGAAGATTCTCACTTTGAGTCATTAAGCAGGTATTTGTGAGGTGCTTATTATATGTGGTTTTAGTTATTTTAGAGGCACTAGAAAGTTCACCATATTTTAGATGTTCCAAAAGTTTTATCAATTACATGTGACAAGTTGCTTTAGAATTTTGAAGAGTCACTCATGTGCCAAATTTCTATTTTTTAATAGTGGTTGCGTATGATAGTCGTCATCATTAGCAGTAGGTACTTTTGGGCAATAGATTTAACCCTTTTTAGGCAATTTTGTTTAATTCATTATTTGAGAAGGTTGAAATTGTTTTCTTTAGTCTTTTTTAATAGATAGGGATATGATTGTATAAATCAATACTTTTTGAGATATTTAATTAATATTTTAAATACCTAAAAACTACCCTTAGATTTAAGCCCCTTTTAGGCAATTTTATTTAATTAATTATTTTAGAATTAGGTTAAAATTGTTTTCTTTCCTCCTTTTTAATAGACAGGGATATGATTGTTTAAATCAATACTTTTTGAGATATTTAATGCATATTTGTATATCCCTCAAAACCACCCTTGAGAGAGAATAAGTCCTTTGAGAACAAAATACATGATTTGTTAATGATAGTTGAAGTCAAATTGATGCTATAGAGATTGTCCTTCTAATGTAGAAATGATGCCTCTCACAAATATATGGAATTTTAGGGCTTCCTCTCTCATCACCTACAACAAACCTCTTTATAGCCTCCAAAAAGAATCACATCAAGGAAAGAACTTGCTCTAATCCAATTGATGTATTTGTCACAAAGTGTCCTAGCTAAAAGTCCACAAGGCAAAAATAAGAAGACTTACTTTCATTAATAATCTAAGTCACTGGTTGGGGTTTGGGTACGAGAACCCGGTACATGGGTACGTGAATTTTTTTTTAGGGGTTTGGGTACACATGTATATATATATATAAATGTATAAATATATATGCATCATATATACAAAAAAATAAGAAGAGAAATATACAAAATTGTAAAACTAAATCATTTCATAGTATGATGCTTGATCAATTGATGAATGCCAAATGTCAAAGATAAACATAAAAAGTTTAAATACTTGATCATTGATCTATGTTCACGATCCTAATGAAAATCATTACATTGAATTACTGAATTACAAAATGAAAATGTAGTTCATGAAACATGATTCAATGTTCAATGTTCATCAATCATCAAACAGATTATCAAAAAAATCATCATCTATGGAATTTTCAACGGCTGCAAGTAGATCATCATCATCATTAGAACCCAAAGCGGTTCCACTAGCACTAGATGCACCATGTGGTATGTTATCATCATCATCCACATCAACGGTAGTGGCTGTAGCAAGATCCTGAATGGTTGCATCCAAGTCGGCATACTCGGGTGTTACATCCCAAAGCTTCTCTATCCCCTTTTTGTATTGGGGATCCCTACATGACAAAAGGCACAAATTGGTATGATTATAGTAATATACACCAAGACTTTAGCTTTTTTTGCAGTCAACCGGCTATGCTTCACTGAGTGGATAAAGGAGTATGTACTCAAATTTTGCTTAATGACAGAAGAGCTTGCAACTTGGAGAGAAAACCAACAAAATAAAAAATAAAAAACACAAGATAAATTCAAGAATGTTAAGTGTTAAATTCTGCAATACAAGTGGCAAAAAAAAACTTACTTGTGAGAGGATCTTGATTGCAATAGGTTGGAGGTACATATAATCTTGACTATGGAGGTACCACCATGTAATAGCATCCATTTTTCATTGGTCATTGATAACACAAGGGGAAAGGTTTTTTCCTGAGATAAACAATCCGAATTCTTTCCTAACACTTGACTTCCACATTTGTATCACTGAAGAGTCTACTAAATGCCCTCTTGTACCCATTAGCAACTTCAAAATCTCTATATGATGGCACTCTACTTGGGATAGCAAGTACTTGTGAGCTATAGTACCTGGGAGATAGAGCATATGCAAGGAGGTACAATGGTGTGGTCATCTTGTTCCAACGATGTAGAACAATGGCTTACACCTTTTTGTAGAAGGTGTCTTCACGATCATCCTCTCTCCTTTGTATTACCAATTTTATTTTCTCCAACATTGTGTCCATGCTATCATAGACATCCCCCAAGCATGGTTCATCTGTATTAGCAAACTGAAGCGTAGACATGATAGGCTCGACGAATTCCAATACATATTCCACACGAACCCACCAATCATCATCCAAGATCAATGCCTTTATCTTTTGGGCCCTCTTTGAATTTGATTGCTACCTGATACCCCATTGGTTGCTAATAACCATTTGACCTGATGACTCCTTCACCTTCACAAGTTGTCTCAGAACAATTGTGTGAGATGCAAACTGGGTCTCAACAACCTAAGAACATTTAAATAGTAAAATAATAACACATTTAAAATATGTAAATAACACAAAAACTATATTTTATTTAATTATGTAAAACATGACATAAAATGATAAATGAAACTAATTAAATTAAAATTTTAAAATTTACCTTCAATAAGTCCAATTTTGAAAAACGTTCTGAAAATTGCTTGTGACATATGCTAGTTTGTCACAAACATTTGAATCCCCTCAGCCACTTGGTATATTTCTTTCACCCACTCTATTTGGGTGCCAATTGCTTGCATCACCAAATTGAGCGAGTGTATGGTGCAGTGTCCAAAAGATGTGGTCATATCTAGCCTCTACCAAAGCTCCTGCAGCCCTCCATTTTCACATCTCGTAATGTCCCTGTTTCCAAAACTTTGCATTTTCAAGGGGGCATACATGCCCTAGGAATTGTAAGAGGGGTATAGGGTGGTTCATCCCCATTTTCACATCTCAAAATGTCCTTGTTCCCAAATCTTTGCATTTTCAAAGGGGATGCATGCCTTTGGAACTATAAGAAAAGGTTTGTCAATTATGATAGAGCCAAGGTGGCCTCACTCTCAAATAACCGACGAAGGCTTAACTCTAATATCAAATGAAGAGAAAAATACCTATAAACTTATGTAGGAGAGGCAATGCTAACAAACTCTTAAATATAACAAGAAGAAATAATGGAACACGATATAACAAGACATTTTACCTTGGGAAATCCTTTTGGAAGAAAACCCAACAAAAATAACTCCCACTATTTGTACTCAACTATTCACAATGCAATAAGATTTGTCACACTTGTTCTTAAGCCTAATTCATGTGGAGTACTTAAAGGCACATCAATGCAATAAACTACTAAGTGGTATTGCAAATGATGAATATAAAAGCATGGGATGAAAACCCACCAGTAAGGACCCAAAAACCTTTTGCTAGAGGCTTTTGCCCTTGCACCCTCTAATAGAGCAATGCCAACCACTTCTACTCCCTAGTTAGGGCAAATCTTAAAACCTCTAGTTATGGTGAGATGTGCATACTATAATGTGTGAAAAATGTACAATGCATATGACACATAGCCAACACTTTCCTTCTTGATGTTTTGATTACTTCAAATTTAAGGAAATTAAAGTTCCTATGCTTGTACAACCATAGTCTCTAGCCTTAAGTCTCCACATATTGTAAATTCATCTATATTTATTATTAATACTTTGTAGTTTCAAATTTTCTTCTTGACGTGTTAACCAAATCAAATGAAAGTTTTTTCTTCTCTTTTATCCACATTTGATCTAGTAGGTCACTAATTAATATGTTATTGGTCCTTAGTATCAGATGCTTTTTTCGGATGGTAGCTTTGTGATGCAAGAGCATCCATGGTTGTAAGAGCAATCTTGCATCAACCAAAAATATTTATTTAATTTGGTTAAGTTTGGTATTTTCAATAAGGGCTAAATTCAAGCTATCATATGTCTCCATGCACCTAGGAAAGTGTCTAAGGGGACATGGGGGTTGAAAATATTTAATATTTGTGGCCTATGTGTAAAGGCAGTTTCAAAAGTGGACACATTTTTTTCTCATTTTTAATGCTAAAATCAAGAAAATCCCCATCTTGGTGTGGAAATGGGGAGAGGGAAGAGTCATGCACTCATATGTATTGAGTGGTTACATAGAAAATGGGAAAAGACACCTCTTTAGGCATCCACTTTGGAGATTGAAAAGACACCTCTTTAGGTGCACTCTTGGGAAAGTTGAAGAGTCATCTATTGGCTCTGTGTTGCCATGTGTTGTTCATCAAGAGGGAGAGAGGGATACTAAGAGGCACAACGAGTACTATAAATTGGGGCTTGGGCTAGTTGTTTATTCATCCATAGTTGAGTGGATCATCCAAAGTGGAGTTAATCATTCAGAGGGAGTGATCATTCGAAGTTGAGAAGAATTCTCCATTTGGGATTTAAGTAGTGGTATTGGCTTGTAGAACTAGAATAGCCCACGAGGCCAAGCATTGTAACTTTTGAATATGTGTATTATCATATTGAAGTAATAAAAAATCAGTTATATCTATTCTTGCGATTTCTAGGCAATTTACTTTGTTATGTTTGGCATGACTATTGGGTGGAGTAATCCTCATCTAGTGTAAAAGAGCACGTGTTTGGGGTATGTTAGGGGAGTCCTTGTCATTTGTGGTATCAAAGAGAGTGGAGACAAAGTGCCAAATGTGAGGCAGTTTGAACAGGACTTGAGGGTGGAGTGTGAGAGATTTTGCTTGCAGATGTATGTGCAAGTTGGAAGAGGAGCTATTTAGAGGATTTGAGGAGTTGAGGTTCCTGAGGTTGTGAACAGATCCCAAGTGAGGCAACTTGCAACAAAACTTTTAGAGTGTTGATAAGAGGATCCGTGTTGAGGCTTTGCGAGGCCTTGAAGATGTAAAAGAGAAAGAGGAAAAATAAATTTGTCATTGGACGGATTCTAAGGATTCTTATGCTTGAGAAAATTAGAGAGAGAATTAGAAATGAAATAAGAGGAGGAATGATAAAGTTGCAGCAATAGGTGAAAGAAATAGAGGCAGCGTTGGAAAGCAGATCTCTTCATAAAAAAAGAGGTGATACTGATTTTGATTATTTTTCTAATGATGTTTTGATTGCAAAAAGAGGGGAGATTCAACAGTGTCATACATGTGGCATTGAAGAAGAAGAAGAGGATGAATATGAAGAAGTTGATGAATTTGAAGCTTAGATATGTTTGTTGAAAGGCATGAAGAATGAGATCAAGGAGGTTTTAGTAGAGATGAAGATGATGGACTTTGAGGGTCCCTTGTTTGATGTGAAAATCAGCAAAGATGAGGGTGTCAATAACTTCTTAGAAGCTGAACTTGGGAAGAAGGAAGACATTACAATAGAGGCAAGTCATGCAAAGGCTTGGAAATGTTGACAATAGAAGAGGTAAGTGAAGAATGAGTTGCAATGGTGGATGAGATTGCAACATAGAAATTGAATGGTTCACAACTTCACGTCAATTGAAGATAAAGGAGCATATCTTTGGGAAGGCATAAAAGAAGGAAAGAAAGAGGTTGTAGCTATGGATGGTGTTGCAACATAGACAAAGAAAAAAGAGGATGTAGCCGAAGTTGTGAAATGTTCTTTAGATAGAAAAGGAAGAAAAGATTGTAGTTGCAACTGAGCATGCTAGAGAGGTGTTATGTTGTGGTGACGAGTGCGGAGGAGATTGCAAAATGCATTTGGTGGAGGTGGTCAGACTTGGGTGGGTTAAAAGTTAAAACCCAAGAAGAAGAGAGGGATTTTGAGTGGTGAGATGAGGAGGAAAGCTGAGTAGAGCAACATTTGGAGCATGTTGGATGATGGTGGAACAAAATCCACATTGAGAAAGAGGAGTGCAAAACAATATGATGGAGGAGGTCGGGTTATGGTGGAGCTGATTCCACATCAAGGAAGAAGAGTGCAGAACAGAGTTGTCAGAGGACACTTGTACTAGCTAGGTGTTGGAAGAGGTAGTTTCTATAGTGATGGGGTTCGTTGAAGGTTGTTTGCAACTTGAAAGGTTGGCTTTACCATCCAACTCCATTTTGTGAGACCAAGCTCACTAAATTTTCCTACCTTGGGTTTTTGATGTAGGAGCATCCATGTGTGTAAGAGCAATCTTGCATGGGGCTAAATGCAAGCTATCATATGTCTGCATGCATGCAGGAAAGTGTCCAAGGGGACTAGGGAGTTGAAAGCATTCAAAATTTGTGGCCTATGTGTAAAGGCAATAGTAATTTTCAAGAGTAGACACATTTTTCTCTCATTTTTAATGCTAAAATCTAGAAAACCCCATCTTGGCATGGAAATGGGGAAAGGGAAGACTCATACACTCATGTATTGAGTGGTTACATAGAAAATGGGAATAGACACCTCTTTAGGTGCCAACATTGAAAAGACACTTCTCTAGTTGCCCTCCTAGGGAAAGTTGAAGAGTTATTTGTTGGTAATGTGTTGCATTTCTTGATTGCCTTGTGTTATTCATCAAGAGGGGGAGTGAGATTTCCAAGAGGCACAAAGAGTACTATAAATTGGAGCTTGGGCTAGTTGTTTGTTCATCCAGATCCAAAGTGGAGTTGATCATTCGAAGTTGAGAAAAATTCTTCTTCATTTGGGATTCGAGTAGTGGTTCTATGAGGCTAATCCTTGTAATTTACTAATTTCTGAATATTTGTGTTTCATTATATTGAAGCAATAGAAAGTCAGGTAATTTTATTCTTGCAATTTGTATGCAATTTTCTTTGTTATGCTAAGCATGACTATTGGGTGGACTAACCCTCATCTAGTGTAAAAGAGCATGTGTTTGGGATGTGTTAGGGGAGTACCTGTTATCACTTTGCTCTATTGGCTGTAGCAAAGACACAATCCAACAATCTTGTCAATTTTAAGAATTCTTGTGGTTGGTATTTTAATAACATAATTCATATTGATATAGATCTTCAAATGTCTACTCTGCACTAATTATCCTTAAACAACATATTCATGTTCTTCTTTGGAAGGAAAGCAAGTAGCTCATCCCATATATGTGGAAAGTATTGTAGTTCATTTCTTTGCTAAAATTTAGGATAATGACATGAACAACATACAGAAGACATCTCTTACTAAAGCATCTCTTTATTTTCATTACAGTTTTCTGCCTGAATGAGATTGGGTTTGGAAAAATTTCCGCTACGAAGAATACTCTCATCACCAATAAAATCAAATTTATCATGATATTATTCCCCCTTTGATGCCAATTTAGTGCCAACAAATCAATTCTAACAAGCATATTGTAGGTATCACCTGAAGGTCAATCTAGACAACAAGCCCATTTGGGCCTAATGTAATAATTACAAATGGCTTGTACTGTGTACTTGTAGTCTGACAAATTCTGCATTTACTGAATATATACATGCACACATTTTGTCATTTTTAACTAACTGAGCCTAAACTTCTTGATCTCTGATTTTTACATAAATTTTATCATCAAAATCATCTTGCATTGAGGTACTTTAAGAAACTACTACAAAAATAAACTTATGTGTTTCCCTTGACCAGTTAGCTCCCTCAAAGTCCTCAATCTTTCAGTTGATCTGAATGCTGGTTGCCTGTGTCATAGCATATTAAACATTGTTGTGTGTGTTCATTTTCAAGTTTTGAAAATTGAGGTGTTGTAAATTCCATTGCTTTCTCAATCAAGTACGACTGTTGGATTGTTCCCTTTCTGCTGAAGCTTGAATACCCAACCCTAACCTGAACCACAATGTATTCACTTTGGCAATGCTAGTGAAACAGAGTAAATAATCCTTGGGTAAACTGCTAAACTGTGCATAGTTACCAATCAAAAGGACTAATTGTGAGAAATGAAAATTGAACTGCTAAAAAATCACAGCCATAGATGACACAATGAAACAAGAACCATTAGTAACAAAAGAAGCATCGTAAAATCTCATACCAAGCAATAAATAGCAAGCAAGAGCCATTAATAGAAAAATCAGAATCATAAAGTCTTATTTAGAGGCACAAAAGTGATACAAATAACCTTTAGGCTTTAAGCTGTTGGATTATCCCCAATCTGCCAAAGATTGACTGCTCTAAAACCCTAACCTGACTTCCTGTGTAGGGAATGGAAATAGAAAAATGAGTCTTTCATTTGTTTGTGTTACATTTCAAAGCTAGATTGTTCTTATTATCAGCTTATTTGCATTGTAATGCCTGAATTTTTAATTTGCAAATTCACAATGGACAATGAATGCAAATTTAACACTTTTGATAAATTAAGCTCATGTAGTTTCCACAGTCCTTGCATATTAATAACAGTTTTCTGGATTAAACTGTGTATAGATTTTTTCATCAACATTTCAGATCATACTGCATGATCCATCATCAGCACAAAATGCATAGAGAGCAGAAATGTGAGAGTAGTAGCAGACCAAGAATACTTAAAAAAGATAGAGGGAAAAGGTTCTAGAAGTAGGATAGGGAGGAGAAAGAAAAAAGAGAGGAGAGAAAGATGTGGCCAAGGTGAGAGCATATGGTGAAAGGGGCTAAACATTATATATTGTAAAAAAAATGTTTGTTGGCAGCAAAACTCACAATTCAAAATTATAATCTTTTATAAAATCTGAAAGTAAATTATGCTCAATCTAGTGGCACACCCTCCAAATGAAACACAATCTGAAACTGGAAAGGACTGAAACTAACTTGAGCAACAAGCCTTCTAGAAGGATTACAAATATTGAATCTAGCATATAACCACATAGATTATCATTAGAAGCAACAATGTCGAAAATGAAGTAATTTTTAACATCGTTGTTGCATAGCCATCTAGACTTACTATATTTAATCCATTTCTTAACTTATCATATTTATGGAAGTAACGTGCACACAAATTTACAATGAAAAGTATTAGTTTAATATTGCCGGTTAGAATATGCAATACCATGAATATATAAATAAAAGAGTACTGAAACATTTCAGCCACTACAAGTATCAGAAATCCCAACAACAAATAATAATTGGAAATGATTTCAAAGACTTCAAGAGTTCCTCTTATCATAAATGCTTTTCTCCGATGTGCAGTGACTGCCTTACATGAATTACAGCCCAACTACCAAAGAGTTACAGCCTTCAAATGGATAACGCAACCTCACTAAAATACATACAGTCAACACATTAACACATTTCTTGTTTAAGATCATTGCCAACCTTGACATTGAGTTGGTACCTAATTTAAAATCACTTGGAAAATAGGTGCAGCTGAGGTAGTTAAGGTATATGGCTACCTCGATCACACTTGAACATTTAATCAAAGTTGGAATAGTTAATTAAAATGGTACGGTTGGGATAAAGAACATCCAACCAATACAAATGGAATAATATTATTAATTTAAAAATTGACATCTCATTAATACTCAAGAATCATTACCATAATAACATCTCACATATCAAAGGAAGAAACTTAACTCCAAACTGAAATGTATATCTTTCAAATCCCACACAACCAAATAACTGAAATCAGAAAAAACCTTGCATTTGGACAACACAATGATGATTCTTGGATGAAATTATTCAAATAAATGTGAGAGTTTTCATCCTCAAATTTGTTTTTTCCCAAACCATTTTTGTCTTAGGGTGGAAAAGATAAATAATGTTCACTTGCAAAAGAAATGAAATTGGAATATGGAATTGGTAATCCTCTCCATTCCTCAACTTCTTATATAGAAAAAAATGATTATTCTTTTATTTTTTTCTTATTCCCTCCAAACTTTTATTTTTGAATGTGGACCACATCCCTAACATTGCTTTTGGTCCTTATTTAAAATAACCTTTATTTTAATAATAAAACATAAGTTATCTTTTTGATTAATATTTTCATGTTACTTTTTGGGCAACTTTAATTATTAAATTATTTCTCTTGCACCGCCCCATTAGCCTATTGAAAATGAAATAATAGGATAAGTGTCTTCATTGGACTTATGCTTGAGAAGGGAACATGACATGCATCTTTCTCTTGTAATCGATCAAAGCGATTTATAGAGATTTGACGCTACTTGATGGAATTGATGATACAAAATGGCCTTGTCTTTTGTCATCTTGTACAATGCTTTTAAGGTAGACACATAGACAACACTTAGACAAAGTTCTTATGCAATGTTGACAACCTAACTTGAGATCTTTAAGTGTTTCATTGGACCAATTAGGTGTAACTACATAGGCCGATTGTTAGTAGATTGTGACGATAAATGATACATCTCTTATGAATGGGTACAAAATAGATTGTATGACATCCAAGGTTAAAATTATAGCTTTGACTTGGAATTTGCATAAAATTATCTATAATAATATATCCCTGAATAAGGTTAATTTGCAGTGAATTAAAACTTGTCCTTTTGGTGTCTGTATTGTCATCATCTCATCTCACTGAAATGCATGTGTAAAAAGCTATAAGGACTATTGATTGAACAAGGCAACAATGCTAGATACCAAGCTCACCGTATAAATCAACAAGATAGTAATTTTCTTATACAATGACAATTAAATAGTCAAGATGGCAAAGGTGCTAAATCTAAAGTTGATTTGATAAAAATGCTCTAAAAGAAAAAGAGTGCCAATTAGATTAACATTAGTGATCTAAGCAAAATAGGTTCTATTGTAAGAAGGCAAATAAGGGATTCATTGCAAGAAGAAACATCAAAGAGAGTTGTTGATGGATAAGTAACTCAAAAAATTACCCCATTTGCAAGCTAAACACCAAAGAGAGGTTTTGGGATATGAAATTAGACATGTGCTTAATAACAAGTGCAAGGAGCTACTTTAAAAAGGTTGAAAATATGGATAGACATCGCTGACCCAAAATGGTTGTTAAGGAGGAGCTAAGTTGTAGGAAAAAGACTTGGAAGAAACAAAATAGCAAGTGGATGGACAAATGGGACATAAATATGCGCGACTATCCTAACACTAATGAGGAGATAAAAAAGTGGGAGTTAGAAAAATTCAACAATGCTATGTGGTCAAAACAGTAAGCCAAAAAAAATCATACTACATTGAAGAATTTAACCATATGTGGAAGCATGAGAAAAAAGTTCATTTGAGATTTGCAATTAGGGGAAAGACTAAAATTTTAATCTCATAATTGAGGACCAGCTCATGTCATTTGAGATATGAAATAGCTATATGGATGGTGCCCAAAGAAGACTGGGAAGAAAGGACTTGCATTTTTTGCAGCAAGCGTGTGGTGGAGACTAAATAACATTTTATGGAGTGTGCAGTGTATGAAGATATTTGTAGTGAGTTTATAACAACTTAAAGGTGGACAATTTGTATGAGCTTTTTGAGGAGGCAAGTCTTTACAAAACGATGAGTTTCTTACTCAAGATTCATAATAGAAAATCCAACACATGGAAAAAAATTGAAAACAAATTACTTTAGTGTTTGCTGGTCCCTTAAACTGTTGGGTATTGTGGACATCATTAGAATTTATTCCTTCATTCATTCAAGATAGTCTTCTACGATTAATAAGGATGTCTTACATTTCTTATATAGTAAAGGAAGTAGGCACTAATATCACCATACAAACTATCATGAGACATGTCACCATAAATAATTGATTTATTGTTTTATTTATCTATAAAAAGGGAATGCTTAGCAAAAATAGGATACTAGATAAGACTTGCTAGAATGAAGAACACATGTTTGAACTTTGTTCAAATCAAGATGAGACAATAAATCCCAACATAGTGCAAACATTGTTGAAAGTGCCTCATGATTGATATCTATCCATCGACAACAAGGATGAATATTTGGAACAAATATAGTTTAGGAACATTTAAATTTTCACAATTTTGAAAGGTTGAAGCATTATGGTGAAAATGTGAATTTCAAAATGTGATGTCCTTGATTAGGAGGGTTTGCTCCCTTTTGTTCGTTGGTGTTTTTTTTGCTTTATAAACAATTAAATAAAGTATTAAATAAATAAAATTATTAATAAAGTTAACTATTAAATAATTTTATTAAATTGGTTTGTTGGGCTGACTTCCTTTGGCAGTTATTCCCTTAAGCCAATCTTTCCTAAGTTTTGGTGGTTTACATTAGTATATATATATGGATGTGCTAAGTGAAAGAAAGATCATTAAATAATTTATTAATCCTAGTATTAATCAAATTTTAAAAAGAGTCTACCAGATGCAAACCTAGGAAGCTCTTCCTTGTTAGGATGAAATCCCCACCACAAATTAGTTCCATTTTTTCTTGTCGATTTCCTCTACTGAATTGTGCATTGTTTAGGACCGAAAGGTGGATATTAGGGAATATATTGGGTGCATTCACTCATATCATGAATCCATTTCTTGATTGGAGTTGTTACCTAAAAGGCATATCCAAACACAACTAGAGTGATTAAGTGTTCAACACCAAGTCAGACATTAATAATGGGATTTAGATATCATTATCACTTCAGATCACATCATAAAGAATTGGGAGGAGGTTTGGCACCTTGATACTAGATCCTACTTTGTTGTTGTCTATTGACACAACAAACTAGGTCATTGATAGTGAATGAGATAGCACTCAATGACATCAGACAAGCTCAGTGTGTGGTGTTATCCCTATAGCACAATCTGGTGTGTATTCATAGTATTGTATTCATAGTCAAGTCATTTATGACAAGATTACATATGATTTTTTGTTTCTAGAACATTTGATTTAATGCAATGATATTATTGGATCGTGAATATAACGACTGTTCATTATAAGACTCTTTATGTGTTGCAAATTAATGATATGAATCAAGTTCTGATTTTGGTATTCTAAGTTGGTCTATTGGTTGAGAACTTGTACTTTTGAAAGAGAGGTCACAAGTTCAAATCCCATTGGAGGGTGTTAATCCTAATCGGTTACTGAGAGGGGGGGTGAATCAATAAATTCAATTTCTTTTAATTGTTTTCCGTTTCTTGTCTTGTTTATACTAAAAATATAATAGATGCTTAAATAATCATGAATTGAAAACACAAACACAAGCTAACACAAGATATATACGTGGAAACCCTCGGTTAGAAGGAGAAAACCACAGTGGGACAGAACCCACGAACTTCACTACTACAGTAATAAAGCTGCCCTGTTAAAGGCTTACAAAGCACTGATTAGAATGCTACCATGTTAGGGGATTTGATAGAGATCGATTAAGATCTTGACCCTGTAAGGAGTCGCCTCGCCAGAGGACTTAAAAACATCAATAAAGATGTCACCTAGTGAAGGGATTTATACAACAAAATCTATTGGGGTTCACCCTGATAAAGGGATTTATATGTGCTTCACATACTAAAAGAAATGATCTTCTTTGACACTTAATCTATCGATCAGATCATACCCGTTCTCTTCTTGCTCTGCTTGGTTGTTCAATCTCTCTCTTTCACTCTCGGTGATTGTATCCCTTCTCAAAAGACTCAGTTCTTTTGTTTTTCTCTCTCTCTACCCTCTTGATTTTCAACAACAACACCTCTAATGCATGATGACTCGTATATATAAGAATCTTCTCATTACCACACCAAACAATGGAGCCAAGCTGTAACTCCTCCAAAACGTTGTTGTTTTGGAAGGCGATATGAAAATCTCGCATGTAGAACTCTTGATCAAGCCAAAAAGCTTGCATACTGATCTTCAGTTCATCTCGAAATGCTCATAGAAAAACTCCAGTTCTTCTCAAAATGCTCCGCAAAAATCGGATCGGATTATAAAGCACAAACCGGTAGATTTGCTACTGATCTGCTACTTTGAGCGGGAATCGGTGTGCTACCGGTTGAGTCATCTGCCCCCTGTTGTGTTCTACTGAACCGGTTGGACTTAGATTGGTATTAATGTGACCGATGTGGGTACACTGGTTACCTAGTGAGTCTGATGGTTGTTGACTGGGACAACTACCGGTTCACCATTGTTGCTCTAACTTGAGGACCGGTGCATTTGATGTTTGCCAGTGATGACAACTAAGCATAATGCCAACAGGGGGTAGGGTATGTACACCTCATTTGTAGCATAGTTTGGTGCCTCCTGCAAGGAGTACGAGGTAGTTCTATATTGTTGTCACCATATGTCAACGCAAAAACAGATGGTTGGTATTGTGGACTATAAAAGGACCTTTCCTTTCCTTATCATTTTAAAAATAAATAAATTTTATGTTAGTCTAGAGATCGGATTGAGTTTGAAAAATTTGTTTTTATTGTTGAAATTGGTTTATTGTTAAGTTATATTAGCTGGTATATTTCACAGAAGTTTGATATTGATTTCAATCTAATAATAGCGAGATATATTTCTTTACAATTTAATTACATTTTAACTTTCTTACGTTAAAACTTTATGGACTAGTTAAGAGTCAAACTTAGGCCCTTCCATGTGTTGTTGGGGTGATCACCAAGTTACAATATCGCTTAGTGAATAGTCCATCTTTGGCTAGGGTGTGGCTCATTTTCCAACATCCCCCCTTGAGCCACACTCGGCATTTAATCACTACTATAGTGCTCTATTATTGAGATATCAACCCTCTTGGTGAGCGCTCCATCTTTGGCTCAAGCGTGGTTCATTTTCCAAGGTCTTATAGTTAGTAATTTGTAAATGAGATATTAAGAAACAATCAAATGCAAAATTAAACCCCTGTCAGCTTAAGTGACGAGTTGAGGCCAATATGAAAAAATAGTATCTAAAGGCCTAAATCTTCAAACTTCAACACTGAGCTCAACAATGTAAAGAGCACAATAAAATATGCAATTGTATGACAAGAAACACTCAATTTCAACAACATAGGATTAGGATGTGGAACTTGCAACTTCCATAAACAAGGATTGCACACGGTCTTGTCTTAAAAATTTAAAACTTGAAATTTAAAATAATAGCAAGAATAAAAATCGACTACATAGATGCTTTCTAGATAGGTGCTTAGAATGCAATAAGTTGTGTAAGTTCAAAGGAAAATTGTTATGTGAAAAACCTCCAAACAATTGCAATGACTAGTGGAAGCCATGACACTAAAATAAAATTGTGAATAATGAGGCTTATCGAGTTAGCCTCCTCGAGAATTTATATGACCACCAAATGGGATAATGTCCTTGAACTCATATGTGTAGTGTGGTAGTATCAATCTCACTTCTTGACTTGTTGTATAAAGAAGATTCCACTAATTAAGTGACACATTGACTAGATTGTTGGTTATACAAGTGATGGACCCCATTGATGACATGTATATTGGTTGGATTGTTGATTAGATAGCTAAGGCAGGTCTAGTGATGATGTCATGTTCTATATTTTGGTTGGACCATTGAAAGGTTATATTGGCATCATTAATGACATAGCATGTTTATTGGACCACTGATAGATAGAAAATAGTTTATTGTTAAAGATTTCTAGAAGGATAAAGAACATAGGGGAACTCTTGCCATATTTTTAAAGATTAAAGATAATAAGATTAATGTTTTGTAAAAAACTTGAAGCTACTTACATTTCATGGACAATTGGATGCTAAGATATACAATCACTATTAACTTGGGAAAATTTGAAGCACATGACCATAATATTGATTGGAAGGTTTTTATAGAGAACAAAATTAAAACAAAAGCTTGAAAGAAACAATCACAATGCAAGACCATTGTTGAAATTTTTTCATTGGTAAGATTATTCTATGATGCATGTAATGAAAAGGTCACTATAATTTTAAATATTGATAAATTATTAATTACACAAAAAATTTGAGAAAATTTGGAGGTGGATAAAAATAGAAAATATATAGCAATAGTTTTGATTGGTTGTAATTATAATTATTGCCTAAATATTCTTTGTAGTTGCTTCAAATTTATAGCCCCCAAATTTCTTTGTATTTGCGTAATGTTTATGCTATGCAACAATTGCTCCTAGTTTTTAGGTAAAGATATTTTGATTGATTGCTTTTCCATTTATAATTGCATGGGATTTTCTAAAGGATTTTGCTCAATCATAGTATTTAGTTGATGTAATCCACTTGTTGCCAAATGTAACCTAAAATGCATTTGTAAATTTTTTTAACAAAAATACTCTCTCATACATGAGTTCTCACAAGTTATGCACAAGTGAAGTATTATTGGGGCCTAACTTTGGTTATTTTTTCAAGGTAACATTAATCTAACATGCAAACATGCTCCCTTAAGCACTTACTGACAATTCAAGAGAAAATAAGTCCAAAGATACTCTTAGATCTAATGGGATCAATTAAAGGGAAAGTTCAATTTGCAAGTGTGCCAACATATTACACTAAAGATAGTGAATTTCTTGTCTCACATGGAAGTTATTTAGATTTGTTGTAGATAAATAGAGTCGTGTTTAAATTTTGGGCACTTTGTAAGCATCTTCTTAAATAAACAAAAGTGCTAATGCCTCTTCTATTCACAAAACATTTAACCAACTAAAACTTAATTTCATGTCTAAAAAATCCCTTTCAAGGAGTAAAATAAAGTAGATTTATAATTGAGATAAACGTAATTGTAAAAAATGCATAATTGCAATCATATTCAAACCAAACATGAATATGCTTGGGTGCAAGATCCATAAAATTTAACTAAGTCGGAGTTTGATTTATTAGTATTTATAGTTCGCATAAGGGAACTTGAAACCAAACAAAATATGGCTGATTGTAACAACTAACATAGAAGCAAGACAATGAACTTGTGTTCATCCTCTATAGAAGGAAATCAAAACCACAAAGAGGTACTTAGCTAATTGCAAAAAGAGGTCAATTATCTCTCTAGCTTTGATTGTGCTATCAATACCAATGGTTTTCATAAATGATTAGGAGTTGTTATAAGACCTCTCAACTAAAAGAATCATTTTATGCATTATAAATCTAGAAAATGATTACAAACCTAATGAGAAAAAAACATGTTCTAAATGAAATGAATTGGATTTGAACTATTGTGTAATAGATGTGAAGAGGGCGGCTAGATTATGTTCAAAATAATTTGAAAATCTTATTCGATATGCTTGAAGTGGCACACATCAAATTTACTAGAAATTGTTACCTTGATGACAATAGGTTTTAAGTTTTCTATTCAACTATGACAAACAATATCATAACTAAACTTATATAAAAGATATTGTGAGGAAACGAAACAACCTTACATAAAGAAGCTAGGATAAAAATGTGCACTTAATTGGATTTGACATATTACTAATATAACACAAAGTAAATGTGTACCTTAGTAACAAAGAGGAAGATATGAAAATATCGACAAATAATTGTTATTTAGTTTCTAAAGTTGGGTGTACTACATGAATAGACTTGAATGATTGTGTTTTGTAAAAAAAATTGACTGTATGAAACTTAGATAGTCTTACAATTGAGGAACAATGTTGGAATTCTTGATATGGTAGGTTGAGAGGTGACTTTCTTCCCTCCATTTTCCTTAGTAAAACTCCATTGATTGATTTAACAATTTTGATAAGGTTAGAAGACAAGAAGCAACAAATACAACTAATTTGGCTATGATCACTAAGGCTCTTAAAACTTGAGACTTGATGCAATGGAATGCAAATCAATAGATGTTTGGAGTGACCTAGTGCTAGAACCAAGGTTTTGTCATGTGTTAATGCAATGAGTAATGTAGTTGATATGATTGATGTAATAGAGTAACTAATTATTGTTGATCAATTCTTTGTGAGAAAAAGATGTAGAGGGATTTTCCTAATGACCAATGATGCTTGATTGAAATGAACTAGGGGTGATGGCCTTTTATATCTTTCCAAGGCACACAAGGTAAGCATGTTGATGTAGAAAATGGTGGAAATCAGCTTGTTGTAGGTAGGTTGGCTTGGGCCTTGGATTAAATTTTGAATTTGAAAAAGAGAGTAAATTTTGCACATGTGAATCTGACCTTGTTCAAATTCTTGCTCGTGGTTTTGTACCTAAAGTAGAAAACTATGATTTGAAATCCATAAATGCTTCATATAGAGATTGAATGTTGTTTCTAATAGTCAATCCAAATTTGATGTCAATACGAGTGCCAATTTAGTCAAAATCATTTTATTAAGGCAATATACTTAGAACACCCACACATGGTAGTGTAAAATGAAGGTAAATGTGCATGATAGTGCAAGATAATGTACTTTTCATCCTTACAAATATGGATAATATTTGTTATTGAGCGGAGTGAGGTAACATTTTACTCTCCCATATAAAATCATATACATATGAAATAATGTAAATTATTGGTAGGTCACTTCTAAGTGACACCTTAGGCACATAACTAAAAGATATGTTTAGGAATTTATTAACTATGAATATGAACTTGTATGAAAATAAATGTTATAAATGACAAATAGAGTTGAATGTTTAGTCATGTATGTGACAATTTATGTTCTATGATGCACATTTGAGATCCAATTAAGGCTTTTGTTGTAATATGCAATTATGTAGGTTTGATAGACTAGGAAATGGCATACATTTTGTTTTGGTTGAAACCTGCTTGTGTGGCTCTAGCATGGAAACTTGTAGCCTTTCATATATTTATGTGCCCTTGAATATTGTACTTTGGATCCCTAGATTCTTGTTCACCTCTACGTATTTAAAAACGTTTGTGCTTGAAAGTAGCAATAAAACTTGCAATTCTAGGAAAGTGAAGTAAAAAAGCTTCCCAACTTGCACCTTTTAGTCAAATCCCTTGACTAATTCAATGGTTTGTAAAAAGTTTGTGGGCACAACAAGCACAATGCAAATGCCCAGATGTATCCTTATACAACACACATTAATGCATTGGTCTCTATGATGATAATATAATGTCCATGTAAGAGATGGAGGGATCTAAATGACCTTTGGACTTGTCCCTTTATATAAAACACCAACAACCAACATCCGACATCCAACATCTAAATATTCCATACTTGAGTCAATGGGTAATGATTAGTTGGATTTAGGTCAACTGGAGCCCATAATCAAATTTTGATTTTAGAAATTATGGGTCAAGGCCACACTTGTAGTCCCAAAAAAACAAGTCTAGGTTCAACTCTATGGCCATGACCTAGGATTGAGAACACGAAGATTAAGGATGGACCTACATCCACTAAGGAATGCGACATAGATTCATATTAAAGGTTAAGTTAAATGCTAACTGTTATACAAAAATACACCATTTGAGCACTAGACTATTACACTAGGAACAAAGGGTTAAAGTGTGTCTAAAATGAGTGAGGAAACCACTAATCGTGCAAAATTTCATCCCTAGTTTGACTCACATGAAAATAGTCATGAATCACATGTCAAAGTAAAAAAGTAGCCAACATGACAGTAAATGACAAGCAAATGTAGACATGATAGCTATAAACAATGTCTTATTTGCATGCCATGAAATGATAACTCTTCTATCATCATACCTACATGCACAAGTCTTTATTAGCACTGTTTGATAGAAACACTAAAATACGTTTGAACAACTTAGCAGTATTGATGTTAATTTACAAAAGTAAAAAGAGAGGTGTATGATTGTTGGACATATCACTATAACACAAAAAGAGAGATAAAGTGAGAGATAATGATGTATGATCATGGAACTAATCATTACAATTAGCAATCGAGGAGGAATAAGGTCCATAAATGGACCATTATATTTGTGTTCCTAAATGACAAAAAATAATGGTTTAAAATTTCATCGTAGATCACTATGAACAATTAAAATTTTAGGCATAAGATTGTTGTCTGGACCATTGTAACCACACTCCAAAAGATGAAAAAGAATGGGAGAGGATCAAAGATTGGATAATTGTAACCTTAATCATTAAAATGTCCTATAGTTAGCAAAGGAGATAATGTAGGTTCCTTGAATGTTCACCATTGTAATCATGCTTCAAGAAGACAAAAGATAAAAAGAGGATTTTCACCAAGTCACTATAACTATACTAGCTTTATGTCGGGCCCCTAATGAGATACTATAACCAGGAGTGCATGGTGTACTATATAACCATGACTACATGGTGTGAGGCTTCTAGAAAGCCAATGAAATCATAATAATGAAAGAACATTATTGTAACATGTCCACAACCTGTCTTCTTTAAATTTATTGCATACAAAGTGCCCTGAGGGACTTGAGAGAATAACAAGGAACATGGGAAAGATATAATCATGTAAAAATGTAATATATATTGTTGTGTAACAAGCACCGGATAATGTATCAAAATGTGATCATCAAAAAACATGCAACATAAGGTAATGAGCTGCCCTAAACACCGCCTCGAAACTTGAGGACAAATATAACCAATGTGTTGTATAAACATGTAAACATTGCCATGGAAGGTGTAATCATATAAATATGTTGCATAAGATGTAAACATATAAGACAACACAAGCACAACAAAGTACAATAATAGCATGTAAGCACAACCATCAAAGAAAACCAAGCAAGAAACATAAAAGAGAATGTTCCCCAAGTGGAGGAAAATAAAAAGTTTTAGACACAAAAAGTGACATATGAGAGACATGCATAGTTAATGATAAATGATAAACATGTACAAGGTGAAATGATGATGAAAACATAATAACCAAATCATAAGCCAACAATTTCACAAAACAATATAAAACTCAAGGAAAGTAGAACAAGAAGCATGATCTAATCATCAAGGTCAAAGATACAAAACCACAAAGCAATCATAGTATGTTTTTAGTTAATATAATGATAGTGGTTGCCAATTACTCCATAACATTGCATCATTTGAAATCCATAGGAAAAACACAAAAGTCAATATATAGATTAAAAAGAAGGAATTATGAACCAAAAGATAAACACTCATAGTCATTTATGTTAACATACACCATTAGAGGTGTCTTTCCATCATTCACATGCTAACTAAGAATATGAAAACCATGAAAAATTTTAAAAAAACATAAAAGCAAACAAAGTTAAAAGCATGGAAGGAAAAATAAAACATTTGCAATCATCCACATTCTAATCATGAATTTCAACCTTTTCATCCTTTGTAACATTGTGTTCATGTTGTTGGTCAAGGGCACGATAGTATCACATGAATCAAAATCCACAAAAGTATATGTATCATGGACATTATGAATTGTATCATCCTCACATAAAGGACATCATCAACAATAAATAATGTATATTAGAAAGTAAAACATCATCATGAAGGGGTAGAGGAAGACAAATCATCACATACCATACCGCTCCTAGATGTATCAAATGAATATAGGGTTGATATAAGAATTGAATCATTGTCATGGGCTATAAAAGAGGTATCATCATCATAAAGCACAACAACACAATATTTAAGCTTAGATAGGAAGGATGAAACTAAATCCATGATAAGAATCTATCAAAGAAAGGACATAAGGATCCAAACCCCTATCAATGTAAATCAGACATGAAATGAAAGATGAAAGCAATCAAAATTATCATATTTGAAAGAAGGTGATATAAATAAATCCTATACTGAACCTTACGTGTTGTAGGATATGTTAGGTTCACCAAAATGATCAATTCAACCTATTGCAATTTCTAGGGCTGCTTATGCAATCATGACCCGATAAGGGTAAAGTAAAATAAAATTCATATATTCACGAAGGATGGGCCGCATTCATAACAGGTTTTAAAGCTAGTCCAAAATGACGGGGAAAACAAGTACTACTACGATACCATTCACCTCTACTAAAATAAAAGAAAAAATTAAGGGCTCTAAAATGAAGAACACTATATGTCATGTACATACAATTTCAATGAAAAATAGTAGCCCATAGATTCCCTGCTTCCGCGGAGCTCATTAAGAAGTCATTCACCCCAACAAAATTGATGTGAGACTTCTTAGTTCATCTATGTTGAAGTTACACATTGCCAATCCAATCTACACGGTAAATGCATCCTTCCCATATGGACAGTAGAAAGAAGCAGAAATTTGTAAACTTCTCACATTCCGAGAAGCTATCACTAAAAAGATTGAAAAATATTTTTGAAGATTCTAAGGTCATAGCTTGGGAAAATTATGGAAACACAAAATTTGAAACTAACCATAACTTATCAAGAAGTATGTTAAAGCACAAAACGTTGAAGTGCCGGCATGATGCATCAAGGTGGCATTGAAGTCTGTGTTTCAATCGATAGCCTAGAACTTTTCTACTGTTCTAATACCGGATACGCCGCGAACAAATTCCAATTTGAACGAGCTAAAAAACAAAAACTAAACAACGAAGATAACCTCAAAGATGGCGATATTCCAAAGGAGACGTGAAATCCAATTTATAACTTGAGCTTAACAGACGAAGATTGTGACGATATCGCTACAACACTAACGACATAAACTCCTTTGCATTTAAATGCTGCTGCAGTACCCTCACAGAAAGGAAAGGTCACAATTTTAGCCGCTTTTTCTGGTTCTCTGGCTATTCACAAGAAAAGGTATGCTATATTACGTTAAATTCAATAGCTACTAATGCGAGTCATACTAAATCGGATTGCACTGTAGAAATTCAAGAATTTAGAAAAGCGTTGAACTTCACATGGGTGCCTGCGAAAAACCTTGGTAAAATTAAGTCAATACAATTTAAACTAAGTGAAACATTTTCTGTATGTTATTTGCACTCGTTCTATATAGCGGGTGCGTAGAAGAAATTCATGACGGAGACACGCAGTTGAAGTTTTGTTAGATTTTCGGAAGGATATGGCGTTTGCTGTAGAAAAACTCACATCAATAGCTTAAATGCAAATAAGAAGCGTATCTGTCAGGGACAAAGCCGATCATAATGTAATGGACTGAATTTTAGCCCTCACACGCTTTTCTGCAAAATATATCTTGTACAAATCTTGTTTCAGAGGCTTAAAAGTTGAAGACCGAAAAATGGGCGTTTCAAATTTCCTTTATTTATTTTTCAAGCAATTAAATATTGGTTGTTTCTGGGATTTCTTACCTTTTCAAAATGCTCTTTTAACAGACAGATTGATACAAATTCATTGAAGGTTGCTTTAATAAAGTTAATAATAGCTAGACACAAAGACTTGAGAATCCCACAAAAAAATGTTATTCAAGATCATCTTCCAGTCTTAAACAAAATTGGTCAAAACCCAATGAATGAATAAAAGATTTTAATAATGTCCGTGAGGCCTAAGCAGCCTATGGGACCTCCTAAGTAGCACACCCTAGAATAGGGTGCAAAGACCTTAAGCACTTTGCAACTTCTTTAAATCTGCTCTTCAACAATGAATTTTGATCTCTAGGTTTGCTGTTCTGTCTAGTTGAGTTTCTTCAAATAAAGCACTTTAATTGTCCCTTTATAAAATATTCACATAGCTGGAATGAATGTCATTGTATGCTGGGCACTTCATGATAAAATGCCGCTCTATCTCTACCCCTCCCTTGTTGCAGAATGGGCATATCCTTTTTTCCTATTCTTCCTTATGTACCATCCATCTTCCTATTTCGCACCTCAAATGGTGAGAACTAGTCCTAAGTTGAGCTATAAGCATTTTTGCTCTCCATTTGATATTTGCTCCTATGCATGTTTTTTCATCATGGTCTTTTGTGGGGTTAAATTCTTTGATATAGTAGGCTTTTTTTACATCCCTTTTGTCACTCCATGATAAAATATTGCTTTGTCTTTACCACTCCCTTGTTGTAGAATAGGCATATTCTTTTTTCTTATTCTTCCTTAGGTATCATCCATCTTCCTGTTTCGCACCTCAAATGGTGAGAACTAGTCCTAAGTTGAGCTATAAGCATTTTTGCTCTCCATCTCCTATGTATGCCTTTTCCTCATGGTCTCCTGTGAGGTTAAATTCTTTGATATAGTAGGCTTTTTTACACCCTTTTTGTTTTGACCATATGACACTCCTAAATTTTTCCCTCACAAACATTTTTATTTCTTCATTGTTATTTGAATATTTTTTATCTGGATATTTTTTGGGCACTCCTTGATAAATTGTCACTCTGTCTCTACCACTCCCCTGTTGCAGTATAGGCATATCCTTTTTTCCTATTCTTCCTTAGGTATCATCCATCTTCCTGTTTCGCACCTCAAATGGTGAGAACTAGTCCTAAGTTGAGCTATAAACATTTTTGCTCTCCATTTGATATTTGCTCCTACGTATGCTTTTTCCTCATGGTCTTCTGTGGGGTTAAATTCTTTGATATAGTAGGCTTTTTTTTACACCCTTTTTGTTTTGACCATATGACTCTCCTAAATATTTCCCTCACAAACTTTTTTATTTCTTCATTGTTACTGAATATTCTTGTATGTTAACATCCTCATTTTTTCATCCATTTGTCATTTTGCTTCATCCACATGTTCTTTCTTCTATCTAGTCTTTCATCCTTAATCAACTTAGGCCAATAGTGTTTTTCCATACTTTGAGTTTTCTTTAAGTAGCTTAACAACTGGACTATTGCTGAAGCCTCTAACGGGAAGATCCCTGTTACTGCCAATAAGATCTCATAAGGGACAACAGTTTTAATTTGTAGACTGTTGATGATTAGATGTTTTTGTATTCTTTCTACTTGCCTCCATTTTTTATCTGACATGTTGCTGCCCCAAATCTCACATCCGTAAAGGATCACCGGGGTGACCAACAAACTAAAAAGCATTTTCTTGGTTTTCCAATTCTATAACTCTGCATTCCTGCATCTATTTTGTAAGGATTATAGTGCTTTCCAGCCTCCTAAATTTTTTTTGCTCTGCATGTTTCCCAACTGAGTTTGTTGTGAAAATCAATTCCCAGATATTTGTACTCATTCTTTATCTCTAAAGGACTGCCTTCAAAAAGACAAGTGTTTTGCGTCCTCTTGTTTCTTTTCAAAGAGAAGATCATCACTTTGGTTTTGCTAGTGTTCACTTGCATCCCGACCTCATGACAAAAGGTTTCAAGTGCTTTCAAATATTCCCTTAATCCATTAGTTGTTTTAACAATTAAAATGAGATCATCTGCATAAAGAAGTAATTTTATCACATATTTAGCTAGCTGAACTCCCTCCCCATTATTCTTGTTTACCCATTCTACTAACTTATTAATATATAGCCCAAATAGAGTTGGGGAGAGTGGACTCCCTTGTTTGACACCAATATCGCTGCCAAAGCATTTTGACATCCTATCTATGGTTCTGATTTTAGCCTTGACTTGCTAATAAAGTCTGTGTACTGCAGCTCCAAGCTCATTAGGAATTTCCAATTCATCCATTCTATCCCAAAGTTTGTCGTGTGGAACTGTGTCATTTCATAATTCAAACAGAGAAAGAAAGAAAATGACAGTGTGAATATGTAGTCATTTCATAATTCAAACAGAGAAGAAACACAAAAAACATATTTATTGTAGGAGCTGCCCGAGAAGCATCAATAGTAGCTTTTTCTGGAGGTTAAAAAAATGTCAACAGCAGTAGCATCAAACTGATTATTGAGGAAGAAAAAAAATCAATTGTACTTTTTGACTATGCTACAATCTTGGAATCATTTGACTTATATCAGAAAATGCCAACCTTGATTATTTATTGTGTTTGTTCACTTTTTGTTTTGATGTTGTGATTTCTTCCATGGCCAGGAATTTCCAATCAGATTCTAAGGGAATTGTTGAGACAGAAGCCTCTTGATTTAATAACCGTAGTCTTCATGAACAGCCAATTCATCTTGTGTGATTTTTGGCAGTGCTAAAAACTAAATTTTATGGTGTCTCAGTCTTTTTCTGTAAAAGCTATTGCTTTATTTACAGACATAAGCTTTGCTGCCTGTAGATTTGTGTACTTCATTGTTTTGCAAAGCTTTGAATCTTTATGAATATTTTTTTCACACTTTAGAGAACTCGAATCTTTCCAAATTTTGACATATTGATATGACTAACTGTTATAGCTGTTTGCAATCCACAGTCTCTGAAGTGATTGTCAATTCTTAAGCACTGTAATTCCTAGCAGTGGTTTTTATCATGAAAGTACAATTAAATAATTGATGCCTTCTTTTATAGGTCACCATCCTTAGAAGGCTTAGTTTTTATATTTTGTTTATTTTTATTGTCTTGTACAAAAATAGTTTGGAATGATGCTTCTATTGTCTTCCTACTGCTAATTTTCGATATTTGAAATGGTTCAGAATATAATCAAATTATTTATTTATAATTGGCTGAAAAAATCTCTATTGTCTTTCTCTTTAATGATTTAGTTTATAGTTTTGTTTGTCATGGATTCTACTCTCAGTGAAGTGGGTTTAACAGTTTCATATTGTTTTGACATATTTACAGAAATCTATAAAGTGAAAAGACAAGTTTTGATTCAGAAGATCTGTAAGCAGTTTCATATTGTTTTGACATATTTACAGAAATCTATAAAGTGAAAAGACAAGTTTTGATTCAGAAGATCAGTAAGCAAATACCAGTCCCCTTCTCTTCAATGGGATGGGGAAACACATTCAGAAGGCGTTTCAAAGTTTTCACACTTGCCGTAACAGTATATTTAGACTATAAGGTTGCATGTTTCTCTTTGTTCTCATTTGTTTTCTCTCTATGTTTTAGTCAAGTAAAGTGACTATAATTGTAAAATACATGCTTTCCAAAACAATTGTCACCTATATGGATTGCAGGCAGTACAGAAAAAAGCTAACTGGATTTCTGTGGAAAAAGGAGAGAATTTATGGGAGAAAGCTCATGAACGGAATGCTAAGCGTGTTCTTAGTGCCATAATTGAATTGGAAGGATTATGGGTAAAGTTAGGCCAGTATCTCTCTACCCGAGCAGATGTGCTTCCTGAAGCTTACATACAGCTCCTGAAGCAGCTGCAGGACTCTCTTCCTCCTCGCCCTTTGTCAGAGGTGACAACAAATTTATCAAACTTTTAGTCAAATTTATGTACAGAGCAAATCATATTGTAGTAATTGCAATCAAGGGCGTAAATTCTGCAGATAAGTCTTATCTTCAACAGAAATGGAAGCTGTATTTCGTTTGAAGCTGCAGTTATATCAACTAAATGTTAATAAACATTTCTTAATTTTAGGCAGTGAATGTAATTTTTCATCCAATGTTAATATTGAATCTGATTATGGAAAGGTTATTGGCAGATTTATCAAACTATAGAGGAAGATTTGGGAAAGCCCACAACTGAACTCTTTTCAGAATTTGATGAAACAGCTCTTGCCACAGCTTCAGTAAGATTTTTGTGCTTTTTGTTTCCTAGAGGAACCTTTTGAGGAATGAACAAAAATTATGAGCTAAGAGTTCTGGATTGTGCAGTTTTGTTGCATATAGAGAAACATACACCAATTACTATACATACTTACATACATGTTTACATAAATGTACATGTAGTATGTTCACACACACATGTGCGTACATACATACTTGTATATGCATACGTACTTACATACCTACATACATATATACATATATACGTGTTTGTGTACACACACATGTAATATACATATATGTATGTGTATGTGTGTGTGAATGTGTGTATGTATGTATGTACACACAATATATACATGCATGTATATATTATATATACATACAGACACATGCATAATATATATGCATTTATGCATGTATGTATGCACACACACACGCATGTATATATGTATGTATATATAATCATGTTTGTGTTGTGTGTTTATGCATGCATGTATGCAAACACATGTAGACACACCCACACATACATTCCTATTTCTGGGAATGCTGGTTCTATGCTCTTAAAATTTCTTTGAATTAAATGATAGATAGCTCAAGTCCATCGAAGCCGTTTAAAGAATGGAAGGGAGGTGGTTGTAAAGGTCCAACATAGAGGCATCAAGGATGTCATTCTTCAGGTTTCCAAAAATTCCTCCACAAAATCTGTGTCTTTTTGATATTTTGGAATTGTCAATATTATTCTTATATTTCATTGTTTCTGTAGGATCTAAAGAACGCTAGAACAATTGTTGAATGGATAGCTTGGGCAGAGCCAGAATTTAACTTTGGTCCAGTAATTGATGAATGGTGCAATGAAGCACCTAAAGAACTTGACTTTGACAGGGAAGCTGGTATCTTCACCTGCACCAACTTTGTACACATTTCTTACAAATCGGAATTATAAATGCACATAGAAAAGTCTAATGTTTATTTTCATTAATATATGCCTAGAAAAATCAAGGCATGCATCGTAAACTGCCTTGTTTAGTGGTTTTCTGTTTGGGGATTGTTAAAATATGAACTATCCTTTTTTACTTGCATTAATTTTTTGGTAGCCAAGGGGCTGCAATGGTTTGTCAATTTGTTATGCAGCCGACTTGTATTATTATGAAAATTTTATCCTAAGAATTGATATTATTTGCCCCATTTTGGCATTTTGGCTTATGGGCACAGCTAAGTTTTAGGCTGTTTTTATCACCATTTTTTGCTGTTGTATATTTTTCCATAGAAAAATCTGCATTGATTTATTTTCTCTTGCATTTGGGCCATTATTGCCTTTGTGCCATTGTTGCCAATGTGTCATAACATTCAGCAGACAGATCAACTTGTTATTTGTATTGCCTGTGAGTGAAGCTATTGGCCGATCATAGAATCTCTGAGTCAAATATACAGTCAACAGAGAAAATTGATCAGTACAATACCTATAGGCAATCCTAGAGGAAGATTCACTGAATAACATACATACCACATATAATGTACCCTTCAGTCTAAAAATATGGCCTAGAGTTGATGTATTAGTTATCTGAGGATTCACATGGGTGATGAATTGGTTAGATTCCAAAATTATAGAAGCCGTAGCATCCAATGGGAGAAGACATGGATGTCAAGTAGTGTTCATCTATGTGCATGTTTGTTGATGATTATCCACCATACTTAGATTCCATGTTTCTTTACTTCTGAGTGTTATCACGTTCCTTGTCATATGCTTGCATTTTTTATAGTATGCAGGTATTGTTTAGAGGTCAGTTTGAGATAGTAGAGCACGTAGTACATACAATTAGATCAGGTTGAAAATAAGCGTAATAATGAATGCAATTGGCAATGGGAGTTCTTGTGTGCAGAAATAAAATTGCTTTGAACAATCAACAACATTTATATTGACCATGCCTTTTTTGACTTGGGGACATGGCTAATTGATTTTTTGAATGTTGGGTTAGTAAGTATCAATTAAAACAAGTTTAATAGGTAGACACTTATGGTGAATATAGGAAAAGGAGTTAAAGAATTTGCTTGAGGATTGTAAATTCAAAAGGGAGGCATAAAAATAGATATTTGAGAGATTTCATGGTATTTTATTCTGCCATTTTTATGGAAGAGTACCTCTTTTAGCCTTTTAGGAGATCCATTGTTCTAACTTCTGTCAAAACCTGACATGGAGATTTCAGTTTGTCTTTAGAGTTACAACCATTTCTGTCATCTGACTCTACAAGGTGTAAAATGACTTTACTGAAATTAAGAAACAGAATCAAATAACAAATTTTCATTGTTTGATAAACTCAACACGGGTATGTGCTAAGTTACTTTTTAGGAATTACACTGTTGAAGTAGTCTTTTGCATAAATCTTAAGCTTGAATTCTTATTTCCCTCACCTAATATATGTCTTGGTTTATGTTAAAAGAAAAATAAAATTTACCATAATGCTTTTGATGTTCAAAATATTTGTACTTTGTTCAAATGCCATTGTGGATGGATGTACTTTATGACATTTTCCAACGTTTTGCCCGATTGCAGTGTCATCCCTTGTTGAAACCTCTCCTGCAGTAAAGTTTTTAAGTCCATCTTGGCTTTGGCATCAAACCATTAAATCCTGAACTGGACAAGAATCTGTCCCAGGGTTCCTATATCCGATTTTTGCCTAGACTTTTTAATTGTTTAAAAAATTTAGACAATGAATAATGATGGGTCTGTCGAAATAGAAGGATAGTACTTTGATATCTTTTGTTGCATTGGGCGCATATTCGGTCTTCCATTAAACTCAACTATAAAATAGCTTTATTTTTACCTTCTGCTATTTTATTAAAATTATGGATGCTTCAAGTATGCATTTTATAGCTTTATATCTGAAGATTGTCTCATTCAACTAAGCTGATCTATAACTGGAGATCTGCTGACGTTGACAAAAGGATAATGTCCCAATTTTAACTGTTTCATGAATCTGAAATATAGCTCATTAGTCATTTACCTTGAAGTGAGATTGAAACTGCTAAAGGTCATCAAATGCAAGCTGTCTCTGTCAATAAAAAAATTAATGAAGATGCTACACCCTTTTCAGCTTGAAATGGTATATGCAAACCTGTTGTGAATTTTGATGGAATCATTGCTTCATGATACAATGGAAATGATTTGTATAATGCTTGCAAAGAAAAATTCCATATTGATGTAGTGGCTCAATTCCTATAATTCCTGGAAAGATAAGCTCTTCCTAGCTGGAAGATTCAATATGTCCATAAACAGCTAAATTTTCCATAATTTTTTAACTTTACCTTTTCTTTTTATATGCTAAGATATTGCCAGACTTTTTGACATTTTGATTTAGTCTCCAATCAAACAAGCTTTTGTTGCTGTTAAATAATTTTTTTTCATATAATATTCAATTTTTAGATTTCCCTCCTTTATTGCTCTTTAAAAATGCCTTGGTTGATCGACATTTTACAGGATTGCCCTTGAGAAGTAAATTGTTTTTTGCAAGGAATGGACTCATCAAACGTGCCATTTCTTAGTCTGAGGCACATCACTTGGCTTGGGTTTCTGTATGATACCATGCATTATTATAATATTTTCCATGACAGAACCTTTATTTCCTCTCTTTGGAATTTCAGTCTTTAAATAATTGATAGCTTAGGTGGTTTGTCATTTCTATAATTCTCATTCTCTCCCAAATTTACTTCCTGATCAAAAGTGAATAATGTAGTGTATGTTATGTTCATTGTTGGGTAATTCTGAAGTTGAAAATTAACTGCATTCTTTAATTGTATCTCCTTTCACCCCATTGAGATACTAGCTTTGATGCTAACAAAAATTTGATAGTTGATATCTGTATGAAGACAACCAGAGTACAGAAAATCTTTCAATTTTAGAATTGTCTTCCAACTAATGAATATCTGCATCTTCACACTTCTCCCAGCTAGTGTTTTTTAATATGTCAGCAGCTTTCAAAAGTCCTGGACTGGTGATCTTTTGAACCTTCAACATCTCTTTTAGTTTTTACCTAATTGTTATTCTTGTTGAGCTCTGCGCTCTTGGCATTTTCTGATGATGCTTTCATTAGATTTTCATTTTATGATTCCTAGAATGCCTAAGTTTCTTTCTTTGATTGAAACAAGTAATTGGATTAAGGCAGTTGCAGCCACATAATTCTTCAAGTGGTGTTACCAGGACTTGGATTTGTTAGGGTATATTACAGTTTGCCTGCCTGCCTAATAAAAGTGACCAAAGATTGTCAACTTCTTGCAGGGTAGATATAATATTTGACAGGATATGGGAAAACAACTTACTTTAATAGCTCATAAAGTTAGAATATGATTTTGTGATTAGTATCTTTGCTGATTGATATGCTTTCTAACATTGAAGAAAATACGCGAAAGGTTGCCCAAAACCTTGATTATCGGAGCAAAACAAGTGATAGTTCTGATAGTTGTGTGGATGTACTTATTCCTGAAGTGATCCAGGTATTAGCCTCTTTAAATAATCTTTGCATCTATGAGAAACATGTTAGGCACAGATGATTAAGTACACCAATGAGCATGTCTGTGAGTTCCTTCTTCTGATTTGCATGTTATGGCAGTCATCACAAAGGGTACTTATCTTGGAATATATGGATGGTGTACGATTAAATGACAAGGAAGCCATCGAAGCTCTAGGTGTAGACAAACAACGTCTTGCAGAGTGGATTACACGTGCCTATGCACATCAGATATATATTGATGGCTTTTTTAATGGGGATCCTCATCCTGGTATGTCTTTTTAAATGTCTAGCATTTCATGTTTATTATTTTCAGTGAAAATATTGAAGTCCAGGAAATGAGGATTGCTTACTTCTACATACTCTGATTTCTTTCATGAGATTAATATTTTTATCAATTTCAATTATACAGTTGAAAAGATCTTATGGAAATATTTCTTTTGCTGGGTCCTGTTAATATCTAACAACATAGCTTTAGATTTGTCATTTGTTTAATTTAGAAGAGTTCAGGAGAAATGCATTTTACTGCTTTTTTATTTGACAAGTTGTCATAACAGATTGCTTCCATTTAAATTTGTTTATATATTTTCTCTTTGTTTACTTCAACTTCTTGTATATATTATAATCTGATAGTTACTATTTGTTGCAGGGAATTTCCTTATAAGCAAGCAACCGCCATTTCGACCCGTTCTACTAGATTTTGGGCTGACTAAATCAATTTCAAGTACTATGAAACAAGCATTGGCAAAAATGTTGCTAGCAAGTGCTGATGTAAGCTTTAGTTTCTTTCAGTTTGTGTTACTATGGATGATGGTCCAGCATAACAGTTATACTGATACTCTGGTGTCCAGATCTAATAATGAATGTGTTGTTTTTTTGATAATTTATGGGGAGATTCTATTGGGGCTCTCACCCAATACGAACTGAAACAACATACATACATAGTATCATAATTTGGGATGGCCTAACAAATAGACTCAAAACTGAAGCATTATGTCTTTGGGTCTTCTCATAATGAAAATGAATGAGAAGACCCAAAGACATACCAAAGAAGCAGGAACCAAGCATATTACGTAGGGGATAGGATACCCCCAAATTGCATACACCACCACAACAGCCAGTTGACACACCAACCTGAGAAATTGACACCACTCAAATGTTCTTGCCTTCCATCACCAATGATCCCTGATTAGACAGTCGAGCATGTTAACTCAATGAATCGCCCATTGATGTCAAGCTAAGTTGCTGATTCGGATACGGGTGCAGGTACAACAATATATATATATATACACACACACACACACACACATATGTATGTATGTATATATATGTATGTATGTATGTATGTGTTTAAAATTATAAATTACAAGAATAGTGATACTCATAATTCCATAATTGCCAATAAAATAGAATTTTTAAATACCTCATAATATCATATTCATAATTTGCAAAAATAATAATACTCCTGTCTCAAAATGTCATTACACAATGAAAATTCAAATTACATTCGATATTCAATATCCATATTCTTCTTCATCATAAGCATCAAGGTGAAGATTTGGTTCAACTTAATTTGAACCACAACCCATTGGATTGCCACTCCCACTGTTAATGTTTTGTGAGAACCAGAATAATTTAAATAAATAACAGGTAAATCAAAACACATAAACTCCTGAGACACAGAGATTTACCCTGGGAAAACCCTCCTACTCAAGGGAAAAACCTAGCCACACCCAAAATATATCCTTTATTGAATAATCAAAGGACTCAATACAAAGCTCACAAGCTTTATCGAGAGATGAAATAATCAAAGATTGTTAACTCTTA
Source organism: Chamaecyparis obtusa (assembly GCA_027943335.1). NCBI lineage: Eukaryota > Viridiplantae > Streptophyta > Pinopsida > Cupressales > Cupressaceae > Chamaecyparis > Chamaecyparis obtusa. The sequence goes on from BSBK01007006.1 coordinate 610,087, forward strand.
ACAATCACGATATTTGCCTTCTAACAGATCGTGCACATCAACTATGCCTATACAAAAGCGTACAATACTTTAAGTATCTCATAGATACTACAGATACCGAAATGCTTACACAATAGTTCATATACAGAATAATTCTATCTCATACACAATGCTCTCTCTAAAAGATATACAACATTCCACAGTCACAGAGAATGCAAACTTCTATATATCTGATGTCTCACATGATAATGCTAGATTAACCACTGTTCTTAGAAATGATCATAAACAGATCATAAATCCAGTAAATAGAAAAATGTCAAAGACACAAAACTTATAATCGTTGATATCCAATACTTTTCATAGTCACAAAATACGGTATCTTTTCCTTAGCTGAAGTCGCACCTTCAATCCACCTACAACATAATATCCACTAAGCCGTATGTGATATAAAACATGGCATCGATATTGAGAAAGAGTCCGACAGTTACAAATATGATGACTAGGATCCTCCTTCATTGCCACATTTACGCAATTACAAAAGGAAGACCAAAAGATACGAACGACAATTCCACATAAGCTCGATGATAAATAACATTCGTTTGGAACTTCATTAAGGCTGGTCAATGGCGGTTACATAGAGTGTCGATTCACCTTTAAACATCTGAGTCATCATTAGCGTGGACCTTGCAATGATAAACAATGAAGACGGAATATACACGATCTGAAAAGCCATGTGAACACTATTATTATTGATTCTTTTGCAAGTCAGGAAAGGATAAACGATGAATCCCGATACCCACTCAACTCGAGTGTTTCTAGTAAGCATAGAAAACTAAAATGGTCTTCTTCCCAAATAATGCATGCACTTCATTTAACATTGGCGGTGATGGTTGTGAAGGAGTGCCAAATCATCTTCAGACCATTCGATGCCACAATAACTATGATCACCACAAAGTCTTTTAATCGCCATTATCAATGACGAGAACCAATTGTATAGAAGAAAGGTGCAAGCATGTTGTGACATATGAATTCACAACGGTTACTAAGTGAACCGAGAGATGGAGATGACCATTGACAACATAGCAGATAAACTTAGAGAAAAACTGATGTTGATTGTTATAGGTATGAAGGAGCTCTCTCGCAGCTACCATAAACATTAACACTCTCTCTTAGCAAGAGAGAGATCATTCATATGTCATAGTGTGTCTCTCCTTGACAAGCACAATGGCGCTGCAACCAAAAAGTGTCAATAACAAAATCTCATCACAAATTTTCTCAACATAATATTGTCATCTCAGCATGACATTCACCATGGCTACTCCCAGAGGGTGAACGAAACAGAAAAGATAAGTCATGGAGTCTCGCACATGACTTCCATCATGGCTAGTCCTAGAGGGTGGATCCACCATGGCTACTCATAGAGGGTGGAACAATGGCTTTCACCTCAAACTTCTCTCGCAGAAAAGAATGCATTAACAAGGGATTGCACCTCGAATTTCTCCCTCACGGAGAACTCATTAGCAAGAGATTGCGCCTCGAACTTCTTGCTCATACAGAACTCATTAGCAACTTCGGCTACATCTTTTTTCTTTGTCTATGTTGCAACACCATCCATAGCTACAACCTCTTTCTTTCCTTCTTTTGTGCCTTCCCAAAGACATGCTCCTTTATCTTCAATTGATGTGAAGTTGTGAACCATTCAATTTCTATGTTGCAATCTCATTCACCATTGCAACTCATTCTTCACTTAGCTCTTCTATTGCCAACATTTCCAAGCCTTTGCATTACTTGCCTCTATTGTAATGTCTCCCTTCTTCCCAGGTTCAGCTTCTAAGAAGTTATTGACATCCTCATCTTCACTGATTTTCACATCAAACAAAGGACCCTCAAAGTCCATCATCTTCATCTCTGCTAAAACCTCCTTGATCTCATTCTTCATGCCTTTCAACAAACATGTTGGAGCTTCAAATTCATCAACTTCTTCATATTCATCCTCTTCTTCTTCTTCAATGCCGCATGTATGACACTCTATTGAATCTTCCCTCTTTTTGCAATCAAAACATCATTAGAAAAATAATCAAAATCAGTATCACCTCTTTTTTTATGAAGAGATCTCTTTTCCAATTCTGCCTCTATTTCTTTCACCTATTGCTGCAACTTTATCATTCCTTCTTTTATTTCATTTCTAATTTTCTCTCTAATTTTCTCAAGCATAAGAATCCTTAGAATCCGTCCAATGACAAATTTATTTTTTCTCGTTCTCTTTTATATCTTCAAGGCCTCGCAAAGCCTCAACACAAATCCTCTTATCAATACTCTAAAAGTTTTGTTGCAAGTTGCCTCACTCGGGATCTGTTCACAACCTCAGGAACCTCAACTCCTCAAATCCTCTAAATAGCTCCTCTTCCATCTTGCACATACATATGGAAGCAAAATCTCTGACACTCCACCCTCAAGTCCTGGTCAAACTGCCTCACATTTGGCACTCTCTCTCTTCACTCCCTCTTTGATACCACTAATGATAGGGACTCCCCTAACATACCCCAAACACATGCTCTTTTACACTAGATGAGGGTTACTCCACCCAATAGTCATGCAAAACATAACAATCAAATCATTCCTAGCCATGGAGCCTCTTACTATCAACCCAATGTTCTAAAAGCTTGATTCATAATTTTATCAGGTTTATTAATATGTGCTTGTGCGGATGAAAGTTTAATAGAATAATTTTGAGCGCGGCTGATTAAATATTGATGCCTTAGTTATTCGTTGCTTAAAGTAATTATCAAATTATTTAATCGGGTGGATCAAAAGGATTGACAAAAGAAGCTATAGCATCAGATTTTAATCAGAGCCTTTGCACTTCAATGTCAAAGTCTGATCGTGGTGAAGTATTGGGTAGCGCTGAAGATCAAACTGCTACATATTAAATCTTCCTTCTTTTGCTGAATTCATGAATAATGGCGAATGTATGGTCCAGGAGTACCTTATTCAAGCAGTATTAAGACTGAAATCTTTCAGGGAGTTTATTACACGAGTATTTATATGTTTGGCATGGATTGACACGAACATTTGAGTGTTTTTGATGCCTCCTTACATTATTACATTTTAATGGGCATTATTGCCTTTTGGAGTGAGGAGGCTGCGGCTGCGGTGCTATACCAAATATTATGATTGATCTTCTGAGTAAAAGGAACACTATATTACCATTGACGTATATTTCCAGCAAAGGTCGTGAATATATCATTGATATTATATTTGCTTGAATTGATAGAGAGTATAAGGATACTATAACATTATATATTAATATTTATCATTTATTAATTTTATGTTTTATAATTTTATTATTGTATTATAACATTATATTATAATTTTATAATGTTATTAGTTACATTAAATAGTAATATTAACTTTCTTTTATATTTTATATTTTAGGCTATAATATATATATTTTATATATTTTTGTATAGACGAACCTAAAAAGAACCCGACCCCCTAAATTTTTTTTGCCTGAACCAGGACCAGCAACTTACTATATTTGGCTTTTATTTGTGTGCACCTTGCATTTGAAGTCAAATTTGTATGAGAAAATAGTCTTTTATGAGGTTCATGCCACTATCCAGGCGCAGACCTATGCTTCTGATTTTTTATTTTTGCAATTCCACCTCGTGTTAATGTATCTAATCCTCCATGTGTGCCAGTGCTTGATTATCATGGTTTTCATCTGACTACTCCAATCTTTAGATGAGGAATGGTCTTTAGATCTCTATATAATATATACATAATTGTTTGATGAAAAATTTCCCCCTTTTTGACAACTAGTGGTAACGTGGTTCCTGTCCCTGCTAGGTGATATATGCTTAATAACATTAGAAATTTTTATTTTTCAAAAGAGTAAAGCTTAATTGAGATCCTCTAAATATAGCATTCCGTGTCTGATCTTTACAGATTTCTATATTGCCATGGATTAGAAATACCTTTACGAGCTTGATGTGTGCTTACAACACACTAGAAAAAGCTTTTGAGAAGATATATTTAAGAAATAAAACTCATTGACTTTGTAGGGTTAAATTTCTTAAAGGTGACATTTGCTTAATGATTGTAGCTTGCATTTTTATAATTGTGGAAAGCTTGATTTGCAGGCAGACTATGCAGCATTACTATCTGCTTTCTCGGAGATGGGTGTACGATTACACTTGGACATGCCAGAAGAAGCTATGTCAGCTACTAATTTATTTTTCCGAGATTCAACTCCAGCAAAAGAATCCCTTGTGAGTTTTCTTGCTCTATGTTTATGTTCTATTTTATAAAACTTTACCTTTTCCACGAATTCTGTTTTGAACTTTTTGAAAGCATGTATGTTATGTTAACACGTAGAACATCAGAGTTGTGTTTTCCACAAGTTCCTATCCCTTCAGAAGTTTTGAAATTTTTTGCCAGGAAAATATGAAAAATTTAGCTAAGAATAGGGAGGAGAACATGAAGAAAATTCAAGAAAGGATGCAGAAGCAAAAGAAAAGTGCTCCTCGCAATCCAGTATGTGCAACAAGTCTTTGGATTTCTAATTTTGATGTTATAACATGCTGGCTTCTGGCAGTTTTCCTGTTTTTAAGCATGATGGGAGTTGGACAAATGCTCGTTTCTAATATGAATGGCATTCACAGGTTGATGCTTATCCAGGTGATGTTGTCATATTCTTGAGGGTCTTGAATCTTCTACGAGGTCTGTTTAACTGACTATTTTCTACTTTTTCTGTAGCGCAGTTGTGTTCTTTCCTAGTTAAATATTTTCTTAATGTAACATTCAACAACAATACATGAGGTTTGATAAGCATTTTTCAGCATCTTATTTCTTTCTTGAAACATAGAAAATAGTTCATACTAGAATTAATTAAGACCATTTTAAAGTATGTTTTAAGTTGACAAGTCATCACAGTTATATATATATATATATATATATATGTATGTATGTATGTATGTATGTATGTATGTATGTATGTATAAAATTGATAATTTGTCACATTTATTTTAAATTCAGTTATACACAACAACTAAGATATTTCAGCTTTTGATGTACTATATGTGCAGGACTTAGTGCACTACTGGATGTGCGTGTTGTTTATCTTGATATTATGAGGCCATTTGCTGAATCTACTCTAATGGTGTGAGTAATTTCAAATTAATGATTTAATTGAAGGTTTACTACAGCTTATTTGGTAGGGTGTTGACTGTTATTAATTCCTTCTTTATGCACTACAAGCTTAATGCAACTAGATATCTTGTTTTGTTATCCTGGTAAAGGATGATTAATGGTGAACTTAATTGCCTGCATGGAGCAGGGGAAACTTAAGGAGAAATTTGGCAGATAGCAACGGGTGGATATATGACACGCCTGTTCATTCAGAAGTTGAGACTAAGTTGAGACAACTTTTGCTTGAATTGGGTCAGCAACAATACATAATTGGAATCCAGGTGCTAAACTAGTTACTACTATTATTCTTGATGGCTTGGAGTTTGACTAATATTGGAACTGCTGTTTCATTAATTATGTTTATAAATTTGTTTGTAGGCTACTAATTTGTCTTTCTAATAGGCAAACAACTTTTATTTATAATCCTAAACATGTAGAAGGTATAGACAACCTCAAAGGGGTATTACACAAAATCCACGATGGTACCAACACCTCAAATCATTGCTCAGTGCGAACAAACTGACAACCTAAACTTATTTCTCAACTGAGGGTTGAATTTTGTGTGCATGTTCTGCCTTGAGCAGGTGCATGGGTGTGTGCACGCATGGGTTTGTGCATACCTTAGTATTGAGACTCAAGCTTGACAAGCTGATTTTAAAAATCTCAGCCAAAACTTGAGAAATTTAAAAATATTGAAAGTAATGAATTTGAGGCAAAGAAACTATTATATTGCATTGCATACCAAATCTTCTTTATTAGCATTTTGTTTTCTCTGTTTCTAAACAACACAAAACATAACAACACATACGTTAGAATTAACTAAACCCAAAACTAACAATTTACAAGTATGCACATCGTACAAGATTCAAAAAGGAGTTTTTCAAAATGTAAATATCAAATCTGACTATGTTTTGCCTTGAATGCAAGCACCGGACCATCAACAGTCAAGACTTATAATGAGATTTTCAAATTTAAATAGTGTAATAACCACCCTAGATTAATTTTTTTGCTTTTAAAACCAATGTAACAAGATACAACTTCATGCTGAAGGTTAGCTACAGATTACATGCATGCAACTTAAATCCACATATACAAATGCTCTTCAAGATAACAAACTGGTTGAGTGGGGGATATCCGCTCCTACTCAATTAGTACAGTAATATGAAACACACAAATGCAATGCTCTTAAAGATAAACAACTTGATGAGTGGGGGATGTCCTCTTCGACTCATTTAGTACTATAACATGAAATAGAAAATGAGCATTCAACTATCTAATTGAGTGAGGGTTTGTCACTATCAGCACATTGAAGAATATTTATAATATGCAATAAATTTGGAAATACAATGCAGAGATCGAACTTGAAATCCCCAAATGGTAAAATCTTATTACAAACATATATCTTACAAACCCAGTTACTGATAACTGAAAATGATGAGCATGCAGCAGCACATCAATAAGAAATATCACTCAAAACCCTAGACGTCCAACTCAAACTCCTCAAACTCCTCAAACTGAAATGGCATAAAGAAATCAGATCTTACTACACTCAAAGTGCCTCCCAAATAGCAGGTTTTTGCATGCAAACCTCAAACTGAAGAAGAATGGACAGCCCATTCATCAATGAAGCACAACTATGATCTTCGTATGAAATCACCAAGTTAATTCCCAAATTGTCTCTTTCAACAACGTGAGAAATTATGTCTACAAGGGGTTCTGTTCTCACAAACCAAGAAGAAGAAGCTGCAACTCCTTCAAAAACCAGAAGCATAACAATATCCAAATCTTCAACAACCCCCAAATGAGCTCTACAAAGTTGCCTTTATATCATTCCCAATAGGTTCGCTCCCCTTTCACGAAGCCATGTGGGATTAAATAATGTATTAATTATCTCCTCCTTAGGCGTTAACTTAGGATGTCAAATGGCCCGCTTTTTAAAACAACATTGTGTTACTAAGCCAAGGGGTACAAGTCGCTTGAGTCATAAAGTAACAATATAAGAGACTTAGATTAAAATTGAAATATATTTCTCTGAACATATTAAAGCTTCACATTGTTGAAGTTTGGTAGCTGCAGGAGTTATCTGTGTACCTGTAATGAGTGCATCAGTATTATGTTTGAGATTTTTACTATATTCTCTGCTACTGTGAAGTCAAATCCTTTCTTATGTTCGAGTATATTGAGAGTGCGAAGAGTCTTCAATGCTGGACAGTCATCTATTTGAAGAGCCTCGCCTCTTGGATTTTTAATGTTGAAGACTATGAAGAGTCTTCTACGCAACCATGTGAAAGGTTACATTTTTGTAACTACTGTCAGGATCCTAGCATCTTCCTTTCTTTCTTATCGACAATCAGAATTTGAAGAGATTGTTTTATTGCACAGCCTTTGGAATTCAAAGGTCAGATTATGTGTAACTGTCAATCAACGTAGAGCCACATGTGTTCGTGGCTGTTGAGTAACAAAACTCAATGAAGCATCACCTTTATGGGTTACAAGAGTTATTCTGTAGCATTGTTTTTGATATCTCTGTCATATGTATTGTGAGGACGATTTTTCTGTGTGTTGTTATAGGAGTTATAGCTGTAGATTTTGTTGGTGAATATTATTGTGATCATTATTGGCAGGGTGTCGTTTTGTTGTTTGATTGTTGTAGGAGTTTGTTGTGTTGTCATTGTGTATCTAGTCTAGACTATCGTAATTCTTTTGCAGGAGTTTTGGCATACATTATATTTGCAGATGTTTTATTGTAAAGGATACTATTGTTTTATTAGTCAATAATTTTGGAGAGTGAACACTATGATTTGTTCCTCAGTGTAGTCTCAGAACTCGAAGAGTTTTGTATTCAGACATTCATTATTATTTAATAAAATGATTTTTCTTGGTGTGGCTGGGTTTTTCCCTCGAGGAGGGTTTTCCAAGGGTATCTTTGGTGTTCTTGTGTTTTAAGATATCAGATATTTAATTTATGCTATTCTGGTTCAAAATTTAACACACTCAACGTCCAAATATATAATATTATGCTGTTAGAGAAATAGAGGTTGGCCCAATTGTTGAAAATAGACACTAAAAATAGTAATTGATAAAAATAGTAAGTGTGTCCAAACACCAAATTGGCTCGATCTAAGATGCACTGAAACTTACTATAAATAGTAAGTGCTAAAAATAGCCACTACTAAAAAGTAACTTACTGAAAGGGCTCCAAGAAAAAGGCAGTGCACTCCTTAATTCCGTTTGAAGATGAAATTGTTTTTGATAACACCTCCAGGATGATCTAACCTCACTCGTTAGCCTACATGAATCTCGTGAATAGGATAATGGTCTCTTTGTGCCAGACCAACTTAGGAAGGGGACATTATAGTCCGCCCTCCCTAAAATTGCTTGTCCTCATGCAACCTCAACTCAGGATGCTGTAGAACCTACTCATTTTCCCATTTTGCATCTTCAATTGGCAAGTTCCTCCATTTGACTAGATAATCTGTAATGTTTCTCTTTCGAAGGACTCTATCTCTAGTGTCAATGATGGCCTCAGGAATAAGGACCAGCTTGCCCTCCTCATCCAATGTTGGCAACTCAGAAGAGGGTATCACATTATGCCCTAGTGCCTTCTTGAGACTGGATACATGGAATACATTATGTACTTTGTTGCTAGCAGGTAACTCAAGCTCATAAGAGACCTCTCCAATCCTCCTGACAACTTGAAATGAACCCTAAAATCTAGGCTTCAGATTCTCTTCTCCATTTGTCTTGATAGAGGATTGTCTATATGGCTGTAATCTCAAGTACATCATATCCCCTACCTCAAAACTATGCTTAGTCCTATGCTGATCAACACACAACTTTTGTTGATTTTTTGCCTATTATAGATTGTCCTTCAAAGATTTCATTATGTCTTGGCTCTCTTGCAACACATCCTTCACCTTAGGCACCCTGCTAACTCCCATGAGCAAGTCCAAAAAAACTAGGAGCCTCATAACTGTACAAAGCCATGAAGGGTGACATCTCGATAGACATATGTTTAAGTGGTGTTGTAACAATATTCACCAAGGTGCAACCACTTAATCCATGCCTTCTACTGTGTAGAAACATAGTTTCTAAGGTACCCCTTTACCCACTTATTCATAACTTCCATCCGTCCATTAGTCTGTGGGTTTTAACTAGTGCTAGGAGTGAGCTTAGTCCCACTCAATCTAAAAAGATCCTGCCAAAAGATACTCAAGAACTTGTACCTGACAATGTTCTTAGGCATCCCATGCAATTTGAAGATCTCCTTGAAAATTAGTTCTGCTACCTGAGCTGTTGTATAGGTGGCTGAGATGGCAAAGAAATGTGCAAACTTAGTTAATCTGTCCACGACTACATAAATACAGCCCTTCCCCTAAACCTTTGGGAGCCTTGTAATAAAGTCCATAAAGATTGATTCCCACATCTGGTTGGGAATGGGTAAAGGCTGAAGTAACCCAATTGGATAGGTATGCTCATTATTATTCTGCTAGCAAACAAGGCACTCCTTGACGTACTTAAGGACTTCATTCTTAAGCACTTTCCAAGTGAACATCTCCTAGATTTGCCTGTATGTCTTAAAAAAACCTAGGTGCCCAGCCATGGGTGCATCATGGAAAGTCCTCAATATATTCTCGTTCATCTGAGAAGAAGGCACCAAAAAGATTATGTCCTTGTAGATGATCAAATCATTAACCACAATGTATCTGCCATCCTACATTGATCCCTCTACAATCCTTGCTGCCCACATATCCTTAGTGTATTCTTCTGCAATCAACTCCCTCCAATCAGCAGAAGAATACAAAGAGCATAAGTGTGGTCTCCTCGATAGTGCATCAACAACAACATTCTTCTTCCCTTTGACATATTCAATGTCAAAGTCTTAGGTCTGTAATTTATTGACCGAATTCTGCTACCTGCCATTTAGATCTTTTTGATCCATGAAATATTTGATGTTATTATGATTCGTTTTAATCACAAATCTGCTCCCCACTAAGTATGATCTGAATTTGGCCAAGGCATGCATAATGGCCAACATCTCTCTATCATTGATAGAGTAACTCTTTTCTACCCCTCTCAACTTCCTACTCTCAAAAGCTATCGGGTGTTTATCCTACATCAATATTGCACAAATCTCCTCTCCTGATGCATCACATTCCAACACAAAAGGATTGTAAAAATCTGAAAGGGCTAGCATTGGACATGATGACATTACTTTCTTGAAGTTCTTAAAACACTTGTCTTCCCTATCCGACCATTGGAAAGCACCTTTCTTTGTCAAATCTGTAAGTGGGCTGCCATCTGCGAAAAACCCTTTATGAACCTTTTGTAGAAGCCACAAAGCCCAAAGAACCGCTTAACTTGTGAGAGATTGGTGGGAGTAAGCCATTCAATTATTGTCCTGATCTTCTCTAGATCCACTCTCACTCCCTTTGCAGTGATGATGTGCCCCAAATAGAGAAGTTCAGTCATCCCAAAATCACATTTGGATTCCTTGGCATAGAGTGACCCACTCTCTAAAATGCCTAGAACCTTCTCTAGATGCTACATGTGCTCCTCACAAGTCTTACTAAATATCAATATATCATAAAAAATATCGATACAAATTTCCTTAGTTGTCTCCTAAAAGTTTGGTTCATGCAACTTCAAAAGGTAGTAGGGGCATTGGTTAGCCCAAAAGGAACAAGAACTCAAAGTGGCCATAGAGGCATCTGGAAGATGTCTTCTAAACATCCTTTGTTCACATCCATATTTGATGGTATCTTGATCTTAGATCTATCTTGGAGAAATAACATGCACCATGCAAATCATCTATAAGCTCATCTACTCAGGGAATCAAATACTTGTTCTTAAATGTTTTTTTGTTCAGGGCCATGTAGTCAATGCACATCCGCATAGTACCATCCTTCACCAATACAACTGTCGATGCAAAAGGACTCTTATTGCATCTAATGTGGCCCATCTCCAACAATCCCATTATTGTTTTCTCTATCTCATCCTCTTGTTCCTTCAGATGTCTGTATGGAGTGGTAATCACTAATTTGGCTCCTTTCTCCAGTTCTATCGTATGCTCAATTCCTGTCTCAGAAGGTGCTTCGGGAGGTATGCTTCCAAACACCATACTGTGTTTGGATATCAACTTCTAAACATCCAGATGGTAATTGGCCTTTTGCTACTCAGTAGGTACTGAAGGCATAACAAGACACTTTGTGGCCCACTCTACCCAATCATGTCTGAACAATCTCTCCACCTGCTTTAGTGATACTACTATGGGTCCTCCATCAGAAATTCCCTTGATAACCACCTTCCTTCCCTAGTTTTGGAATCTCATTTCTAACCTCTCTAGGTTGAAGGAGAACTTTACAAGGGACAAAGAACTCACCCCTCAACTCATAATCTCCAAGCTTTATGCTAAGGTCTATAATCTTCTGGGTACAAGAGAGCAGCTCTCCACCAACTCCCATCACCTTAAACCCCCATGTCCCTTTGTCTACAACCCTCTTTTGGCCACAACCTTCTCATTAATGCTGATTCTGCTCTTGAGCTCTCTAGTCAGCCTATTGTTGCCCCTGTATTAGAGCATCCAATAATTTGAGAAATCTCTCTTCACCTGGTTCTCTTCTCTCACCCATATTGCCTGCTTTTTGTTCACTTATAACCCTATGTTCTTCCAGAACTCTCTGTTCTTTTAGCCCTGTATTTAATTGTAATGGCCCCTTCTCTTCAGTGATCACATGAGAGTTGATTAGTGTATTTTCTCATACTAATAGCCTAATTAGAAGACATAGGGATGATATGTTGGTTACGTCATTAATTTTCTATTGGTGAGAAAGAAGAAGGTGAAATATTATTATTTGGTGAAGGAAAAGTTACTTTATGTTATAAAATAACTATTAGAGTAAAGTAACATTATAAGAAGGAAATAAAAGTAAAGTGTGTTTGAATCCCACATTGAGAATAGAGTTTCACCAATGGGTTGAGAAGCCTTTATAAAGGAGCTCCATCCTTCTCCAACGACATGTTATGTGGTTATCTAATATTCAATTTCTCTCCATAGTTGCTGATGTGACAATGGTTACCATTTCCAAGGATGAAAACCTTGGGAATTCATAAATTGGATGGAAACCCTGTTGAAAGATAGTTTCGTTCAGGTTTAAATATGCAAATTGAATATATATATATATATATATATATGTATAATTATTAAATGATTGGCATACTAACTGTTCAAATAAAGGAAATACTGCAGTCACGATAATACATAGTATGTTGCAATGTATACATTGCAGTGCATGACATGTACTGTGCGCTGCAATGTATTGCAGACATGGTACATGCCGTGTACTGCAATGTGTTGCAGCGTACGATATATATCGTGTGCTGCAATACATTGCAGCCACGGCAGTATAGTGTGCTGCAATGTAATTGCAGCCACACGATAATTATCGTGTGGCTGCAATTACATTGCAGCACACAATGTTCCTCATCAAACATTGTTATTAAAAGAAACATGTCGTTTGGATTATCGTTTAGCCTGCAGTTAGTGATTGAATTAATATTAACGTAGGGTCATGACCCTACATGGCAACTGCCATGTGCGGTCATGACCTTACATACTAATATATATAATAAAAGGAAAATGTGGAATCAATCAATCACAAGGCAATTGTATTCTACAGCAACACATAAATAAAGTAATATATATTAATCTTCTGATCTATTATTCCTTAACAAACCCAACCCTTTGTGAGAGGTGGATTCAATCAAAGTTCACCACTGAGCTTACTTGCAGAAGTTTTGGATTCAATAATAGGAACATAATGCAGATTTGAGGCTTCATAAGGTTTTCCAGATGAGACATTATCTTTCAGAATATACAAGAAGATGCTCGCAGACCATACTATGCTCATATCAGGCCCCTCCAGCAAAAGAGTTGGAGGCGTCTTGGGTTTCATCAGCATGTGAGCACGAGTTGAAGGATTATCAAAGTCATTATCGAGTTCATAACCTCTTTGCATTTGATTGCATTCGTTGTTGAGTATTTGTATTTGTGCATGAGCATGCACAACATTGTGGAGTCAGTTGGTAAGCTACAAAAGAAATCATGGCGTGAGCTTGAAATGTGATTGCACCTGTTCAAGGACGGTCTCAAGTATTAACGTCATCATTGCCTGACATACATTAACAATAGAGTTTATAGAATGGGTGGCATTGTCATTAAGCGATCACGGCATGGAATGAGGCATGGCAATGTCTAGGCGTCACAAAAATTCTCTGAGCAAGGGTTTCCCTTCAAGGGAAAGATTGGAATCACACAGCCAAGAGGGGACAGTCGTGCTAACCAGGTGCAAATATTATCACTTATAATTTCTACTAATCTCTGCCGTTTCATATCTCTGTATGCCCTGTTTGTGATGGAGGTATCATGTATACGATGATCTTTAATTGAAGAAGTTAATTTTGGATTTGGTACCAGCTGTGTCATTATAATAATATTTGATTTGTGTTTTGCCATCATGATATGCGAGTTGTTTGATATCTATCTATCTATCTATCTATCTATATATGCAAGAATTTGATCAAATCATAAGTTGCAACAAAGAACTGAGGTTTACTTATGAACTAAAGGAAGTCTACCATAGTTGAAAAACTCGGACTTGGCAATAACTCGGCCGACCCAAAATTTTTGAAAAACTCAAATTCCGCAAAAACTTGGGCAAAAAAATTGGCACTTTTATCTAACATTTGAAAATATATAACTCTTCAAATATGTTAAAATATAGAATTTTTTATGTTAAACTATATGATTTTTATATTAAAATATGTTAAAGTTTATAATTTTTATTAAATATTTATAATTATTTAACATCTAGAAGTTATAATTATTAATTTTTTTTTTTTATACTTGTACAATATGTTATAATTATAACTGTTAAACTTAAGTATAAGTTATAAGTATTAACAATTATAATATAAATATTAAATATAACATTTACTTAAAAGTTAACATTGTTATAATTAAATAAGTAAAACAATTTAAAATAACGTGAAATTGTAAGAGTTTATATAATTATTTAACATTTGTATGTTATAATTATTTTATATTCGTAAATATAATTAATTATTTTATAAATACTTGTAAGTTATAATATTTATTTTATGTAAATCTATTTTAAAAATGAGCAAACTATGTAAATTTATGTAATACTTATTACTGATATTAGATAATATAAAAAAATTCTTTACTGGTAAAAAACTGATGTAAAATTTATTTTATAAATTTATTATAAAACTCTTATACTGGTATTGCTAATTTATTATAAATTTTAGAAGTGTTTTTATCATAATGCTATCGAATTATTATAATTTATAAACTATTAAACTCAGACTATAATATAAATTTTAAAATACCTCTGTGCTCAGACTATAATATAATATAAATTTATAATGTCGTCGGGTGCCGATGAATACGAGCTGGGAAGTAATGCATTAACCACGAACAGGGAAGTAATGTCATCTTCCGTCTTCCATCTTCCGTCTTCGCACTCACTGGCGTCAGCGAACAAAAGAAATAAAATGACTTGTCACGCCCTAAAGTTTTCATCCGCCGATTTCAACGCTTTTTTAAACATTATTTTTTTCTGACTTTTCATCTGCCGATTTTAACGCTGAAATATCGTGCGTTTTGGCGAGTTATTCCCATTAATCGCACTGTGATATCTTCATTAAACCGGCACCGATATTAATAGCGATAAAATCGCAGAGCATAATTTGGAGCGATACTAGCGATATATAGCAGAGATTTTCAACCATGAAGTCTACAAAGTGTTCAACAGAATTACTCTCGGAAATAAGTAATAATTTATGAATGTCATATTCATCCAAGTGTTTGACCAAATGCCTATTTTATGAACTTGCAATTTGTGATGAAATTTGGAGTCAATATTAATAGGGATTCTTACACTAATATAGCTCTGTTTCTTTGTGTATTGTAATGGTGAGTAAATGGTTGCTGTTCATACCCTGACATGTCACTAAGCCCTCATGATGTACCCTTCCGGATGGTAGGATACACTGCTCGGATACCACAGTAATAGGCGTCCTTGGACTAATTCTTTTTCTTTCTTTTTTTTGTTTGCGCTGTTATAGATATGATAATGAAACAAATCACTCCAATGTACTCTGCGATAGCAGCAATGACACCCTCCAGCAGTGTATATGTAACAACAGGTTTAACTTTAGGCGGCCAACATACGGGTAGACGACTCCAGCTATGTCTTTAACAGCGATATGAAACAGTCATTAATTTCTCTCAAAACTCATCAACGTCTACTAAGAAGTCACTAAACTTTCTTAATAACTTCGCCAAGTAACATGCCTAGCATCAAACCCTTATCTTAAACTGTATATGGCTGCGAACTGTATAAGAATCTGTAAATAGACTACGATCCTAGTCTTGAGACCACTGATCGCACCTTCCTCTGTACTCACCGAGCATTTCCAGATCAATGAGTAAAGTATCCTTGTTCACAAATAGTATTTCTTAGACACAACAAACAACTAACCTCCAGACTGTGTATTGCGACAACGTAAAGATTGTTAGCAAAGAGGGATTTCATTCTCCAAGCCCTTGAAGATGAACTCTCCAAAAGATTTCATAAATTTCCAATCTAATCCAACCTACTTCAAATGTACTTTCGAGTCTTTTATAACATCCCTAAGAGAGCCCACACATTTCACCCGCCAATGTGGGATAAATAAAAATATTTCTTTTAATATTTTAAAACTTCTTTTTCCGATGGACGCTCAAGTACCACTAATAAAGGGGGACATTTAATTTTTAAATCACTTATCCTTTTAAACTTAGTTCTCATATCAATAAAGTTAAATAATTTAATTCAACTTTATAACTTATTTTTATTGATAAATAGATAAATAATCTCCAATGATTATTAAAATCTCTAGTTGATATTAAACAATTACCATTGACATGATACCATCCAAGAGTCACTGATGATACTGAACTGGCCCGACTGACTTACTATAAATAGTATCCCAAAACCACACCGAAACACCTCAGGTTTGCTTGCAACTAAAACTGTCTAGGCCAAATGTCCTCAAGATCCCTTAAATTTCCTAATTAGCCTACGGGATCATAGAAAATAGGCTAATGACAACATCATATCACTTGTGCTAGAAAGGGGACATTTTGAAGTGAGATCAGCCCATGTAGTTAGAACTAGCTCCTATTGGAATCCTTATTGCAATATGTTTGATAAAGAATACATTTGATACAAATGAAATCAAAAAATTATATAGAACCTAAAATGTTTAAAATTTTAAGCATTTGCCATAGATTCATAGAAGAATGATAACAAAACAAGAGAGTTCATTCGTAAAACAAAAAGAAAATAAAAAACCGTGAAGAAGTTACCTCTTTTGTAAACATCTTCCTCTTAGCTCCTTGGCAGCAAAGGGTTCTTGCACATGCATAGAAATAGAAAACCAACCACTTTGAACCTTCATTGATCAGTCTTCAACTCTATTCATGCAGTGGCAAGCAAGAATGAGAGTTCAACTAGAATGGAATGGTTTGTGTTTTGCATTCATAATAAGAAAAGCTAGTATGTTTTAGTCTTTCAAATGCTTTAGACGAAAATTTGAAGGTCAAGGATTCATTTTCAAGTGCCTTAGTCAAAGTCAAATCTCTAAAACAATTAAAAAATAAAATGAAAAGCCTGTCAAGTTCCATTGGGTTCACTGTGAATTCTGCAATATTTGGTCAGGTTTGAAGTGGGTTGGCCTGGGATGAACCCATTGGTGAAGAGATGCCTCCTAGAAGACTTCCCGGATGGACTACATTATAATCCAAATTGGGAGTGTACTTTTTTTAGGATTAAGGTCTGTCCAAAGAACCAGTATATAGATATACACATCTTGGATACCATATCTTTGTCCATGCAGCTTTGCGATAATAACAATATAAAGAATATTCCACCTTTCAACTTTTAATGTTTTAGGTTTTTCCATCCTACTTGTAAATATCCCAGTGCAGAGGTTCTCCTAATAAATAAATGATCACTACCCTCGTCTAGACCTTACCTATTACTGCCTTAAATTTATCATCAGAGAAGAACAAAGAACAGAATGAGTCACTGGAAGAAGAAAAAAGGACATCAGGCTTTAACCTGAAAGAACCTTAAAATTTTAGCAAAGAATGCTAGCTACAGCTTGAAGACAAAAGGGTTTGAATTGAAAGAAAAGTGAATATAACCTGAACATTTTCACTTTTCATTGGAAAGACACAAATTTCTTTTTCTGAGTCAGAATGAGTTGTGATATATTATCACGATGAATCACTTCATCAATTTAGAATCGTCCAGAGAACTTGTTCAAATCTCTTGCAAATGCAATTCCATGAGTTGGTATTGCATTTCCTGGCATATTGATGGCCTCTGTTCTATAAATTCCAATTCACCCTAGCTGTGAGCAATATGCCTAATCTCAAGCTCACGCACACTTGATTGTTGTTCATTTGCTCCATTTTAATGAATTCATAAACATGAAAGAATGTTAGCATACTGACTTTTGAAGAGATCACCGTGTGGTTGACCAACAATTAACAAGTTTCCTTCTTAAGAAGGTGTATGTGTAAGGAACCTTATTTCTGTATAGATCAATTAATGCCAATTATAAGTTCTTGTATTAATGTTTCATCTACTTACTGTTTTTCAGGTTTGTGCATACAAGGATGGGAAAGTTATTATAGATACCGCTGCAGGAACGCTAGGGAAATATGATCCACGCCCGGTTCAGCCTGATAGTCTCTTCTCTGTTTTCTCAGCTACCAAGGGTGTGACTGCAGGGCTTGTCCATTGGATAGCAGATAAAGGGTGAGCTTTAATAGTTGTTTCTGTGTGCTCCTTGAGCACTACCAGCCATTTCTTCTAAATAGAACATCTGATTGAATTGAAAATCTGAATGATTCTCATCATATTACTGTAAAGTTTGAACTTTAAATCCTCACCTCAGGAACCAAACTATAATTCGTTATCAGTGCAGAGGCTCATCCATAGAAAACAAACCTTTGTGTCTAGGATGTTATCAATTCTATATTTGTGTTTTATTTATGCTCTATTTTTTGTGGTCAGCATCTGTAAAAGTGGTTAAAAAATATGGACAAAAACAATTCTTTTATAAATCTCTTAGGAAGTCTTTCTTTTTGTATTAATTGCATTGAATAAGATTGCATTATCAATATATTCTGAAAATTTTAGATATTTTTGGTTTTCTTTTTTCCTTTCTTTTTTCCTTTCTTTTTCTTTGATACCCGGGGGCTGTTGGAGACCCAGCACAGCCTGGTGCCAAGGATCTCATGCCCAATTTTAGTACCAAGGTGTTCTGCTTGGGGCAAGTCCACTAATTCCACTGGATGATGCACAAATAATCCACTCCAGGCACTACAAGTAAACCAGGGTTTTGAACCTCCAACCATTGTCTGTGTCTTTCAATGGCTTGACCATTCAGTCTGCTGGGGTTTTCCATATTTAAAGTAAGAAAAATATTAATTGTGATATGTAGGTTACAGACTTCACATAAAGCCTCAATAAATTCCACAAAATATAAGTAGGCAATAGTAGCTATTAATCCAATATGTTTAGATTTATGAAAAAGGTAGAACATTATGCACTGGATTTTTATACAAATATGCAGCTTAAACTTCTTAGATCTTTAAGTTGTTATATTGCTTACAAGATTGCAAATTTGGAATGCTGTGAAAAGTTAAGATGTTTCAGAGAATAGCACTTGAGCTCTAAGACTTTCATTCTGATGCATTCAGGGAGATGAATCTCACCGATAATGTATCCAGCCTCTGGCCTGAATTTACTATAAATGGAAAAGAAACTTGCAAGGTGCGAAAAATATATTTGTACATGAAGTAACATAAGCAATGCTTGATGTTTCTTCTAATTTTCTGGACTGAAAATCGTGACAGGTTGCTCATGTCCTTAACCATACAGCAGGACTTCAAAATGCTATGGTCGATATCATTAAGGAAGATCCTTTACTTATGTGTGATTGGGAAAAGGCTTTAAATAGAGTTGCTACTGCTGTACCTGAGTCAGCACCTGGGTCTGAGCAGAAATATCATTCACTGTCTTTTGGTTGGCTCTGTGGGGGGATTATAGAGGTGATATTACATCTAATTCTGTCTAGTTATTTGTTCTGGACATTGTGTGTAATTTGTTTTGATTAGCTTGTATGCTCCACAAATTCCAATAAAATATTCTTTACCTATTTCAGTTACAAATCAGGTTGTAACTGATTGAGGCAAATTAATTTGAGGTCATGAGGTCTCCTTTATTTCTGGTTCAATAGAATATAGGAATTGTTGGGAGATACCTAAAGGATCCTTTAGAAGCAAATAATTGCTGTTATTTTGGTAAACAATCAATAGCGTATCAGTTTGAACCAAAAGTTAATGTTTCTTCTGTGTATTGTTTACCATTTCTGGCAACTATACACATTCATGATTTAGATGTAATGAAGTTTTTTTTTATTGTCATAGGATCCTTGCATCTGTTTTCTTTGCTTGTCTTTGCCACAGGTAACCAAGAATAGAAATATACTTGACCTGTCATCCAGATGGCCATGGTGTCATTTAGTGAACATCATTCATATAGGCTTCCATTTGTCCTGCAGCTAATCATTTGAACAAGTTTTTTAATGTGCAAAAGTAGTCCTCGGTGTATCCTTCTGTGCAATATCAAGTTAATTGCACCCTGGGAATCCATCCAATAAAAAATAGATGTTTGTCTTTACAGTTTTAGCATCAATTTCCTTTTAACTTCTTCACTGCAGGTAACTAAGAACAAAAATATATCTGACCAGTCATCCAAATGGCATTGGTTTCATTTAGTGACCATCATTGATATAGGCTTTCACTTGTCCCACAGCTCATCATTTGAATTATTAGATATAATATGTCTATATTTTATTATGTTATTGGGGTTCTATTAAGGTGCCCTAGACCAACTAGAACTTAACATCATACATATCAGATAAAAGTATCACCACCTTATTGTCATTACAAAGCTCCGATTGCTATCACTGCACTGTGCACCTTTATACCATTGATCACTAACGTCCAGTGCATTGCCCTTGTCAACAGACCATCTTCCAACAAGGGCATGTAAAGTCACTTGTTGACTCCAATATTCCATTATGAAATGTGATAAAGATCTGCTGCATTGCCGCACAAAGGTCTTGATAGAATTGTTCCAGTACTTATTTTCACCTTTAATCCATGCACTTTTTCTTGTATCTGCAAAATGGATGCTTCAAGTCATTGCTTTTTCCCTGCCATATACTTTGGCTCATAAGTCCCACTGCTCCTTCCTCCCCCTTCAACCTAACCAAACAAGCCATGATAGAAACCCTAATATCTAAATCCATTATTCTTTTGCTCATGTCTCCTTGAACTCTTCCATAATCATTGTAGGAGAATGAAAACACCATGAATTTGCCAATCCTTCCTTTCTTAAGATAGCTTTTACCAGCTGCATATTGGCATCAACTTCACAATGGAAAATCCTCTTCAAGTGGTGATCTGAAAATGGATCCTGCTTTTGTGGGTCCCTTGACTACTCCCCCTGTACTATACAACAGAAATAAATCCAGCTCCCTTGCAACAAAAGGCCAACACCTTTCACCTAAGCCACACACAAAACACTAGCCGCACAATTCAGAGACAAAGCTGCCAAAAAACACCATGTGCTAATATGACACCTCCCACAGTTAAAAGTAAGCACATAACTGAAGGATCCCTCATACCAAAGTGTATGAGATGCCTATCTTCTTGTCAATCCATCTCAAGCCTTGTGAATTTTCGACTAATGATAATGATTATTAGTCACCATATGAACCTAACACATCTAACGAAGTGGAAGGATGTTGGCAACAAAAATCTAGGTCTTGACATGGGTGAATTCAATAGAAGAATGTTCGGATATAATGACCATTATCCCACATACTTAGCTAGTCAAATAGTCAAAAGCGGGATTGTGGCTACAGTCGGCTTTCTTCCGGCCTTCTAGCGTGTGGAGTTGATCATGGAATGCACAAGGCATTACAATTCAGAAGACACAACAATTAGAGATCCGGATGGCAAAGTTCTGGTAGACCTGTCTCCACCAGTGATTTCAGAAGCTTTTGGAATCCCAATGTATGGATCAATGCTGTTGAAGTTAAAGGAGCAGGCACTCAAAGTCTACACTGCTGGGGTTGACCATTGTGATGGGGTGATCAACCATAAGTGGCTACGGAAGAATAGGGCTCAACATTCCAAGTTACCCAAACAATTGGTCTGGTTAGACCTCTAGCAAGAATACAATGACTTGGTCATGATGCTAAGTAGGATATTTGAGATTTCACAGTCCTATGCGTTTTAACCATGGATGTGGTACTTTGTTGATCAAGTGATCAAAGGATTCAATGCTATGGATTAGGCTAGAATTATCAGCGACAATTTGGATGGGCAACTCAGAGATCTAGAGCAGTCAATAAAATTCTACATGAGTTCCTGTGTTATATACAATGCTAGCTCGAATGACTAGATATGATGGATTAAGAAGCAAAGGGGTGATAGGCAGTGGTCCACAACATTTGAAAGTGCATGAGTGCTTCCCTCAATTGCAGCTCTATGCTAAGGATGACTTCATGAGAGTCCACGATGCTGTTTCCATGCGTATTGTCAGAACTCTACAAGGCGGATTACAAACAAGGCTTTCAGCTGAGGCGATGAAGTTGGTAGAGAAGTACAGAGCATGGTTCATCCAGTTCTCGACTTTCTCCTACATTAGGTTTCAAGGGTTTTCTTCAGAACCAAATAGACTTTTGAGGTATCCTACTGACAAGATGACGCTGCTAGAAATCACTAGGCAATTGACAGCATATGACAAGATCTAGAAAAGGAAGAAGTTGGAACTTGAATTCCCAATTTCCATAGGAGGTGAAGATGAAATGTGTCCCTATCTATAGGTAGCTGAAAGATTAGTAGATGAGCTAAATTTCTACCGTCTAGCATTTTATCCAGCAAGACTGGATTATTATCCCTACAATAGAATCGGAGTGGTGGCTGGTGTGAAATACCAACACAAGACACACCTTGAAGATTTTTGGGCCAATGCTGCAGATGAGTACGAGGTCAAGAGGAGGATGTTTTCCAGATTGCCACTCAACATGATTAGGGCATGCAAAATCATCCAAGTATGAGACCAACTAGAAGAGGATACAAATGTAGTAAAGTTTGGATATGAGGTAGAAAAAGAGAAGATAATCTAGCCATATGATTGGTCCAAGAAAGAAGTACTGGATCTTGATTCAATATCAGGATTAGTCTTGAAATTTACAAAATGGCGGGTTGAACATCAAATTGGCAAACTGAAAATGACTAAAGATAGCCTGACTTATAAATTGATGGGGCGTTAGGCATTGCGGGATGATAGACCAAGGCATTCATCAGGAGTAAGAATCAAAGAAGGCAAAATTCCACCAGAGAATGTTGAATGAGGAAAAGGGAAGAGTATTGAAGTGCAACCGAGAAAGAGGTTCGATTCGCACTATAAAGAACCCCAGCAAAAGAGGCAAAGATCAGTGACAACTCCATCGCCCAGTAGGACTTCGAGCTTACAGGAGATTGACCCTTTCACAAGCAGATAAATTGAAACAAGTAGGAGAAGGATGTCGCAGGAAGATCAGATGACTAGGCCAATGCAAAATAGAGAAAGTATCAATGATTATCAAGAATCTGCCCAAGGGAGAAATTCAGAGCAAGAGGTTGCCACTGAGGAAAGCCCTGGGGCCATACTAGAATAGGAATTGATGGAGATAAAAGTTCCTACCGCATAAGTAGAAGTTCCTATCACATAAGTAGAAGTTCCTATCGCAACAGCAGAAAGTCCCATCGCTGAGAAAGAAATTAATGAAAGAATGGTACAGGGACAATAACAATTGTCAGTCCACGATCAACGTGTTGCCATTTCAAATTGGTTAAGGCAAAGTTTGCAAAGGAGTCGTGAAAAGGAAATTGACTTTACATTGGAATTATAGGAAATGTTGGACTGAGTCAATAGGGCAAAGGAGAAAGGCAAGGCGAAAAAGTTTGCCAAGTTCTTCAGGGGTGAATTTGGATCTAGGACTCTACAGATTGTAGTACCTATAGTCGACAAAACTAGGGACTAGAGTGCCCCAGACGAGTACAATGTGACAAAATTGGATCTAGGAAATGCCTCTATGGAGTAGGTAATCGAAGAGTTCGATGACTCTGTCCAAGCAATGAAGGAGAAGATGAGGAAGTTGGAGGAAAAATACAAAAAGGTGAAAAGTGAGAACAGGGCTTTGTGCGAATATATGAACAACTTATTCCATCAAGTAAGGAAAGAAATCCAAGCCTTTGTTCCTCCTACAGTTCTTCCAGCAGTGTCAATGGAAGGTATTGAGAGAATGAGACGAATTTCCCAAAGTTCAGAGGTTTGGATGGAGGACATCTTGAAAGAGGCATATAAATTTGTTGAAGACTTGGTCCAAATATATGAAAAGGCATTAGCTATCATTTCTAGGATATAATGCATAGATGAGTCATGACATGATGAGCATATTTATCAGGATGAAGTGATCTCACACCTGTAAGCCTTAATGGAAACTCCCAGGCAGATGTTGGTCGATGGTGGAGTGATAAGGGAAAGAGAAGCATATGATTTTTCTTGTTGGTACAGTGCAATAATTATGTCAAAGGAGATGTTTGAAAGTTTCAATGAAGAATTTGATCGACTGAGAAAGGTGGTTGAAAATATTTAGAAAGGAATCTCCAACAAAGTTGTAGCCTTATTGATGCAGAGGTTGATCAAGAATGATATAACTGCAGGTAACCTAAGAAGCAAGCTGGAGGAGTTCTTTTGATTAAATTCTTTCGCAAGGGATGTCTTTTTGAACTTTTCCATATTCTCGAATGTCATGCACACGGTCCAAGACTCAATGGTAGATTGGGAGAACAATTTGAGCAAGTGTGAATGAGAAATGATTGTTTTGGAGTTCAAGCGAGAATCGGTGCCAAGTGTCAGTGTAGATGAGTTGGAGACAATGTTGTCTAGATTCCCTACATTCAAGAAACATAATCAAGCATAGGCTATTCTCGGTGAAGGAGCATTTAATGCATAGTGGGCATTCATTTCACCCCTCTCTTGCTAGGTTAACATAGTGGGCATTTATTACCCCACTAAGGAAATGTTTTTCTCTTGATTGGTTAGTGTGGACCCATACATTAATTGTAGATTCTCTTTCCAAGCCCTAACCCTAATTAGGGTTGAGGTGACAAAATCTGGGACATTGATTTTGTTTCAATTCGAGCCACTCATTGTAATTTTAGACCTATATAAAGGCGTCATTTCTCATTTGTAAAGGATGGAATTTGGAGATTGTTGCATATGAGCCACTGAGACAATAAAGTTGCCACTGAAGTTTGGTGATTTCTTGATGTATCTTGGTTCTTGCATGTTCTATTTGTTCCCTCACTTAGAGTAGATTTGTTTTCAAGTACTTAGATGAATGTGACTGACAATAGTGTTATGGTGGAATCATCTTGCTCATACCGTTTGTTCTTAGGTGATTCCTAAGCGCAGTGTAAGGTTGGATTTAAGCCATTATGTGGAGGCTTTACTTCTATCTTTGATGCACATTGCTCGTTTTGATGGTGCTCATTGGGATATGAAAACTATTGGCACAACCCTCGAAGATTGCACCAGCTCTATGTAGTTGTTGAATTTGCCGAAGCAAAGTTAGGTAGATTTCATCGTAGCAGTATTCATCTTTCAAGTTCTTAGGATTAGAATAGAACTCGTCAACCCTACTCTTGTTTACTTTTTGCATATCGCGAAAAGACCCAAAAAAAGTACTCTCATTGCAATATCATACGAAAGCTCCCATAGTCAGTATTGTTTGAAGTTGACTTGAGAAAACTACGTAAGGCCCCCTCGTGATACCAGAATATCACATTAACCACTAAGCATAGCCAACCTAGAAGGAAACTTGGAAATTACCCGTGTGATCTTACTTGCAATCTTAGCATACACGGAATTTCGATCAAGAGGGGATGAGATACTTCAATATTTTATTCTACTGTTGGTAGGTCATAGAACACACATCAACATGTCCAAACTCCAAAATCAGACATGTAGGGTAAAAATGGACAATGCAGACCTCAAAATGTAGATTGCAGGCTGCTGCTTATGAATTAAGAAGTAAAGTGCCAATGTTTTCATCTTGACTTAGTTGGCAAGTAGAGTTTTTGTCCCAACCAACCAGCTTGAGTTGAGGCTCAAAAATCATACCAAATCTACATGTGTCCTTAGAATGACAAAAAAATCCTTTATTTGTACCTAATCACCCCAACCATGGCCAAGTTGGCCCCAAAAAGAATAGTGCCCCCCAAAAATCTCAAAACTAGACCAGCCTCAAAAGAGCTTTTTATCATTGCTATTGTTATATATTATAATATTTATAATAGTGCTCAAAAATAATTTTATTAATCAAAATAATATTACTCTATAATGTAGTGGTACAGGGGACATAACAGAACTTCCCAAAGATATCTAGAAGAGCCTCGATAGAAGAGCATTCTTGGAGTTATTTGAACATATACACTCTAAGGAATGTAACCACTTAAGCTAACAATGCATGAATGATTTGGTCTTTGTCCGCCAAAACCTTCATCTTTGCCTTAAGAAAATTCAAAGTTAGGGATTTTAAATACTGCTTGGCATTAATGATTTTCAATGATAGTTAGTAATCTAGCTTTCCAATTTATGATTTTCAGTAAATTTATAATTTCCCAGTATACTCCGGTAGATCAAGAACTTTGTGTTTTCCGATGCTAATCTCAATTAGTGTTGAAAGTGATCAACCAATTGAGCTCGATGGGATTGGCCCTAAATCAGAAATCAGTGCAGCCAGTGAGGAGCCCTCATTTAGTGAAGAGGATTTGACTATCTTTAATGAAGCTTTGGATGATCCGGATCCCAATTGAATGAAGGAAAGCAATGATCCAAGGGCATGAACTTTTGCTTCACATTCTGTAGTCTAGGAGCCTTGTAGGCTAATTGTGTTATCAACTTTTGTTTTGTACTGGAAGACTTAAGTTTTGATGACCATTTGACTGGAAATTTGACACCAATAATTTGAGAGTGATTGGCAACATTGAACCTTTATTTGTCTTATTTTTTAAGTTTGAATTTTGTTTATCTTTTGCACACTTTGTTTGGCATGAAACAACAATTGCAGTTTCGTTTCATGTTTTTATGAGTATTTTAACATTTTAAATGTTATTTTCCCCATTTTAAACCCGAATAGTTGAACTCTATTTACACTTTCAATTTGCGATGTCAATGCAGTGTAAATGTAATGCTACTATGGTAATAACACCTCAAGAGTCATGTCTGATGACTAATTTACAATTAAGTTACAATCACCTTGTAACTTTGTCATTCAATAATAAACAAAATACACTCATAAAAATGTCAGGCATTCACTAATCTCGAACTCTAGTGCATTCATTCTTCCCACACAAACATATGCATGATGCACAAGAGTTAGACAGTCTTAAATCATTCCCAAAGGTCTTTTCCTAGAGCAGTAGAAGAGAAGTCAGAAAAATAAATGGAATGCTAGCATTTTTAGCAACTAAGGAATTGCGGTGTAATTGTTTTGAAGTGGATGGATATTTCTTTAACATTGTTATAGACCATTTTGGAAACCTCTGCATTTTCTGAGTTTTCAGCGACAAGATGTTTTCTACATGTAAAATAATTGTCTTTGAGTGATCCATGTTTTCTTGTGTATGATGTAGTTGTTTCCTACACAGTTAAAGTTAAGAATTGTAGATTTTTCTTCATTATAATTTGCAGTTGTTTTCCTTTATTGAGAAAGGTGGGGAATTTTAAAGACAATTGTGTTGTCCACGTTTCTTTAAGGATATATTTGTTGAATTTTGGCTTATCCATCCAATAGTTAATTACAGATCAATCATTGGAAACATTAATTTTGGTTCTTTGAGTTCCATGTTCCTTGACGCTACTTTGAAATGAAACTTTCTCTCCCTCCTAAGCTTGTGTTTGAGGTTAATCTAACGAGTGTGCCTTCCTTCCAACTTATTTGCTCTTATTAGAACACAGCTAGTTACAGCACATCATCTTTACAAATTTCTGGGAACAAGCACAAACTTCATCTTCTTGGACTTTGGTAACAAAGTTTGAAGGAGCCAACTCTTCTGGAGGTCATCTAATGCCCACTCTTGTTGTGAGAGTTTATATGATCTCCTTTTTCTTGTTCTAAATTGTAAAATTTATTAGTGATCCATTGTTATCCCTTAACAACTTAAGTTTATTTTTGGACTTCTTGAGATCACTATTTTTAAAGTATTTGTAAGAAAAAATTTGATAACACTAGTTTCAAATTTTCAATGTCTTATTGTTTTAGGAAGCTCTATCATAAATTGGTTTTGCTTGTCTTGTAATATAATAATATAATACACTAGCAATAGTGATAGTGTAGCAAACTAGCTTGTATGCATGAATGGGTACCATTTATTCATTCCCATGAAGAGCAAGGTGGGTGGTCATGGAAATAAGTTACAACTTTTCAACATCAATGTGATTCCTAGATGAAATCACCTCAAGGTGATGAGGATTTTCGTTCTCCAATCCCAATTTGTAAAGAGCCTGGCTGGCTCTTAGCTTTAACTAGCTTAAAACTCAAATTAAATAGAACTCCAATTATAATTTTGTAAAATTCAGTCTTGGAATTTACTTTAATAACATACAGCACTAAAATTATTCTATTGCTCATCAAGTTCATCTACAGCTAAGAAATTATCCAAATCATTACAAGTATTAATTAACAGGAAGCACCTTACTAATACAATCTTCCAAAACAAGTGATGCCACTTCCTTGAAGTCATACGAAGCACTTGGAGAATGCAATGCAACTGCCAGAGAAGTCACGCAGCTAGCCAAAAAGTCCAAACACAGCTCCTTCCAATACCTCACGCAACCCCATAAATCCAAACGCAACATCTTTATGAGGCACCAAACAGGATCAGTTTGTATCCTTGACCAAAACCGAGCTTCAAATAGAAAAGAAAATCAATGCCGTACAACATGTACGACCCAGTACAGCAGTACGGCAACAACAAAAAATCGTACAACCTTGCCTTTATTTCATCACCAAGACAAATCTGCAAATCGTACAATGTATTTTAATCCAACTGGTGAATCTTCAGTAGTAATTCAATGCTCTCTCCAACAGCTGAAGACCAAGCATGAGTGAAAGTTGTAGAACTCTCTGCAGGAATGAAGACCAAGTCCAAACCCTAGCTCTCCAGGAGAAATCGATTTCTCTCTCAACAAAAGTTTTATCAAAATCAATGGGTGAATGAAAGTGCTTTTTCGAATTGAATATATAGCTTTTTTGGAAAAAGCTTCAACTTCACTTTTTTCACTTAAAAGGCTTTTTAATCACAACTTCATTTTATAACATTAAAGTTATAAAGTAATAAAGTTATTAAATTAAAATAATTTAATTTAATAACGATAACTTAAAAATAAAAAGCCATTGAACCCCACTGATTGCAACAACCTCATTTCTGACATCAGAGCCTCAAACTTCAACTGCCCTGCCAGAAATAGCCAATTGCCAAAAATATCCAACTGCTAAAAATAGACTTACTATAAATAGTAAGTCTCTCAAACTGGAGATCCCCTGAAACTCGATCCTGAAACATTTGACACCCTGTGCAGATGCCTTGCTAAACCTGGCCATACCCAAAATACCACTTACTAAAAATAGTAAGTTGACCAAAATGACCCGGACAAAGAGCAGACCCGGTAACCTAAACCTCCAGAAAAGAATCCCAACACTGGCTCTATCAACTGACCCCCTTTGATCACTTGATTAGCTAGCGAGGGTTGCCAAACCAAGCTAATCCCAAGAGACTGAAAAACGGGGACATTATAGTCCTCCCTTCCCAAGATTGCTTGTCCTCAAGCAATCAGGAAAAACAAGCAACATCACAAACCACCCGGATCCCAAGGATGGTCATGAGTAATGCCCAGATCAACCTCATACTCCTGTGAAGAAGCCAACATCAATAGTACAGACACCAGCAACTGAGAAACTGCACTCAACACCCAAAAAACTGACATCACTTGAAACATCATCTGGAGACCAACTGTAGACGCTGATGCAGAAAACAACCCAACGGAACTCAACCCAACTAAAACACCAACTCTGTCGAAACCCGAGTCCCTGTCTATCCGACACTCACACCCAACTGCACTGAGAAGACGACAATGACCAAATGTACTTGAATCACTGTTACCAACTCTAACCTCTGATAAATCGTCCTGGATGTGTCAATACTGCAAGTGATCCAATTTGCAACTGCCAATTACATCTGCAAAAGATGGTACTAATCCATCCCATAATTGATGGTAAGAAACTGGAGCCGGTTTACCCCTGCGTGAGATCAAAACTTCCACCTGTGGGTCAAAAGAAAAATGATGAGCATACCCCACCGTATAATGCCGGTAGGAAGCCCCAATTCCCGTCAATAGCTCATCGTTACCAAACTGGAAAGCATGAGATGGCTCCAATCTCTGACTCTGCCTAACTGCAGGCTGGGAAGGATCCTGAGCAACCCTCTTAGCAAACCCAACCTCGAAATCCCTGTGGGGAAGCATAGTAGATAGAGTCTCCACAATCTTCCCTACCAACCTCCGAATAGCACAAGAGCCTCGGATGAGAGTACCCTCAGACACTCTGTATGAATCCTCTTGCAGATCTGCACTCTCAAGTAAATACTCCAGGAATGACTTAGTGCAGTAGAAATTATACGTGGAAGTGTCAACCTGCTCCCCTGTGACCCACAAATGATCTGTCTGAAAAAGTGGCACTACCAACTGTCCCATGCTATTAGCTATATGAGACGAAGAAATAGATTCATTTCCAGCAAAAGGAAACAAATCAACATGAGAGCTTGATTCCATTGGTACTCCGGCCTCATCCATACCTAGTGCACCCATATCCTGAATAGATGTCTGCCACATCATCATGTCCCACATCCCCAACCGTAGAAGCAAACTCACCACCAACCACCTCAATGTGCAATCGAACTGGGTTTGGAGTTGGTGTGCACTGTAAATGCTCCAACTCCATGGTCACCTCCTCTAATTGGATCTGCGACTCCTGAAGAGCCTGCTGAGTGCCCTCTAAAGCCTCAGTAGTCACTGTGAGCTCCTGAGTAAGCTCACTCACCTCCTCCTCTCTGTCTATCAATGCCTCATATGCTGTACTCCCCCACTCAACAAGGTGATCTCGGTCGGCTACCAACTGTAAATAGTTCTGTCTTAAAATCCCGACAGCCTCCCGCAAGGAATGAATCTCTGTCAAGGAAAAGTAACCAACACTGTGATCATCTGTCATAGGAGCACCCCAACCATTAACAGCCAACAACTGACAAGTGGCATCAAAATGCTCGAGAGTAGAAGTAATATCTCTCTCATCAACTTGCAACTGGCTCATCACATGATGACTCTGCACAATGAGCCTCCTATGAACAACCTCAACTATGCTGTCCACACTATGAGAGGAAGCTGCATCCAATAAACTCCCCTCAAGATCACCATATCTCTGTGTACTTTCATCCGAGTACACACCTACAAACTGAGTACAGGCATCGGACTCGTCCTCATCTAACCTTGAGGAAGCTGCTGCTGAATCTGACTCAACACAATCTCCAACTACCTCGTCCTCTGCAACCGCTGACAATCTAGATCTTGGGATCCATCCTCACTCACTAACAACTCAGAGTCCTCCCCCAAGGTCTGATAAGTCAAACATGTCTCGCTGCAGGAAGAATCATCCTCATGAGTCACCGACGAAGTAACCCCCTCTCTAGAAGTGGAAGCCCTGGCTGTAACAAACTCTTGCCACTCATATGCTTCCCCCTCCTCATCCGTAAGTCCCTGTAACACAGAATCCTGGAAGCCATCACCACCATATGACAACGCTGAGTCCACACCCAAAGTCAGATATAGAAAGCCAGAAACACTACAACACTCATCATCCTCACTCTCAATATCAGAAATATCTATGATGCTAGTGTCCACATCATCTATCCGCAACTCCTCCACTAACTCTGGCTGCATACATGACTCAATGTCGTCATGTGAATCAACTATATTGTGGCATGAATCTATGTCACTGAACTCAACTGCAACACTCCCATCATGAGAGTCATCACTAGATAGCTCCATGCTCACATCCTCAACACAGGAAAAAACCACTGTCTCCTGTACTGATCCCACACTGCGACTGCTATCATAAACCTCAGAGCTGTCAGAGCTCATACGCTCCTCGCAGTCATCATCCAACATCTCACAGGAGGTGTCATTCCCAATGCAGCTCACAACATCCTCAAAAGTGTCATACGATGTGTCTATACTATCAGCTTCCACATTTCCTACTAAAATCTCAACTGCTGACACCTGACTCTGCACACATGACTCAACGTTAGGCTGTGCACCAATAATGCTGGAGCACGAACTGTCATCAACTTGTTGTCCTCAATTTTGAGATCACAAAATTGAGGCAACCCTACACAATTTTCTTATCAATTTGTAGAAGTATCCTCTATGATTTGAACGTTTTGATAATGTGTTAATAAGGACAATTCGTTATCCCTGAAAAGCTCTTTGTAACACATCTTTCATGCGTTCTTTAAGTCTTTCCCTTTGTTTTTAATCTTGATTTTCTCTTGAGTCGATAGCCCTTTTCAATATGCTCGTTTTGAGCTAACTTAGACATCAAACGGAGTTGTATAACTAAAGTTATGATGTAAAAGGTGGGGTTTTTCAAGTTGACTGCATATTCTTTAAAAATCTTTAAAAGGTGGGGTTTTCAAAGTCAATTGCACGAGTTCGAATTATATTTGATATATGAAATAGATTTCAAAGTTCATTTTCAAATTTCAACTCATTTTGAGTTGATTTCACTATAGTTTTTAATGTTTTTGTGAAATTAGCTTTAAAATCTTCTAATTTTACGTTACTTTATTAAAACGCTATAGTTATATATTAAATTAATTCAAATTTAAAGACTTAAGTATTAAAAGTGCGGTTTTCATTCTTCACTGCATATTATCAATGTGCAAAACACTTTAAAAATCTCACTTCTAAGTCTTTTTCATATTAAATATGTTGTTTTTATCAGCGACTGCATGTATATTTCAAATATATGTAGTTGAATCTCTAAAGAGCGTATTTAATCCTTGTTAAGTGTTGTTTTTATATGCGACTGCATATTTAAAATAACATTTTTAAGCTTCCCAGGTGGCTTTTTCTTTATGAAAGTCATGTTTTGAAAGATATGTATATGTATCTCAAAAGTGTGTATTCATTTCTTTATTTGATATCTTTCCCAAGGTGTCAATTTTAAAGTGGGTTGCATATGTTTTAAATTCTTCATATGTAAACACATTTTAAAAGTGCGTTTTAGCCTATCTTTCCTAGGACGTCGTTTTTAAAGAGCATTGCATATGTTGAAAGTAATATGCAAGTATATCTTCAATCAGTGTTTTGGCATCTTTCCTCTAGGCGTCGAATTTGAAGGCTCTTGCATATACTTTTTCGTATGCAAATACATTCTAAAATAACGTTTATAATACCCAAGCTTAAGGTGCCGATTTTTTATGTCTTTGCATATACTCATCATACATATGCAAGTGAGTTTCTAAAAGGCGTTTTTAACCTCTTCTTAGGCGTCGAATTTGGGAAGCTTTACATATGTATTTTCATTCAAACAAAGTGTTTCCAGCTTCTCTTCATGGCATCGATTTTGAATGCAGTAGCACATGCGAAGTCCATCTCATAAACAACATTTTTATCCTTCCTTTGGAGGCGTTGATTTTGGAAGTGGCTACATGTGATGCAAAGTCCATTCTAAAATAACGTTTTTAATGCTATGCTCTGGGCGTTGTTTTAGAAAGACTATGCGTATGTGTCTTTGCATTATCAAACCACGTTTTGGCTGCATTTCTCCTGGGCGTCGAATTTTATGTGCATTGCATATGCTGTTTGTAATACACAACATATGTAATGTGGTCAAAACAGTCCGCTTAGAGCCATTCTTTCTTCAAAAACACCTCATTGAAGAAGGGTTTTGAGCTTCTTCAATCATTTTCTCAGCCTATGAATCGATCTTGGTAAGTTATTTGTTATTTTTATGGATTTATTTTACCATTTTTGGTTGGATTTATGCCCTAGACACCGTTTTTCTTCTTCATTGCATATACATGAGAAATAGTCAAACGGTTGCTGTTTCTTGGCATTTTATTTCTCATTCTTCCCCACTTGGCTATATATGCTTATTGACTATCCAAATTTAAGGGAGAGAGACTAGGAATGTGATCTATTTATACTCTTTCTATCCAATCTTTCCTAAATCCGAAAATCTATTGGATTTATTTCAGATTTGGCTCAAGATTTTGAGAGATTTTATCTTGAGGATTGAGGTAATTTTTTCCTTACTCTTTTTCTTGTTTTTCTTTTAAAGTTGTTTAATTTACATGTAAAGCTTTCATTTTTTATTTACATGTGATTAAATCTATGTCTCTTCTACTTCTGTCTTCTATTCTCAAGATGCATATGCAAGAGCTTCATCTTTCTTGCATATGCAGTTGGGATTAAAAACCCCGTTCTATGACAAAAAAAGAAACAAACCAAATGCAAGTTTACACGTGCTATTTTCCAAGTCCACTTGCATAAAGTTGCTATCCCTACCATTGCCATATGACGTCAAACTCATAATGATGGTCAATTTAACACTTCATTATAAAATAATATCCCTCCATTCACTTATTATCCTATTCTACATATCTCTCGCTGTCCCCATATG
This sequence comes from Chamaecyparis obtusa, assembly GCA_027943335.1. NCBI lineage: Eukaryota > Viridiplantae > Streptophyta > Pinopsida > Cupressales > Cupressaceae > Chamaecyparis > Chamaecyparis obtusa. Next base: position 644,260 of record BSBK01007006.1, read on the forward strand.
TAATTACCCATGAGAAACTCATTCTTGAGTTCTCTTTGAGCTGAAACCAATCCATTTCCCCAAAAATCAGTCATCTCCATACACCTTTTGTCATTCTATGATGGATCCCTCTCAAGAAGATGTTCTCATTTTGTGGGATTTTTATGTCACAGCTGCTCAGTCACATGAAGTTGCTATGTCTGAAGGGATTACACTTGCAAAGGAAAAAGAGAAGAAAAAGATGAAATACTAGTATGACTCGTATCACAATTCTGTCCTGCCTTCGCAAATGATTTCTTATTGTGATGAAGTTAAAGATATAGATATTTCACACATGAACTTTGAAGACTTCCTTCAAAGGGTTGATGCTGCGGTTACAGAGGACATGCTTTCAATCAAACAGAGCAGCATTCATCTTGTCTCTACATTTCCATTGGCTGCCCTTGAGCCAGAGTTCGTACTTGCATGTGCGAAGAACTTTGATCCTACATCCAGAACCATCAGGGACCAAGATGGTAAGACTATCATTAGTCTTGATCCAGAGATTGTGGATAGAATCTTCCAAGTGCCATTGAGTCCTGTCACTATTAATATCACCAAGCAGAAAGCTCTTGACAGATGGAATGAGGACACTCCTTCATGCACAAAATTTATCAATGAAAATTGGCTGCTCAATAAAAGGCCAAATATTGCAAGATGGCCAAAAGGAATCCGATGCACTGAATTCAGGGAGGAGATCAGTGACCTCATCACCTTATTCAGTCGCCTAGCAGGGTTAAAGACATCAAACATCTTTGAGCCTTGGATGTACAAATACATTTCTCTTATTATCCGGTCTAAGAAAAAAATATTTTGGGGAGAGATGATCAGTGATATGTTGTGTGAGCAGCTTTCCCAAGTTGTCAACACTTGTACTTTTTACATGAATTCATTTCTTGTATATATCGCTGCCTCTCTTGGTTCTTTCTCTGGACTATCCACTAAAGGGGATAGATCATTGGTTCCTGTGTGGGAGTATTTTCCTCAGCTCGTGTTGAAGGCTAGTTGCTCTCATTACCACAAAGTACAGGATGCTTTCTATGGACATTTCATGTGCTTGTTTGATAAAAGTCTTTCTAACAAGCGTATGTCAGACGAGGCATGGGTTAAGGTAAATGAGTATGGCTGCCTATTTCTTCAATTCCCTAGTTTCACTTACATGCGGATGGGCTACTTCAAAGGTGAGCCACATACACTTCCGAGGTATCCTACAGATAAGATCATACTCATGGAGTTGGCTAGGCAACTCATGGCTGTTCAAATGCACCATAATACATTACATAGACCAAGTGTGGGGATTTCTTCACGAAATCCATTGAAGATTGGGGGATACTCCATAGATATAGTCCCAAAAGCCAAAAACATGGAGTATGAGCTTCAAAGGATGACCTTGAAGAAGTTCGTGGCTAGGAGTCATTTCGACTGGCGAGAGCTTAATGACAAGATGAGAAGGTAGTTTGTACATGTGTACAGGTTAGAGGAGATATGGATTGATCTCCGCACTGAGACAGACATACGGAGAATGGATTACTACTGCATATCTATCAAGCAGATTATTGACTTCAATCTTGCAGACATTCTTCCTAGGGTTGAAGGTGATGATAACATTCTTGATCGTGATTATACTCATAATCATGTTGAGGATTTGCCTGTTTTGTCTCTTTCCTGGTCAGGAAAAGAAAGTGTTTATGTTTGGGATCGTTTTCAGTCCATTCTTGCGAATACCAACATCTGGTTAAAAAGAAGAGGACTGAAAAGTATCAAGATAAGAGTGGAAACAAATTTTGATCGTGGTGGCCCAGTTGGTAAGAGATCAGAAATCAAAGAAAGGACTAAAGATGGCGCATCTTCTTCAGTAGCTGATCCTATCATTCCCGTCATATCTACTCTTCCTAAGCTTACCATTAAGGGAGGCAAGGACAATGGAAGAGTTCTTGAGGTCAAAAGCACAAAATCTGAAAAGGTTCAAATTGTATCCAGTGATGATGAGATGCCTGACTCACCTAAGGTATCTTCACCTGATGTACCTCCTCACGCGGATAATTTAGCTACCACCGTGATTCCTGATTCTGCACCAGCGTCAGACGAGTCTCCTAACTCACCTTTGGGTACAACTGCAGATGAATTTACTATGGAGCAGGTTCCTCCTATAGATTCAGTCTTGGTGACACCTGCGTTGCCTATCTCATCGGCTGCCCCTGTTGTCATACAGGAGGATTCTTATCACAGTTTTGAGAGTGTGTTTGACACATACTCTATGACCATTCCTTCTATGGCCATCTCTTCTATGACAGTGCTAGACACCACTTCAGTGCAGATGGAGCAGTTCATGTCTAAGGTTACACATGGTAGTCCTACTCCTATGGCGATCCTGACAGAGGCTCCTCCTCTTGTGGCTACAGTTGCACAGTCGGATCCGGTTACTACTTTGGCCATTACATTTGCAGAAGTAATGTCTTCTTTTTCTTTGCCTTATTAGCTCAGTGCCATAACATAGAAGAGAAAGAAAGAAGAGATTCCTTTGGAGGGCTTTGATTTCAAGCAAGTTTCTAAGCCGAGAGCTCCAAAGAACAAAAAGGCTAAAACAGTCTCTAGGATCATGGTGGAAGACAATGCTAAATATGCCGAGATTGCCGAGCCTTTGGTTGATAAAATTATAGTAGATGGGCAGCCCTCTGATTATAAAATCACAAAGGTGGAAATTGGTAAGCAGACACATTTGAGTTGCCAACAGGATGCTCAAGATGCTGTTGCACAACTCACACGAAGAAATGACAAGCTATGGGAGAAGAAGAACAAACTAAAGGAGGAAAATGCACACCTTCTTGAAGTTATTAACATGATGAATAATTCTCAGAATGTCGCTCCTATTTCAGTTTCACATCTTGGGTGTTATGATAAGCATCACCAGAAAGCCAAGGCCATGGATGAGTGGGGCAGCCGTTTGGAATCACAAGGTCTACAAGTGATTCAAAATGCAATAAAAGTTTGTAAACGAGGGAGAAAGGTTTCATCCAAGTTGAATGAGCTCATTACATCCTTTGATCCATAGTTCAAAATATAGTTATTGGCAACTTATCGCCGAGGGCAAAAAAAAAAAATATCGGGATATATCAAAGATAAGTCGGGAACTTATCGGTGAACTTATCGGGAACTTAAAAAATAGCTTAAATTTAATTAGAAATGCATTTTTTTTGCAAAATTCAATAAGGAGATTCATCTAATGAGTTAGTAAAACTGTAAATGAGTAAACAAACCAAACAAGATGATCTAGATATATATAAATGCAAATATGTATCAAAATTGCATCCTCATGTGGAATGCTGATGGCTGGTAGCCATAGTCTGATAGTCTGAACTCTGAAGAAAACTAAAAACAACAAATTGTCTTTGTAAAACTATAAGCAAATACATATGCCAAGTACAATATCAAACTAGTCTACATCTTCCTCTTCCCCTTCCCAGTAGCTCTAGTAAAAACTACGGGAGTGGGAGGGGGTCTAGCCCTAGTAGTCCGTTGTGGCTGTGACACCTCCCTCTGCACAACTGGCTGTGACTGGACCTCCACCCTAGATGTAGATGGTGCTGACACTAGCAATGACTCCTCATCATCTGTATCCTCCAGCTCCTCACTCTCACTGCTCTCATGATCATCCTCTTGAATGTCATCCAATCTTGCTGCGAATCCATCCTCCTCCATAGCCTGCCTCTCCAAATCATAGATGTCATCCTCTGTGAACAATGGAGGCTGCTCCTGTGATGTCCAATCACAGTACGGATCTATGTCATCCAAATCAAGTGGCCCTGCTTCTAGTAACTCTACCTTTCTTATGCGCAACTTAAGGTTATATTGCACATAAACAAGGTCATTGAGGCGTTTTTGTGCTAACTTGTTCCTCTTCTTCGTGTGAATGGCCTCAAATAAACTCCAATTACGCTCACAACTAGATGAGCTACATGGCTGACATAAGATACGCAAGACAAGATTTTGCAAATTTGGGACATTCCCCCCCCAATTTCGCCACCAAGCATCTGCAAGATAAATATTAAAGAGTTAGAAAGAAAGGTGAAAACATATTTTAGTAACTTAGTTTTTATCTACTTATCATGCATGTGAAAGACAACAAAAATCCAAATATTGTACCTGGGGTTTGAGTCTTTCTTCCTCTTCTTGCACAGTCTGAGGAGAATAGCTTGCCCGTTGCATTCTGATACACTTCCATCTCGGCCACAATGAGGTCTCTCACCTCAACCTCAGGTACCATCCTCTGCATGTAATCAATGAAGCCCTCCATGACCTCTCCATTGGGATCCCCGTAGGATGGAGAGAAGCGAAAAGAAGGGTTGAGGAAGTACCCCGCTGCATGAATGGGTTGGTGGAGCTGATTGTTCCACCTCCTATCAATAATTTCCCATATGGGGTCAAATTTTAGGCTGTTCCCCTTGAACATATTTTTTATAGCCTCTTTGGCCCTATCCATGGCCTCATAAAGATACCCCATTAGGGTTTGATCCCCATCTACCAAGCAGAGAACTCTAACCAAGGGCTCTGTCATCTACAATTGAAAAGTAGAAAAAGATTATCATTAATTATAGACTAGAGTTCCAAATTAATAATGAAAGACTTGATTCTTGAATACAAAAAAACTAAATATTCAACTTTTGAAGTTTCAAAGATACCTTCACAATTTTTGTAGCATCTTCAAAAAAGTGGTTGTCAAAGACAATGTATGCAACACTTTGACCATCAGCCTTCTTTGAATAATTTGAGTCTAACCATGGTGGACTCACAAACAATTGCTTCAAAGCATTCAAAGAATCAAGAACACTTTGCAACGTTAAGAAAATTGTTGCAAACCTTGTAGCTGCAGGTCTAACCAACTCCTTCCCATGGGTGAATTTTCTCATCAAAGCGAGAACCCAAGGGTGATTGTAGATATATTTTGTTATCTTTCTTGCATCCTCTACAACCGATTTGACCCAATCCAATTTTCCTATGTCCTCCAAAAGAAGGTCAAGGACATGTGTTGCACAAGGAGACCAAAAAAGTGTGCTATACTTATCTTGGAGGATCCTGCTCGCTGCCACATATGCCGCTGCATTGTCGGTTATTATTTGCACCACATTAACAACCCCCACCTCCATCACAACTTGCTCTAACATTAGAGCCAAAGTTTCAGCTGTCTTTATTTTGTCTGAGGCATCAAAGGATTTCAGAAAGACCACTTGATCTTTGCAAGAAACAAAAAAATTGATGATGGTATGATTTCTTCCATCCATCCATCCATCTGAAAGTATAGAGCAGCCAAATTGTTTCCATTGCAATTTTTGGTCTTCTACCACTTCATTGGCCCTAGTAACATCTTTGAGCAATCTACAAGAACAAAATAAAAATAACATTTAAGTACACAACTTTGTTTAAAAAAATTACATTCAACAAAAATAAGTAAATTGTAAAACTGTAAAAGTGAAGTAACCTCCCACTCAAGTCTGCAGAAGTAGGTGCCTTGTAGCCCTTTCCCGCTACAATGACTCCTGTCACAAAATTTAGCCAGTAGGGACTTGCTGCAAGATTGAAGGGGATATTGTTAAAAAACCAAAAATCAGCACATTGAATGTCAACTTGCCGATGCACATCGCTGTTCCACCTAGTAGCCTCTAGTGATGGTTGTGCTCCAGGTGTGTTTCTGGGCACAAAAAAATTGTCTATAGGAGATGAGCGTGGTGCTGGTCTACTAGAACCAGCGGAAGTGGAAGGCGAGGACAAGGTAGATTTGCGGATCCGTGGGCCACGATGAGAGCCCACTATGCCCTCAAGTGCTACTTCATCTTCTTCAAGGGTGGATGGGATACCTGGTCACAAATCACAACCCACATTATTTCATTATGATTATAAAATAATAAAATTATAAATGATTCTTAAAAATGAGACAGTGTGAGATACCTTGCGAATCAGAAATGGCTGCCCTCATGGCCAATTTTGCCCTTTCCCTTTGCAACTTTTTCTCTTCTTGGGCAGCAAGCAAGATATTCATCTCTCTCATTATTTCAGGGGTGGTGGCGTCACAAATCCTTGTGTCACGCTTTGTGATCCCTCCAAGGTGGTATTTCAAACGAGATATGCCTCCACTAACTAGTTTTTCACATCTTATGCATATCATGGTATTATATTCGGGTCCTTCAAAAGCATATGCCCATGCCTTGTCTCTAGCCCCTTTAGGGTGCGTTCCTACATATCCCGATGGACATGCATCTACTAGAGTACTGGCAGACCCTGCAGCTGAGCCAGTTGTAGAGGAATCCCTATTTGCCATTTTGATGAAGAATCAAACTGCATGTCACATACAAAATGAGGGCACAAATTTAGAAATTTAACAAAGAAATTTAGAAATAAACTAAGTTAGTTCAAAACTTTAAATAAGTTTAAACATAGCTGAAACTTGAAGGAAAAAACCAAAAAACTTGAAAGGTTATGAAATTTTTGAGAAAATATGAAGTTTTTGAGAAAACTATGAAAAATTTGCAAAAATTGCTAAAAATTGGTGTTAGATCTTATTCATTACGTTCTAAAACAAGTTAGAGTAGATTGGAAATGATATTAGATAGTTTGTATAAACTTGAATGCATTTAATATGAGAAAAAATGATTTTAAAAAAAAAGGGAAAGAACTTTGAAAACCTACTTGTGATTTTGAATTTTCTTAAAAATCCCTTCAAATCCACTTCGAATCCACTCCGAATCGATCCAAAATGTGTCAAATGCTGATGTTTCTCCTCCAAAACCTTTCTTGCTATGTTTTCTCTCCACAAAAAGTCACTGGCAGTCGAAAAAAAACAAACTGGGCGTTTAAAATGGCGACTGCATTTTAACATGCCTCTGCCCGCGATAAATGGCGATAAGTTATCAACTTATCGCCGATATATTGCCAATAAATTCAACTTATCGGCGATAAATTTGGCAGGCGATAAGTATACAAGTTTTATCGCCCTGCCAGACTTATCGCCGATAAGTCGGCGATATTTTGAACTATGCTTTGATCAACAACTCAGGTTCTTAGATGCTGATCTTGATGTTTGGAGGAGCATGACAGAGATTAGTCTGGATGATCTATGTGCCTCTGGGATCATCTCTTTAGTAGGGATGTATTGTGATTTTCTGCATTTGATGGTCAATAAAGAACAAGTGCTAGAAGGATTAAAGACAGAAAGTCACGGGGCGGTTGAACGCCTTAAAGGCTATGATAATATGATTAATGGTGTCTTTCATCAATTGAGGTGCCAATTAATCATAGAAGGGGGAGAGCTCATTGAAGATAAAGCTGTTTTAGCAATGTTCACAAAGGTTATTCGCTTACAATTAGAGGCGGATAATTTTGACTTTGATATGATTGATGTACTAACCGGCTACAAAACTTCATTGGATCATTTGCAAAGCCAGCTGATTGAGTATAAAAATGTTATTGCTGAAAGTACAAACTTAAATCAGAAAGTGACAGTTGTTGCACAACATACAGGAGCTCCAGATGAAGTGGTTGTTCGCGAGTCTCTTCAAAAATTTGCAGACTTTGTGAATACTTTGTAAAGACATGATTGTCTTTAATATTTTATGTTTTAAGTAGAATAGATATGATAGATCGTATGAAGTGAAATTTTTTGTAAATACGTGATAACATGTACTTGTATAATCACTTCATGCAATCAGGTTGCACGTGCATTAGGCATGCAACTTTGAATAACTCATAAGTTTTCTAGTAATTAGTACAATAAGTCAAAGTGGTTAAGGGTTTCCCCTTTTCTCTCCACTTTTCTCTCTACTGTTTTCCTATATAAAGGAGAGAGTTCATTGTAAATATTTTCATCTTTTGTTGAAGCAAGCAAGGCTATATTTGAGAACTTGGGTGATGAAAACTTTGTGTTTCATTGTATGAGTTATCAAAAGTGAATAAAAGTAACAAGATTCTTCAGACTTTGTGTCGTAGATCTTGAGATTGAATGGTGTTTTCTTACGTTGCATTGTTCAATCTTTCTTGAATTCATTTCTAAAGCTAAACTTGCATACATCATTGGAGGTTTCAATTCATCTTTTGAGAGACTTTGAGCTACAGGAGAAGAATTGTTATAGTAGTAGTGGCTGCAAATACTGAGAGTTGAAGACTTTGAGCTTCAAGTCTGAGTATTTCTCTTTAAATTTCAGAATCATTGGTGAGAGACTTTGAGCCTCACTATTGATTCTCGCTATCTCCAAATAGGATTAATTGCAAGAGACTTTGGGCCCTTGTTTTAATTCACCAAATATATTTATAACTGCTGCCTTAGAAGTTGTTCCTACGTCAATTTTTAAGTCACCGATATTATCGTAGCAGTAGGTAATCTTTGTAGAATTAATAAGTTGTCTTTGCCTGTGAATCTTTTCTTGAAAAAAGAGGAAAAGATTAGAAGTATCACCCTTATTTCATTTCAGTTGAAATCTTGCTGAAGCCACCTACGGTACGAAAGGAGCCTCCCCTATTGCTGAGAGGAGAGATTTATCTCATTATACTGTTGTCTAAAATTACAATTTTGTAAGTTGTAGTCTTAGCGGCTTACAAAATTTTTAGCCAACACAATTGACCCTGCCGTAATGCCCAGATCACCAACATCACCACTGGGAGACTCCATACATGCATCAGTCCCATCTGAGGAAGCAACTACCTCCTGAATTGGAGCAACACTACTACAGTTGACATAAAAATCTCCATTAACAACTCCCTCCATGGAAAAGTCTGAACACTCAGTGATAACAACAGCATCAGCTACCTTTAAACTAACTGTAGCGTCTACTTTGGGAGCTTCAACCTGTTGATGCTCAGCACTGCTGTCAACCAAGGGTACTGAAACATCCACATGTTCCTGTGAAATAAATCCAACATCAGCATTGCGGATAGGATTAGCAGGTGCTGTACTAGATATAGGAACATCTGCATCATGGACACCTGTCAGGGAAAACTCAAGCCTTCTTCCCTACAATCTCGATGTCGGCCTTCTAAAAGCAGAGACCATATACCTTGCTACCCTGTCTACTGTCACTGGATCCGACAAACTCTCTGCCAATCTCTGCTGATGCAACCTAAGTCTTTCCATACTTTCTACTAAGGCATTTAATTCTTCTCTTTTTCCCATACTGTTACGGCGACTTCCAGAACTGGGCCTCCTGTATTTATCCATAGCTAGGGAAAGTGGAAGTGCTGATCACTTTAAAATAACTTCAGAATATAAATCAATCCAGTCTCTACAGGATGGCAGGAAAAATGCTCTGATATCATTGTAAAGAGCCTCGCTGGCTCTTAGCTTTAACTAGCTTAAAACTCAAATTAAATTGCAAATTGAATAGAACTCCGCCAATTATAATTTTGTAAAATTCAGTCTTGGAATTTACTTTAACAACATACATCACTAAAATTATTCTACTGCTCATCAAGTTCATCTACAGCTAAGAAATTATCCAAATCATTACAAGTATTAATTAACAGGAAGCACCTTACTAATACAATCTTCCAAAACAAGTGACGCCACTTCCTTGAAGTCATACGCAGCACTTGGAGAATGCAATGCAACTGCCAGAGAAGTCACGCAGCCAGCTAGAAAGTCCAAACGCAGCTCCTTCCAATACCTCACACAACCCCATAAATCCAAACGCAACATCTTTATGAGGCACCAAACAAGATCGGTTTGTATCCTTGACCAAAACCGAGCCTCAAACAGCAAATAAAATCAATGCCATACAACATGTACAGCCCAGTATAGCAGTACGGCAGCAGCAAAAAATCGTACAACCTTGCCTTTATTTCATCACCAAGACAAATTTGCAAATCGTACAATGTATTTTAATCCAACTAGTGAATCTTCAGTAGTAATTCAATGCTCTCTCCAAGAGCTGAAGACCAAGCACGAGTGAAAGCTGTAGAACTCTCTCTAGGAATCAAGACCAAGTCCAAACCCTAGCTCTCCAGGAAAAATCGATTTTTCTCTCAACAAAAGTTTTATCAAAATCAATGGGTGAATGACAGTGCTTTTTCGAATTGAATATATAGCTTTTTTGGAAAAAGCTTCAACTTCACTTTTTTTCACTTAAAAGGCTTTTTAATCACAACTTCATTTTATAACATTAAAGTTATAAAGTAATAAAGTTATTAAATTAAAATAATTTAATTTAATAACGATAACTTAAAAATAAAAAGCCACTGAACCCCACTGATTGCAGCAACCTCATTTCTGACATCAGAGCCTCAAACTTCAACTGCCCTGCCAGAAGTAGCCAATTGCCAAAAATAGCCAATTGCTAAAAATAGACTTACTATAAATAGTAAGTCTCTCAAACTGGAGATCCCCTGAAACTCGATCCTAAAACATCTGAAACCCCGTGCAGACGCCTTGCCAAACCTGGCCATACCTAAAATACCACTTACTAAAAATAGTAAGTTGATCAAAATGACCCGAACGAAGAGCAGACCTGGTAACCTAAACCTCTAGAAAGGAATCCCAACACTGGCTCTGTCAACTGAGCCTCTCTGATCACTTGATTAGCTTGTGAGGGTCGCCAAACCAAGCTAATCCTAAGAGATTGAAAAACGGGACATTACACAATTGGAAACCAAGATGGTTTTCATTCTCTTGATTGTTGCACACCAAGGGTTATCATCCTTCAATGAGAAGATGGACATAAATTCTAAAAGCTTTGAGAAAAAGGTTTGATTTCAATAACAACAAATGATTTCCTTTGAGTAACTCTCTTCCTTTTATAAGTTCCGTTTTGGCCCCTTTAATTTGAATTTCATTTTCCCTCCAAAGATTTTTTCCAAAAGTGTTCAAAAACACTTTTTAATAAAATATTATGTAATGCCTTAAAATACCCCCTTTAGACAGCTTCTTTATTAGTTTATAATATTTAAGTTGTCCTTTTGCATTGTTTTAAAATAAGGTTTTTGGGACCAACTTAAAGTAATATTATTAAATTATTTTCCTAAATCTTTCTAATTAGCCTATGGAAATTAAGAAATCTCCCAATTATTTTAATTCTGAAAATCGCCTCTACTAGTAATGCAATGTGATAGGCTATTCGTATTGATTTTTAGAGCTTTGTTTAGTTTCAGGCTGAAACCTTTACCATTAATCTTGCCTTGTAGGGACAGGAAATTACATTTATAGAACATTTTGATTTTATTTATTCCTTCCATGAAAATTCCAGTTACATTTGATGGCATGTATCTTTTTTGGGGGTAAGATGCATGTTCAAAATTCAAGTACTATGGAACATTTTCATAATATTTTCAGAGAGTGAAGTATTTATTTGCTTCAAAATTAAGAGAGTCGAAAGCTCAACTAGTGTGCATGACACTAGGTTCCACTGAGAAAGTATGAAGGAAATTAGTATTCTTCATAGCTATAAATAAACGCTCTTCCACATAAGGTTTAAGGATTCAAGCATTGATGTTAAGTAATATAAGAATCACACTAACAATCAAAGTTCAAGATGAGCATTCTTATTTACAAATGGAAAAAATATCTATGTGGAATACATTTGCTACTTTGTCTGTTCTTCTGGATGGTTTTGCGGTTCTTATTATGGTGTCTTTTCAAAGCAGCGTGCATCCAAAAAGAAATTTCAGGAGGTGCTGGAGGAGGCATTTATACACCCACTTGGCATTAGTGGCGAGCTTTACATTGGTATTCCACCAGGTATGAATAAATATCTTGACATATTGTCAATTTCTGAAATGTTCTTGTTTGGATTAACATGCTCAGATATGAAGGATTACCAAAAGCTGATGATTCTCTACTTTCTTCTATCAGGTGTGGAATCTCGTCTTGCTTCACTTTCTCTGGATATGAAGGATTTCCAGAAAGCTGCTGCCACGTATATGTCTAAAATTTCGAAAGAAACAAATGGTACTGTCCAGAATGCAGAGACAACTGAATATGGTGACATTAAGCAAGTGATATCAGCCCTGCCTGTTGTCTTCAATATGCTATTTATTCGCCGAGCAATCATTCCAGCAGCAAATGGACATTGTTCAGCACGGGCATTGGCAAGATACTATGCAGCACTTGCAACTGGTGGCATAATTCCTCCTAAACCATCTTCAAGTGAGCCTCCCTTGGGGAGCCATCCTCACATACCATTGTTTCCATCAGATGAAGTTAAGAAGAAAAAAAAGAACAAGACCAATAAGTTTTACCAAAATCATATGAAAGAAGCTAAGCAGGCAGTGGAACACAAGAAGCAAAATAAGCCCAACGGATCTTGCTCGCAGAATCCAGCAGAAAATGGACATATATCAATTTTCAGTAATGAAAACATCCACGATGTTTTTCTAGGTCTGGGTCCTTACAATGAATTGGTCCATCCTGATAAAAAATTTGGACTAGGCTTTAGGAGGCTTCCTGCTAAACCATCTCTAGGCTCTCAAACAGGAAAGATGGCATTTGGACACTCGGGGATTGGTGGCTCAACTGGCTTCTGTGATCCTAATCATAATTTTTCCATTGCAATTACTGTAAATCAGATGTCTTTTGGAGGAGTCACTCGGAAGATCATTCAATTGGTTTGCTCTGAGCTAAACCTCCCTGTGCCTGAAGAATTCTCAGAAACTGGTGAAAAGGGACCAGACATGCAGGTTAATCTATAATCTGGACAAGAATGATGAGAAAGGAATTGAGCAGGATTGTATTTCTTTTGCATTTGATCCTCTATCTTGTTTTTAGAGTTTTTATCTTCCAAGTGTTCTTTGAAATAGAAGTGTTTGGAAACCATATATTTTACTAAGATTGTGATGTGCATTGTTGGGGCAAGAATTCTAACATTTTTGATAGGTGACAAAGGATTGACCCAAGCAAGCATCGTATCAAAGACAAACAATGTAAATGATTCATACAGCATTGACATCCTAGGCATTAGACAGCATTTGTCTACAGTTTAGAGCTTCAGGGGCTTATTTGACGTTGTACATTTATTATTTATAGGATAATACTGGATGTTGAGTTGTAAAAGCCATTGCGTAATGGGTCTAAAATTTGTGCTCTTTAGTCTTTTCTTTATATGTCAGTGTTAATCAAGGAAGCTGGACAAATATCTTGAATACCGAGTTGCATTTTCTGTGTTCCACAGATGAAACTTTCAATGCATTTGAGAATCAATGCGATGAATCCTTTTTTATTTATAATCAAAGGGAAATGACTAATACATATCCTTTTGCCTTTTCAAAGTTAATTTTAAAATATTGGAACCTTGGCATGTAGTGACAAGTTCAGGATTGTGTTTATGCTTGAACATTACCAATATTTATCTTTTGATTGATAGAATGCTTGGTTTCTTTTCATTTACCATGTAGTTTCAGCTGTCAATTAGAAATATCAATATTTTTCTCAGTTTATTCCAACTTGCAGGTGCTGCAGACATATTACCATGCATTAGGTATGTTGAGGATAACTCAAGTAAAATGCATTTCTTCTAACAATTGATTGTTGGCTGGCCAAACAATCCAATGGAAGGAATGTAGCAAATGACAATTGGAAAACATTTTGAAATAACATATGCTGAGAGAATCTCATGTAAAATGTGAAACAAATTTATTCATTTATTTGCCATCAACCAAATAATTAGTTTTATGGATAAAATGTAGAGGAACTCACAATCGACTACACAGCATGCTTGTCTTGTAATGTTGCAAGTAGGTTATGGCCTGAAAGACTGGGAATGCTATAAGATCTGATTTGAATACATTACATGTAATATTTTGGTGGAATGATATGTGTGACATGAAAAACATGCTTAGTATGTATTTTATATTACTTTAAAATAATTTTGCCAACAAGAATATATTTGTAGGGAAGAAAAAATAACACCCCACATATATATCTAGGGGTACTATAGCTTAGCAGTCCCATAGTTCAACAGAGTTTCCTGACAGGGGGACACGAGGACACGGACAGGTTTCAGGGATGGGGGACCAAGGGCCTAGATATGGGAACAGAAGGGGCACAGCGACGGAGTGGCAATAGGGGGCAACACTGATATATAAAGAGACACACACAATTGAACTTTGGCAAATTAGTGAAACTTAAATACTACTAAACTTTGAAGTTTGAACAATGAAAATTTAAATTTTTGAATTCAAAATTTATATTATATTCAAGATTTCATAATGATTACCTTGTATTTTAGCATCCCAAAAATGAAGTGAGGCCTCTAAGCATCCCCAAGCTCCTCATCACTAGAATTGTTGGAAGTGTAATGTCCCCTTATGCAATCTCTTAGGGTTTTGATTAAATTTAATTTCAAGAGACTTTTTTCTTTATAACTTATCTCAATTCTTTAGTTCATCACAAATGAGTGTATGATATATTCTTAAAAGAAAGATATATCAATGCGATGTGGGCCTATCTCGATGCTATGTAAGAATGATATTGCCACTATTTCTGATATAATTCTTAATTCACGACTACAATGCTTAATATAATAAGGAGAATATCGATTATATAGAACAATATATAATTGCAAATATCTTGCTGCCATGATGCTAAGGTAGAATGATATGCAATTATACAACATTGGAAAGTGTCCTCGATCTTCAGTGATCAACTTTATATTCCAATCGCTTGAGATAATAAGATCGATTTGAATATAGAATGTCTTATCCGATTTGTTTAATACTCGCGGATGTAATGAGGATTGCATTGATATAGACGTCGATCAATATGTAAGAATAAAGGAATTGATATAATATGTCTATAAAATATTAAACTTCATTAATCTGAAAGTATGTGTATGTCGCTATTTCTGATATCCTGCTTGATATGAGTGCGATATGTGAATTATATATGAACTGCTGTTTCTGATATGTCTTTGTGTATGCAAAATATATTGCTGTTGATCGATCTGACAGGACCTTACAGATTAAATTTGATCGCTTGTCTGATATGTAAGCTTTGTTGTGGCGATATTTGGCGCTGTTCCTGATTATAATTTTTTAAAATTATGTTTCCCTGACTTCTAGGTCTGTGGCTCATTCTGAGCACTTGTTTAAATTTCCATTAGAGAATAATATCTTCCCTGCCTATCTTCCAAGTGTCGCCAATTTTTCTTTAATATGTCTCAAAGACGAATGGTCACATCTCTTCATCATACCTGTAACAATATAAAATACTAAGCAACAAATAAAACTCATTAATTGTTGAAACAGAAAGAAGTATGTGCTAGTATAAAAATACAAAATTCAAAATTAAGTGCAGCGTAACATACCTATTGTCTTTTTTTTTCTTTAAAAACACAAGTAAAGCATTTGTATCAAAACAGAACTGTAAATTGTTTAAAGGTAAGATAACTCATTATGTATCATCTTTATCATTTAACATAACATAAAATACGAAGTGCGTGCAGAATCTTATTGGGAGTGTACTAGCATTACTGCATCAATTTTGTCTTTCTTGAATACTTCAATGTAACATGGGGAAGTATCACCAAGGTGTTTTTACCACCCAACCACAGATCTATTGATCCCCTTTGCGCACTTGCTACTCGAAGTGGTCTGACCCTTCACAAGGGGTGTAAACATGGTGATGAAAAAGACATTTGAGACTGGTGTTTATTCCTACATAACTATAGTCGATCATACACTATAGCTTCTCCTATCTAGTATGACCTTTGATTAGGTTACGCAACTGAAAACAATTTGAACTGACTATCACTAGTATACCATAGTGTCACCTTGGCTAAGGTTTCTAAGTGCAAGCACTTTCATAACATGTAGTCAATTTCAACATCCTACCCAATTGAAATCAAAGTCAAGATTTAGTCATGCTGGCCAACCAGTTATCTCTATGCTAATAGCATACTAGCCATGGGAAAAACACATACTTGACCTATGTTTTAATTTCCTTGTGTGATCTATCTTAGATTCAGTTTTTTTATTGTGAATCCAATTTGAAAATTTCTAGCATATATATATATATATATATATATATATATATATATATATATATTTGAGAGATTGTTGAGCATGTTAGAGTTTTGGATTTGGGTGTGCTGACATTAATGTTTTGTCCTTGATGTCAACATACTTGTTGTCTCAGACAGTGTGTTCAAGACGTTTGGTAAGGATGATTTCAGTTGTTCAGATGCTATGATGCAGGAGCATCCTGGGTGTAAGAGCAATCTTGCATCACCCAAAAATATTTCTATTTTTATTTTCAATAAGGGCTATTTTGTGCAGAGCTGCTATTTATGGAAAGTTATTATTTTTGGTAATTTTCATCTGTGCTCAGAATGATCTAATTTCTTTCTTGGAGGTTCATTTTGGTCATATAAGTCTGCCAGTAAAGTTTCATTTCTAGATCAAGTGCATGTTGGAAGATATTGAAGATTTTTGGTATTGGCAGCAAGGTACAGAAACTTTGGACTCAGTTTTGAAAGCTTTAGAGGCCCCGGATGAGGTCGAAAATTTGGGTGACAGGCGCTTGCACCGATTAAGCCTGTAGAGCGCTTCGTGGCGTTTCCGAAATGGGGTTATAATAGCCGATCGGGTCAACTGGTGATGACTTATGGTCTTCGGAAGTTGGGCCACCCGAAATGGCGAAAAATAATTTTTTTCAAAATTTATGTTCGGGTTTCAAAGGTTATCTTGAGCCGACTATGATGTAATAAAATGTAAAATAAAATAATTCTAAGTTTGGTCGGCCTTATTGGCTAAAATTCTAGAACCTTCCCAGGTGGTGGAAAAATTGTCTATATAAGGAAGGTTGTATTATTGTCTTAGGCAGTTCAGAATAGTTCTGGGTAGTAGATCTGGGTAATAGTTCGAGGCTTTGTCCTACAGAATATTGTAAGGGAATGCCCATGTGGCTTTGCATGTTTTAATTCTGAAAATTTGTAATTCCACATTTGTGGAGATAATAAAAAGCCAATTTTCTGTTCTTGCATATTATTGTTGTTGTTTCTCTATGTCTGTTATGTGTTTGTGGTATTAAGGGGAGCACCCTTCATCATGCTATGTTGAAGATCTTGAGATGCGATGGTGATGTATTATTTTGAGATGTTTGAAGATCATCTACAGAGGTTGGTTTGATAGTTTGAGTAAGATATGATCGAGTTTTTGGTTAGAGGTGTTAAAGTGTTCTTGTGAACAGTGGATGTGTATTTGGTTGGGTATGACTTGGATTTGATGTTTTAGAGATTGCGAAGCTGGTGATTGCATGTTTCTTTATCACTGTGTTCACAACTGGTGTTGTTCATGATTCAGAGTATAGCAAGCTATCTTTTGTTATGTCTGAGTTCGGTATTTTAGTGTTCCTGTTGATCAGAGATAAAGATGAGTTTGGATTTTGTATTAGAGATGATGCGAATGTTTTGTATAGTATTCATGTTGCTTGTTGGTGTTCTTGGATTGTGTGATGATTGTGTTGTTGGTTTGCATTGGCTAAGGTGATCAAGTTTGCTGCTTTGCTAGTGTGTTAGTGTTTCTTCATTTAGGTCCTAGCCGACTTGATACATTAACATGTTGCAATTCTTGGTGATGCATTGATGATGGTATATCATGCTCGAGGTTGAAAACTATGGTCTTATCTAAGTCTTAGCTGACTTGATTTGGATCACATTGGAGATTAAGCATAATGTTTATATCTTTTATCATATTAGGTCTTAGCTGACCTAGTGGTTGATTATTCTTTGTAATTGGTATAAATGAGAGATCATTTTGTAATGTATGTATGTGAGAGAGAGGATTGTGTATATGTTTGTTCTACACTTCATTGGCACTGTATTCGCATAGGAGATGCTATTTGTTAGTTTGGTTGTAAATGACTATATGTCCACCCCATTGTAATTGAAGATAGATCGGTGAACTTGACTGAGGACCAAATATGAGATTGTATTGTGAGCTGATGCAGGGGCATCCTCGGTTCCTGAAGATTCTGGCAGTCTCAATAACTATCTGGAGGAGTTTGGTTAATTGGCTGGTGATCTCGGTAGAAGACTAGAGTTCCTCGGTCTTTGCTAATAGTTCTCGGTTGGAGTTTGTTTGGCTTCACCAATGGAGTTCGGTGGTCATGGTAAAGGTTCTTGGTTGGAAGTACCGACGAAGCTCGGTGGATGATGGTCACTTGGTGACTCGGAAGTACCGACGAAGATCAGTTAAGGAGGACTTGGCTTATGAACTTGTGCATTTTCCTGGCTTCATGGATTGACAAGCCTTGTGTGAAGATGAAGTGGATGGCATATTTTCTTGAAGTAGCAAAGTGTGGGACACACTTTCTTATTTACCCCGGGTGTCTGATGTAGGGGCATCCTTGGTTCCTAAAGATTCAGGCAGTCTTGGTAATTGTTTGGAGGAGTTCGGTTAATTGGCTAGTGATCTCGGTAGAAGACTGGAGTTCCTCGGTCTTTGGTGATAGTTCTCGGTTGGAGTCTATTTGGCTTCACCGATGGAGTTCGGTGGTCGTGGTAAAGGTTCTCAGTTGGAAGTATCGACGGAGCTCGGTGGATGATGGTCACTTGATGACTTGGTGTTTCTGGTGCTCAGTGTTTGGTTACCGACGAGGTCTCGGTGTTTATTACTGGCGCTCGGTGTTTTTGCTGACCTACTTGTGTGTTTGGATAAATCGGCTTGGCCGACTAGTGCATCTAATTTGGGTCGCACTCCTTGAGTTATGGATTGACCATTGGACGTGTGGGGACCTAGATCTGGCATGTTGCATTCCCCTATGTGGATTTGGATGTCGACATCATGAATTAATTGTTGTAAGGCTATTTGAGAGCCGAATGATGTTTCATTTAATATGTGTTTGTCTTTGGAAGCCGACTGGGTTTTGGGATTTATTTGTTTGTAAAGCCAACTTGTGGCTGAAGATTAGTATTTAAGAGGGTGTTTGGGTAGTTGTTTAGGGCAGATTAGAGAGATCTGGGAAGACAGAGTAGATTTGGAAGGTAGAAGTTTAGCAGAGTGAGTAGCTTGTGAGCTTAGGAACAAGAAGATTGCTTGGTGGCTTGCGAGCACAAGTTTAGATCTTTCTTGGAGTACCTACTGGTGTCCTGTTGTGTTACAGACTTGGGCTAGCTAAGAGGTGTGTTGGGTCTTGCATGATCTTGTTGAACTGTTGTAATCTTTGATGTATTTGGCCATAACCAAGAAGGCCTTACAACTCGACATGTTTCTTGTAAGCTTGGTTACTGATGAACAAATAAGATTTTAATTCTCTATTGTGTTGTGTTGTGTTATTCCGCATTGTTGGTGTTTGGCTGCAAGTTTGGACAATCCTTAATTGGATCCTCCAACCTTGACTGCATCATGAGCAGTGAGCCTTCAAATTGGGTTGTAAGCCTATGGTTGCAAGTGCATTCTTTGTTCTCTATTTTTCTCTTAACCTGGCAGTACTTTTAACACAGTACACTCATTTAGTGGGTTTGACTCCCACCGAGGTTTTCCCTTAAATGGGTTTCCTCGAGAAAAAATCTATGTTCTGTGTTTTGTGTTGTGGATCTTGCATTATTGTTTATCATTCAGATCTAAGTGGCTAAAGTGAAATTAAATTAATTAAGTACACACAACTGATTCACCGCCCCCAACCTCTTAGTTTTTCTTGCCTCCTTTTGGGCCTAACAATTGGTATCAAAGCTAAGTCCTTTTGAAGGAGCTTGATTGCTTGAAGGAGAACCATCATGACAAGTATAAGAAGAGAGAGTCCAAAGTTTGATGGGAACAATTACTTGATTTGGAAGGATCAGATGACTACCTACTTGATATGCATGGGAATAGGAGATGAATACTGACATGTCACTAAGAATCCCTATACCATTTCAAATAACCTAACAAATGCTATTGTAGATGAGAAGAAGAAATTCAAGGAGAGCATGTTAGCAAGAGAAGCACTAATCGACGCCTTATCAGATTCATAATATTCACACATTTATGGATTGAGGACTGCACATGAAGTATTGACAAAATTAGAAACTATTTATGAAGGTGATACTTATGCTAAGCAAGCTAAGTTGCAGGAACTAAAAGCTAAATATGAAGACATGAAACTGAGTGAAGGAGAGACTACTTCAGTTTATTTGCAAAGAGTGAATAATCCGGTCTATGAAATCAGATGTGTTGGAGGAACCTTGACAGATAATGAAGTTGTGAACAAGATTTTGAGATCTTTGTCTGCATGTTACAATGAGAAGGTTGTTGCCATTGAAGAATTGAAAACCATAAGACCTATTTCAAGAGAAGTTTTGGTTGGAAGACTTTGTGCCTATGACATGACTACACTTAGTAAGGAACTTTCGAAGGTTGAAACTGCATTCAAAGCTAGTGTGACCAAGTATGATCAGGGAGAAAACTCTATAAAGATGAAATTCAAACACTATGCTAAGGATTGGGAAGAGATCATGGAAGAAGAGAGGAAGATTGAAGAACTTGAAGTCTTGATTGCAAGAAGACTACCTAAGGGCTTCGGTAAGTATGAAGGAAGATTACCTTTAAAATGTTTCAATTGTAATAAGATCGGTCATTTTGCATCTAGATGTTCGAACAAGAATTACAAGGATGTTAGAGACAAATCTAAGAAATATCATTCTAAGGGTCATAAAAGTTTTTATGTTGCTGAAGAAGGTGTGACTAATGATGAGTATGTTGCTAGAGAGGAATAAATTGTATTTATTGTTGTAGACACCTAAATCTGATTATGCAATTAAGTAATCTTATTTAGTTCTCTCCTAGGGCACTAATTAATTAAATATTAACCATTTAATTGATTTATGTCATCCCCCAGTTAATTAATTTAAATAATTAACTATAGTCCAATTAATTATCTAAATGAATACCATAGTCTGATAATTAATTAAAACCCCCCTCCTCTATTAATTTAAATAAATATAATCATCTATTTAAATTAATTTACAAACCCTATTTTTCTCCTATTTTTAAAATTAAATAAAAACATTTAATCCAATTTGAGCACATGGCTCCTAACTTTAACCCCTAAACTAACCAATCCCAACTACCTAACCTTGAGTTCCTACTCAACCCAACTCATTCACGCATACTACTCACCCTTAATTAGCTAATAACCCATGATTAGCTAATCCAATCTTCCACTCATTCTCTCTCCTCCCATCAAATCCTCTTAATTTTCCCACTTGCCTCCTAATCCAAGCCTAATCACTCCCTAAATATTTGCATAATCATAATCCATGGATTAAGAAATCCTAACGCAACTCAAGTCAACTCTCATGTCACATCCTCACATCCCCCAACTCCCTAACCTCGTGTCAATCTTAAATGCTCTAACACATCCTTTACAGACTCCATCTCACTCTTACACATTTGTCCCCTCTCACATCTCCCAAAATGGTCACATTCCCCCATACCTTCTAAACTCTCTCCTTGTGACACTTGTCACAGTGAGATGCATTTGACAAAACACAATTCATGTGCTCTCTCTCAAATGCATCTTGACCCTTTCTCAGGTTTGCATCTTGATCGTTCATTCACCTCTCCTCTTGCCTATAAATTGAACCCTCTTCCTCTTCATTTTCATCCACCTTTTATGCAAAGTTATCATGCCAATTTGAGAGTAAAAAAACATCAACTACATCCTTATAATGTCAAATTCTCCACTCATCATTTGAAGCTTGAGCACACTTTGAGCACACATTGCATCCATTGAACAAATCTACATATCAAAGGGAGTTTACTTGGGTTAAGAGGTTTGCATTCTCTTAGTTTCTTTTTACCTTTTAGCTCTCTTTTGTCTAATCATATATGTGGTTTTGATATTGTGTTTTGAGTGCTTTCATTGTTATTGTATTCGTTTAAACACATTTTTATAAGCTTACATTTTGGCATGCTCGGTAGGACCCACTTATAGGGTCATTCCTTTATCTATTGCATCATTTTTATCTTGCAAAACTAACCAATATTAATGTTTTTTGTTGTTTGAGTATTTTTGCAAGGTTTTTTGAGTTTTTGCAGGTTTGGAGGAGGAGGAGGGAGCATATTTGCCGCCATTCCCACGCTCAATTTTTACACAGCAGAAAAAACACAGACCTGCGGGATCGCGAGTACGATTGGCGATATCACATTCTCGCAAAACCTTCTATTCTCTGTCTTTTTCTTCCCCTCTCGGTTCACCAGTCATTTTCTGATAGTCAATGGGATTGCAAATCTGCAACGCGAGAACGCCCTTTGATTATGCGGGATCGCGAGTAAACATTGTAAGTTGGAAGGCATTAAAACTTGTTAGAAATCTTGAAATTTGTGCCCATATATCTGCTAACATACCTTGCGGGATCATGCGTTGACCCTACGCAATCGCGGCCATAGGTAACACATTTAATTATTCTGTCAGTTAATTCTCTATGTTATTTTTTGATTTAATAGACCTGTGGTATCGCTAATATGACCCGCGAGATCGCTATTTTTTGTATTGCAGGATTACAGGAATAGGTGACGGGATTGCAAATTAAATTTTTAAAACATAATTTACTCATTTCAATTTGGTGCACTAAAAAGAATAGTGAATGATCAAACAACACCTGACACTCTTTATTTGGACTTAAAAAGAACAAAAGGTTAAAATGAACAATCAAACACTTCAACTTTGGGCTTAAAATGAACAAAAATCAAATCTTGAATGCCTAAGGGACAATAAATCAATGCAAAAAGCACTTTGAATTGGTGCTTAAAAAGAACACAACAAACCTTGAGTGCTTTAAGGAAAGTAACACATCTTGCAAACGTTTACCTTTCAAGTACCTTTTATTTTCAAAATGAACCTTGCATGCTAAAAATGAGTGTTTGAAGTTCTAGGATAGCAAACACTTAGTCTAACTTAAGTTCAATTTGGAATGAATATTGCTTGGTGTGTTTGAAGGAGTGTTTTTCAACACTTCCTTGGAGCTCATTTGAATTTTTGCAAACCTTGTTCAAATAAGTGACGTAAAAATAATTAACTTGTATCTGTATCCTCTCCCCTCCCCTTCGTGGAACTTAGGTGAAGAGAAAAATCAAGTTCAATTGGTTTTACTTCTAGTGAGGTGTATCTAGAGAGAAGCACTTCCTCTTTAGAGAATGACCTCAAACTGGTAATTCCCCGATCGATATATAAACAAGGTGTTGAGAAAACTCTTGCCTTATCCTCTGAAGCTCGGGTGATGCGTGTTGATGGTAGTTCGAGGTAGGTGAATATCCCCATGATTTTGGCATGGTCAACTAGGCTCTTAAGTGAGTCACATGCATACAAATTGATTTGGAGGATGCCACATATCCTATTGGAAGCCATTAAATCAGAGACCTACCTAATCTACCCCCAAAGGCTTGATAATCTTTGTGCAAGGAGGATAGTAACCTCCCCAAGACACTCACCATATCGTGCCATTCTTGAGAGTTTGGAGTTGGCTAATGCGGCATTGTTGATCCACTGCATGGTTAATAGTGGTCGTATTTTGATTAGCTCTTGGGTGTGTGCCTAATTCTGTGAGAAAAGGTTTTCAGTTCGAGCCTTTCTTTTAAGGTAGAAAGTGTTTGTGTGTGTCTTCGATGTGATAGACCCTGTGAAAACATTTGTTCAAACATACACAAACGGAGTCACAAAGTCCTTTTGCCAAAGAGATCAAACTTGTTGCATTGTTATCCCCACAAGGTTGCCTTGTCCCTTGTGGGATTGTTTGCCTACCATTTCCAAAGATCCATAAATTTCTCAAAACTAAGTCAAGGTACACTTATTGTAGTCACTACCTAGCTTGACAAGATTCTAAAATTTGTGATCAGAGATTTGAAATTTGGACTTGTGACCAATTCAACAAAGCACAAGAAAGAAACATTACCAATAGCTCATGTGTATCAAGAAAAGAAAGTCGTCGAACAAAAGCTCAAAGATCATCAACCAACCCTAACTGCAATCAAAGAAGAGGTCGAATATCAAGAGAAACTCAATAGAGTAACCTACAACACAAAATTAATGCAGTTCGGAGCACACTTTTAAATCAACCGTCATTTTGTTACCCTTGAAAGAGAAAATTACTTGGCATATCGCACATCATACCCTTTCAATTCCCATGAGATTGTCTCAGTATCCCAACATCTTTGGCCATCCTCTAGTTGCATTCATGTCATCTTCGTAGATAGCCCCACCAAAGATCAACCCAAAATCATCCTTATCTGAATCAAATCCAAGAATCCAGACCATCCAAACATCCCCTTAGTGTCACATCCCTTTTGAGTTGCTTAAACCTTATCTTAAAATCAAATGCATCTTGTAACTTCACCTTTTGACTAAGAATTGTTTAGGATAGCTCGTACTTGTCTTTGTGGACCTCATCATCTTAATCTAAAGATTGGTCCACATTGACAAGGATCTCATCTTCCAAAGATCACAAGTCTATCTAAGGTTGACAATGTCATCCCATTTGATCCCAAATTAGGAAAAGCAACTCATTTTGACACTTAGCAATCCTCAGGTCTTTGGGACATTGTCATCATCAAATCAACCTATCATCACCCAGACATCCTCTAGGCCCATCCAAGGTCTTGCATTTACCCAAATCTTAGAACCACATCACACTATCACATCTTTCCCCATCTTAGGGTTTGCATTTCATGCTTGCTCAGACACGATCTAAAAAAAGAAAGAATATGGACCCAAATCTCGCCACTAGCTCATCTGACCCCAACGATCCTAAAAGCGCCTTGGTAACATACACTAGTAAATTTTAGCTTGTTTTTCGACGAGGATTAGTCAATTTTTAGATGCCAATTGGTTGACCAAATGACCACAACTGTTGTTGAAGTTTTTTCATCGATTATTCGACACATAAAACCGTCGTCAAAATTGTGACATCTATAGCAGTTGAATTATCGACGAACCTGCCATCGAAATAATCACTTCAACCTGGAAGAATTATCGACCATACCTTTCATCTATGCGACCAATGTTGGTCGAAATTGCGAGGACTTATGGTCGGAATAGTCATCGAGTGTATATCATTCTCGTCAAAATGACAAAATAATGTTGGTCAAAATTGCAATGAGGGGTGGTTGGAATAGTCGTCGACTATATAGCATTCTCGTCGATAAGTATATTCTTTTGACCGTCAAAAAAGTGACAACAAATTTAATTTTTTTTTTAAAAATAAAATATATTATCAAATTAAGCATAGCAATAATATGCTTAATCTATTAGTAATAATATGCTTAATCTATTAGTAATTATCTGCATTTAATTTACCAATTACTAATAGTTTTGTACTACACATGCAATGTATTGTCAGTTTGAAGATAGTCTGTGCCATGTGTGATGGTTAAGTAATGGGAAAGTTATGATGATTTAATTGTAGAAATACTGGTCCCTTGAAATGTTCAAAAAAAATTTCTCAAAAGATGCACTCTCATGGAATACGACAACTTCAGGTTATGCACAAAATGGATCTATCTTCTATCACTATGCTCTTATCCTATGTCAAAATGGGAGATTTATGACACTATAGATTTATGGGGTCACTTGAGTGATCCAAGGATTTATGTAAGGGTCAAGGACCTATAGGTATATCTAAGTTTGTTATATGGCCATTGATGCCATTATTATCATGTAATTGCACTTCAAAGTGCAAAGATGCCAAAAAGATGTAAAATTGCATTTTTATCCAATTATGGCCTAAAGGGCTAAATGAGGGTTTAGTAGAGGTTTAGAGAGTTTAGGGGATTAGGATAGGAACCTAAAACCTTTTGAAAGGTTAAAGATGATGCAAAAAATATTAAAGTGGTCGAAGTTGACAACTAGTTGTCAACTAGACAACAATGCAAATGAATAACTAACTGTAACAGTCATATAACTGACTATGCAGGTTAAGAAGAAATTGAAAATTAGTTTGTAAGGGGGTTTTGGTCAGTTTTGTACATGATTTTTATGGGAGAGGAGTCTTAGAAGTTGTGGGGAGGTGTGTATGGTCGAAGAAGACAATGTAATGAACTACCAAGCAATAAACTTTTAATTCTTTACAAACAGTCACTTCTCTACTCGTGAAGACACAGTTTGGTGTTTATATTATTAAACTCTCTATTCAATGCAACATTGATAGGAAACACATTCATTGATTGGTATTATAAGTTTTGATCATTCCATGTATTGATTATATTATTTTGAAGTCTTAAAATCAAAGAATTTCAGTCCTTTTATTGACTATTCATGTACAGTGCTTGACGTGCAAACAATCTTTGTCTTGAAGAACCAATGATTTCCTAGGCTCTGTCAAATAGTTGGCAAGCAATGATGTATTCAATATTTCTAAAGTGCTTCAAAAGGCTTAAACTGACCAAGACTCTTCACAAGACTTCTAAGTGATATATTTGGTGTTATTGACTTACATTTGCTTGGATTCAAGGACTGTAGAATATTGACTTACATGGGGGGTGTATTGGTGTAGGGCACCTAGGCCATTCAATTTTTCTTTGGGACTTGAGTTCTATATTTTGTTTTTCTTTGTAATAAAGGATGTCTTCTAAATTCCTAGACCATCCTATGGTTTGGTTTTAGTCCTTCTTGTGTGGAGGTGTCTATGGTCGAAGAAGACAATGTAATGAACTACCAAGCAATAAACTTTTAATTCTTTACAAACGATGACTTTTATGCTCGTGAAGACACAGTCTGGTGTTTATATTATTAAACTCTCTATTTAATGCAACATTGATAGGAAAAGAATTCATTGATTGGTATTATAAGTTTTGATCATTCCATGTATTGATTATATTGTTTTGAAGTCTTAAAATCAAATAATTTTAGTCCTTTTATTGACTGTTCCTGTATAGTGCTTGGCGTGCAAACAATCTTTGTTGGAAGATGTGGCCCTAACTCACATTTTCACCATTGGGATTCAATGCCACTATGTGAAAGGTGAGTTAAGGAAATGCTTTATAAGAATTCAAAAGCTTAGAGTTGGGAAGGTTAGTTTTCCTTTTGAACAATGATGCCCTAGGTTGAGTATTTCATATGTATTCAATTAGACAAGTTGAAACTTGACTACATCATCAAACAAAAATCATGTGGGATCAAGTTGTTGGATGAATTGGGCCCTTAGAGTTCATGGGATTTCCATATATTAAAATCAATATGCACAAAATTGTTAAGAGGACATATGTTCAAGTCATCTAATGTTGTTAGAAAAAACATTGACTAGGACCTTAGCAAAAACATCTTATGAAATTCAGTTTTGCATAACTACATACAGAAACAAACACAATATTCCTTATTGAAAGAATCAGTCACCTTGTTGAGATTTATCAAATTGATAAAAAGAGAATCATACAGTTCACACTGCTTCCAAAATCTGGAGACAAACTACTTCCAAATATTGTCCACTAGGCTAAAATTCTAACAGGCAAAAATAAAAAAACTTATCATTGCAAGCACTTGATTTGGGAAGATAAGGGACTTCAACATCTGAAATTATGAAAAACTATGTTTGAATGAAAATGAATCATCAATTTAACTGAAACAATAGCTAACCAAGTCTTTAATGTCATTTGATTGAATTAATTATAAATATTCAAATATTTGGAGATGGAGGAGGATGGCCCAATACACTGAAGGTACCTAGGGAACAATATATCCAAAATTTTATTGTCAATATTTTTAGAAGTACAAAGCATGGCCATGAATGAAAAATAGTTCATTCACAATGCGTTGGCCTCAATAACCTCAAATGCAGAACAACAAACCAACCAACTTAACTCAAGTTGGAATTTATTTTTTCACATTCAAGGTACCATTACATAGTTTATTGCACCTATCATTATGCCTCCATAAAAATAAGGTATTTACTTGGCAATGATACTAAGCTGAGAAACTAGAATAATTTAGATCTTGTGACTCTTTATCATCAATGTGAACAAGACTATGTAGTTCCTCAAAAGAACACATGGTTTCTGCATCAAACCCTCCTGTAAACTGCAAATATGGTAGACAGATAAATGGAAAAAGAAAACATTACTCAAAGCAATATAATAACAATTGAGGCCATTTATCCACATGTCACATGAAGTGAATATTTACCTGATGAGCTCTGAAAGAAAAATGCACACCCTGAAGCAGCAAGTATTCCTGTGCAGGTTCCTTTTCTGAGTTTCCCATCGACTCCAACTCTATAGATATTCGTCTCATGTATCTCTTTGCTGGCTTAATGGAACCTAGCTTTATTTGTATCAAAGAAGATCATTAAATTATGAGTTTGAGCATAATCATAAATTCATACATTCAAAAGGGATAACAGTACCAAAAATATGGGCTTCTAAATTATCACTAATAGCTAATAAGCATGCATGACATACCATATAACACTCTCTACCCATCACCATTCTTACAGTAAGATGTCCCAAAACTTCATTTTTAAAATCTGTACTAGGAATGTACGTTTCAATTGAAGTTGAGAGAGAACCGATTTTGAATTTAAGGGAAGTTTCCATGAAGTGAGAAGCCTCACTGATGTCTCCAACCAATTTCAGTTTTATGTCAAAACTAATAATTTCTACCAATTTAGGGCTCATAGCCTTTATTTTTTATATTCAAGTCCAATCCAATCATGATACTCATCTAATGCATGGTTTTTTTAATTTACACATCTATAGTGAATACAATGCCACAAATGACAGTTTGTCATATACACTAAAGGACACTTTATATTTGCAAAGAGGATTGAAGCATAAAATAGTTCATAATCTTCAGATATAAAGGTGGATATGAGAAAACAAAGAAAACCTCTAATCCTTGCCAATCCTTGCAAATGCAGAGATTGTGGAGCAAAAGGATACAAATTTATAATAGAAATTGAGTCAATTAAGTTGTTCTTATTAACTAATCAAGCAACTATTTCTCCAAAAGTATGTAATAGACAGATCAAGATGCATAGACTTAGAGTAACGTCCGACTCGGGATGGGCATAAATGGAAATAAGTTATTCAAGAAAACTTGATAACCTATTTTCAGCCTAAAAGGAATAAAAGGAAATGGATTCCTTTCTTAGCTATAACTGGCACTTCAATAGTAATGTAGCAGAATAAAGATAAACTTGTTCCCAACATGACATAATTGGAACTTTGTCAAAAATCTAATTTTTAAAACCATTCTTCAGTAGAACTCAGTCCAGCCTTAACTTTTAAAAGGTATCAGCTTAAGACAAACTTATTGATGCTAAATATAGATTCAAAGTTGCATTGTTTAAAAAAAAATAAGAGTCATCATTCATGTAAAGACATATTTGCAAGGTCAGTGTTGTAGCAATCATGAAAATAATCAGAGTCTTTTCTCATCAAAACATCATTCTATAAGTGAATAGTCAAAGAGCCTAAGGAGAAATCAACAAGATAATATAATCACCACAATATATAAAAACTAGTGAAATCAAGGGCAACCAATATAGAGATATGAAATTATGATGTGTTACAAAGACATGAGGTCCAACATGGAAAAGGATCAAATCAATGGTAAACAAACCGACCAAGTAAAGTGAGAATAGACACTTCTGAAAGGTAATAGATTCAAATATGGACAAAGCAATGATGCATTGATAGATATAGCACATCAAAATTTGCATTTGCATTTATTAACTGAGTGAGTAGGTTACTAGACACATGTTTTTAGTTCATAGTCATTTGGTACAACTACAAATGAAATGCATAAAGAAGTGTTATAGCATGAACATGAGATAATGGTATCTAAACAAAGGTAAGTTTTCAAAACTTGCATTCAAGGTATCAAAGGATACTACATGAACAATCATTAATACCATGAATCAATGCCCATTTTACTACAATACATGTGCATATTATCTAATTTCAAGTGATACTATAGGGTAAAAATGAAGTTAAACTAGAACATTGAGGTAGTCATGGGTATGGTCATATGATAAAGTTGTCATACATGCAGTCATAAAGAACAATTATGAAGCAATCATAATTAGAGTTAAACCACTTATCAACGACAAAAAAATACTATAGAATTGATAGACAAAGTACATCTTGGCATTTGATACAAGAAGCTTGAGTTAGGCGTAAACCAAGGAACTACATACAACCACATTTGATAAGGGATAACATATCACTTTTCCAGAAGGATGATTGAATGTTCTCAAGAGGGTATTCATCTAAAAACATTGAAAATGATGCTTCTAAATAAAGAGAGTAACATTAATAGAGTATGACTGATTATTATCAAGATTATGTTCAGTTGGCCTTTCTAGATTTGTCTGTATGCATATGACTGAAATATGCTTGTATGGAAGTCAATTCCTAGATATAGGATTTAGATCTTCCATTGATCAGTTTTTGGATTAACACCATTTTCACAAATCTTGCATGTGCATTAAGGACTCATGACCACTTCTTCAACTAGTTGATTCAGGATACAACATAGTCCATCATTTCCTCAGGTAGTAGGGAAGTAAAAGGGGTAGGAAGAAACATGAGAATGATTCATTTAGAGGCAGATAATAATTTTTCATCTAGATTTTTAGGCTTAAAGGTAAGTGCTTTATAAAAATTCCCCATTCACTCTCTTATTTATAAATCTAATTTGATGAACATGGTGCAGATTGGTTGATGAACATGTTTAAGAAGTAAAATATTTCTTAAAGTGAATGAGAAATAATATGGAATAAGAAGTAGGTGTTTTTGACCATTGTGTTAGAAAAATGGCCAACACTCCCCTCGGGATTCGTGACATGGTCTAATAGCCTCCTGTGTCTTCTATAAGTCTAGTGGTTGTATCAGAAATTAATAGGTCAATCTTTTGGTGCAACAACAACTACTACTTGTAATAAGTGGTATCAAAGCTTGGTCACAGGTTCAAATCCCCTCGGGTAACGCTGAGGGGGAGATTGTTGGAAAAATGGCCAATGCTCCCCTCAAAATTCATGACGTGGTCTAACAACCTCCCGTGTCTTCTATAAGTCTAGTGGTTGTATCGGGCATTAACAGGTCGATCTTTTGGTGCAACGACAACTACTACTTGTAACACATTGAATCTACGTCATTGGTTTAGTTTGAACTTCACTTGATTTTGAGAATAGTTTAATATTCTCTACTTAACAAGGCCAACCACGTGAAGGTGGAAGCTCATTTGGCCCCTCCCTGCCCCCCCCCGCCCCCCCTAACATCACTCTAAATTCCCCATTAATATCTAATAACATTCATTCATCCATTTTTGAAATATAACATTCAATCATTATAATCACATGATAACATTCATTATCACATAAAATTCATTAACACACAACATTCATGAATAATTCATTAACACATCATTCATCAACATTTACTAGTACAAAATTACATCCATTAAGACAACGTTCTTTCATTAGCAAAAAATGTTAATTACAATCATTTCTTTTTTGGTTTCTTGCTCATTTTTCTAAGGTAATGGCTAAGCAGAACATCAATATCCTCGTCATTCCCATCCTCTATTGATTCTAATGCCAACACATGTCTCCTCCTCATTTGTTCAGGAACGGGAGATTGTTGTGCCAAAGGGGGGTCCGCTACAATAACAACTACATCATGGGTTAAATTCACACCATTTTATATTAGTGTTACAAGTATTTAATTAAGTAAAAGAACTATAAATCAAAAAAGAAATTTAAAAGAACAAAACATAGATTTTCTTTACCTAAAGGTGCCACATGATCTACATGGTGATCACTCTGAACATCCTCCACTCATTCAACATGACATTTTGTATGCTCTAAAATATACACAAAAAAGGTTACACCAATTTCAATTTAAAATGTTAAATTGTATTAATAATTGCATAATTGATTTTAAATAGAAAATGAACACCTCCACCGACACTACGATGCACATAAGGGGCTTCATCATGCAGCGTAGGATCTGTGTTACGATTAGGAGGTTGGATTGCAATGTCATGCACATTATTATCAAATACATTGTTGCTCAAGTATTCAATTTCAAATATATATTTTAGGCATATTTACTTGTTCACATGATGCAGGAGACTCTTGGGTTGGACCAGTGGAAGCTTAGTGTAGGCGTTTAGCCATGGCTTGATAGCCTTCCTTGAAGGCAATTTTTTTGTGTTCTGTCGTGGCCTCTAAATTAAATTTTGAGCCCTGCATTTTTTGGTTAAAAAAAATTATTTGCATTTTATTAATAATTTTGCTCTGGAATTCATTTATTGCTACTTACAATTCATTCTTTAATTTTTTAATATCCACCAGAGCTAAGTTTGTGCTGCCCAATCTTTTGCAGTCTAGCCTTTGTTGCCTTTGATGTGTCCTGCAACCTATGAAAAGTTTAAAATATGTTACATGATATAGATATAAAGATCACTAATTAGTGCATTATTACATTCTACTAGTAGTTAATTCTATTGCATACCTTCTTCTCTCATTTGTTGGTGTAATTCCTCTTTGAGCATCCCCTTTCTCCTTTGCATCCAAAATGAACTCATTCCAATCCCTCACTGGAATAAAGGGAGGATGCTCATACTTTGGGTTTTGGACGAGAATCCTTCTATATGAGTCCCTCAAAGTCTTAAGATGTTTGGTAGCTTTTTCTAAAATTTTCTTCTCCTCAAAAATATTACTACCAAACTCATGCTCTAAATCTTTAATGAGCTGATCTTTTAATTTTTTGTCTTGCAAGTTCCACCTTTTAAGAAAAACACAAAATTGTTAGATAGAAAAATTAACTAAAGTTGTGTACCTTGAATATAGTAAAAAAAAATCCTGAATGAAAGGAAAAATATTGTACCAATTAATGATATGAAATAAAAACACTGGGATAGGGTTAGTTCACTTATGATGTTCCACCTTGTACGTATGGGGGGCCCGAATATCTTCAATGTGAAGTCATAAAGCGTCTTATAAAAAGAATTGTTTCCTGCAAAAATGTCATGGGATCATCAATCCAAAACTTGTTTTGAATAGGTAAATGCATATTACAATATAAATAATAATAATTTTAAAGTAGCTGGAAGCTTAGGACATTTTAAAGGCATCAATTCTTTATCGTCAATCAACAATGATGTCTGCATAACTCACTTGCTAGAAACACGGGTAGATCTAGGAAACAATGGTGAATTATAACCAATATAGGTACTTTGATCTATATCTGGCATAGCAGACGACGTCAATGTATCTCCTACTCCACAAAATTAATCCACTATGAGATGCACCCAAGATTAAAGTACAAATTATCAAATCATAATTCACACAAAACCAAATATACCAAAACAAGGATTTACCAGGCATAGACCGTGAAGGAGTCAATGTTTTCATGCCCCTTGTTGCCAACATTGCACTCAAAAATCTTGGATGGACATTGGTCGACCTCCTAGGAGGATTTGCCTGCACTTGATCACTTGAACAATACATTGTTAACAAAGGCATTCTGAAATAATAAAAGAAAGAGTTAACTTAAGAAGTTTTTGAATGTTCCAAAGAAAAAATTTCTTGTAACTTGTCAACTTAAGGATTATTTTACCTGAGGTGGTTGGAGCTCTGCTAGTGCCGGCCTCACCGCGATGTCCATGACCAGGTACTTGAGCAAGCAAAAAATCCTGTAACAAGAACACATACATATTTTAGTTCACGACATAAAAGAGTATAAAATATAAACCTTTATTGAACTTTTGTTATAACTAAAGATTCATTACTGCTCACTTCAAAATGACATGCTTGTGCCATCAATTCATCTATCCTCTTCAGCATCTCATCGGTTGGATTTGCATCTTCCAAAATGCTAATACTTTCTGCATTGACTCTTTTTAGTTTATTCTTCACCGTATTTATTATATTAGGGATTTCTGGGATATCCTCATTTGTATCTACAACTATTTCCTCTGTTGTTGTAGGTGCTTTTCCCCTATCTTGAACATCAAATTGTGACACAAATATCAATAAAACTATCATAATAACTCTAAAACCCTAAATAAAATAACATAATAATATAACATTTTTCAACTATCTAATTTGTACTATTTCAATAAGGTTTACCATTGCTGAAGAATGGGTGGGAGAAGCATCCATACAGCCTCTATCATGTGGGGGATCCATGTCGTCCTGTGAAAAAGATTAAATATAAAAACTTCAGTGAACTGAAAGCAATAGACTTAGCAAAAAAAACTTATTAATAAAATGGTATATTGGAGTCATAAACTTGAGGTTAGTTTAAATGGTATCTATTAATTACCACCCTCATGATAGTAACTTTGTTTGTATCTATGCGATTTAAATAGTAATCTATTAGTAGTTAGATTCCCTTGCACTTATTGATTTTATCGCACATACAAAAACTTGATTCCCCTCACGCACCTCAAATATGCAATTGGGTTGCTTATTAGTTGAGGAAGGTCGCATACTATTTATAAAACCCATAATATTCCCTGTTGCTTTTGGTCTCCCATCAATGTACATAAAAAATCTTTTACTTTGATCATTTTCTTTCCATTGTATATAATTTTCTGATAGTGCATACCTACACATACTTTTTTTTATACTGAACAATCCGCATCCAATCATTGTAATTGTAACAAGGACTGACATACTCCATCAATTCAACAACTTTGTTGTAACATACCTTTATCGCATCCATGGAAAATAGGCCCAAACCATGTAATGAGGATTGAGCTATGCGATATATCCTCTCATTAACACAAAAAATAGTGTTAATTGGAGGTAGCTCATTGGGTACCCATTCTTTCTCAAAATGTGTGTACCGAAAGGGCACTTTGATGTCGCCTTTGGTCTCATCATCATAAGAACATGACCCCCTTTAGCAAGGAACAATTGTATGCGTTTATTGAATTTTTTTCTAATCTTTTGACCTCTAGTTGATCTCCCTATTTTAGTCGTACTACATGTAGAACTTTCATCTACTATTCTCTCATTTCCCTCATTCAATGTAGATAGATTTGACCAGTACCTATTTGGGGGGTCCTGCAATCTATCGAATGAGATATTGTCATGTCCCCGCTTTAAATAGAATTTTGATAATAATTAAATAATATATATAGAATAATCAATTCGTGACCCATACGGTTCTTCTTTGTCTATACATGGGAGATATAAAATGTAAGTTGAAAGTGAAGGAAAGGCACAAAAACAAGAATCATATAAAAGGACAAACAAGAGGAATATAACATGTCAAACTTTCTGTGTCGATTATTTGACACATTATATGATTATATAATATGTCTATTTATAACATACGTGCTTAGTGATAAACAAGAAGAATATAAGAAAATTATGTCTATTTATTGACTTATACCTACTGATCCATGTCATTGTGCAGGATCCTCGCCAAAAGGGTTAAATTTCCTGCATATGTTAATCATTTATCTTAAGCCAGCTAAAAATTACATGATACATATTCTACAAATAACGTAGAAGACAACATGAACAATATGCAAGATCGTAAACATGAACAAATTACCTTTATCTTATATATGGAATGCAAGATTGTCAAAAGAAGGGGTGATGATGTTTATAGTCAATTGCCTATTTGCAGAAAGGGTGACAATCAAACAAAATATATACATGTATCAGAAGCAATTAATTGAGCATCATAAGAAAAATATTGGTAATTATAAATCACATATGTTGTAATAATTAGAATTGAAATCAATAAATCAATATTAAATATATATACTAATCAATATAAATATATATAAATAATTAAATCACATACTTTGTACATTTCAATCATGTCATTGATCATATTCTTCATCCATATCATCATCATCACCATCATCATCATCATCATCATCACCATCACCATCATCATCACCATCACCATCACCATCACCATCACCATCACCATCACCATCACCACTATCATTATCGCCATCATCATCATCATCATCATCATCATCATCATCACCATCACCATCATCATCATCACCATCACCATCATCATCATCACCATCATCTTCTTCATCATCTTCTTCTTCTTCATCTTCAATATCTTCTTCTTCCATAACATTATACTTTATCGGTCTTCCTCTTGGATCATGTCTAACAACAAATGACCAACTCTGTTTATGTGGAACCTATAAGTAAAACACTTGATCACATTGGCTTGGAAGAACATAGGGCTCATCTCCAACTGGCTCCAACGACCTTGTATTAATTATTGTAAATTCATTATCATGTTGAATAACAGTTCTATCAGGATCATTTTGATTTAGTCGTAGCCTATACCATTTAACGATGAATAGAACTAATTAGGAGTTAAAATCGCACTCAATTATATCATCCAAGCTGCCATAGTGTCAATTTTGGGATTGTTGAGGATGTATGTCATTTCTAGATGATATATTAGTGACCTCGAAAACTTTAGTTATCCCAGAATCACAAGTTTTCTTCGTGTCATCCAACATTTTTATGCAAAATTT
Source organism: Chamaecyparis obtusa (assembly GCA_027943335.1). Classification (NCBI taxonomy): domain Eukaryota; kingdom Viridiplantae; phylum Streptophyta; class Pinopsida; order Cupressales; family Cupressaceae; genus Chamaecyparis; species Chamaecyparis obtusa. The sequence continues at coordinate 680,690 of BSBK01007006.1, forward strand.
GTGGCCATGATTGTACATAGCTTTGTGGTGCTTGACCTGCAATTTTTTAAGCGTGTGAAAATTATTTTCATCACGAGTTGATATGAAACATGAGTCATGATCATTAATAAATTTTTACGTACCTCTCTACCTCTTAAACTATATGCTAGATCAATTACCATTGGCGTAACATTGGAATCTCCATTACGCTGAGCTTTTCTAAACAATGAAGCAACACCTTCCCATGTTAATGAGCAATCATTTTTTTGACATCATTCAATCCATACCATCATCCAATCAAGATTGTTCGCAATACACAAACATATTGCATCTCACTCTCGACCAACTGTATAAAAAAAATACACCAATTAGAAATAACTATATTGAAGATTTATAAGAATTAATTAACTACAATAACATCTTATATTTACCTCTCACTTTCTTCAATCTACCTTTTCCCATCAAATACTCCCCTTCAAATTTGTTAATGGAGTTAGGATCCCAAATACGATCTACATGGATCTTTGTTGCAAACTTAGGAAGATATTCACTAATATACACCATGGTCTGGTATACCATATATCTCTCCACCATAGAACCCTCTGGATTTTCTCTCTGTCGAACCAAGTCTTTCAAAAATTTTAATTTCCTCTCAACCATCCCCATTGACCTAGTTTGTACAGGTCCACAAAATTCAATCACCTCAACTTGATGTATGAGGTAGTGTTCTTGTGCATTGAAAAAAGTTGAAGGTAGACACTTTTGCATTTCACACATAAGAAGAAGATTTTTTCTCTTCCAATATTTTATATCTTCTTTATTGATTTTTTTTTATGACAACCACCTCATGTATTTTCCAAGATCATATATAACTTGTTTGACATTGTTGTCGAAGTGGTGTGGGAGAGATAGAGGTATAACGTACTACAATATTTGTAAAATGATCTTATCAATATTTTATAAAAGAATGCAATGAAAACTACATGCAATATACAAATATATAGTGAATACAAAATAACATGAATTACCTTAATAAATGTATTTCAATCGTGTATTTTCATCCCTAGCCCAAATTCACTTTTCTTTGATATGAGATTGTTTATGTTCGCAACAAATCCTGTGGAAAATCGTATTTTGTTTTATGACTTCTTTTATAGCATTGCTCTGTTGCTCTGACAATAACCAAGTTAGGGAACTTGTATCAATCTGGTCTCCATTTTTATTTGATTGAATGATATTTTTCATTGCATGGTTGGATTCTTCAATGTCACTACAAATTTTGACAATTTTATCTTTGTCACGCTTTCCATCCAATATTTTCCATAATGTCTCTGTTACATTCTTTCCAATATGCATAGCATCAAACAAATGCATGATTGAGAGTTTCTCATAGTATGACAACCTAGTAAACTGCTTAGGATAACTTTTTAGTCATTTTGGAAGTTGGTCATTAATGCCTTGACGACCTATACAAGCATCAATGACATCATCAATAAACAAAACACAATATCAAAATATAAATTTCAAACAAAAACCATCAAATGGAATGACATTACCTCGACGATTTATTTTATTGTATTCCAACTTCCATAGGCAAGGTGTCATTCTCCGTGGATTTAACGTAGTCTCTTCTTTCCCATTGAAAAGATGTTTTTTAGTAATTTAGTACTTATGATTTTTGTGGAGAAAGTTTCTATGCTCATTGAACACTTGCTTTCCTAAACTTTTTGAATGATGAGATTTCATCTTTGGACCACAAACTGGACATGCAAATTTTTCCTTTGTTTGAAGACCTACAAGATCATGTATAATTGGATTAAATATGTTAATTTTGTGTTAGCACTATAACATACCAAAAAATAGGTGTTAAGAAGAGAACATACCACAAAAATGTGTTAGCTTAGGGGCATCATGTATTGTCCATACAAGCATTGCATAGAATTGAAATTGTCTTTGTCATATTGGTCTAGAGATGTCATACATAGTGACCCCATTCCATAACACCATCAACTCATTAATAAGGGGCTCAATATATACATTGATATCTTTAACTTGGTACTTACCTAGTTGAATGAACAAAAACATTACATAATTATTATGACCATTTTGATGGATTATTTATAATAAATTAATTTAGATGACTATTAAATGAAAAAATACCTGGAACAATCATTTTCAACATTATGTACTCCCTCTTTATGGACATCCAAGGAGGAATGCTATTGTTGATAACAAAAATAGGTCACACCAAGTAAACACATCTCATCTCTCCAAATGGATTGACACCATCCGCTACCAATGACATCTTGAGATTACGAGGTTCTTCTTTAAAGTGTGGCCAAGTTTCTTCTATTTCCTTAAATGTCAAACCATCTGTAGGCATTTGCATAATGTCATCTCGACTTCTATTGTGTGCATGGTAATCCATGAATTGTGTCAAGCTATTGCACCTTAATAATCATTGCAGATATGGAATAATGAGAATATACCGAAGAACCTTATGAGGCACCTTTTTTGTTATTCGATCTAATTGATATCTACTAATATGAAAATCAAGGCATTCTGTTGCAAATTCATGCTATTTATGATATATAATATGATCATTCAAACATGCATGCATTGTTTGATACTCCATTCCAATATCTTTCATAATGGAATATAATTCTCGGTATGAGCAAGGTAGAATGTTTGATGGTGGTAACAAACACTCACCTATCAACCTATGACCAAAAATATAATTTGTTAATATAAAGAATATTAATTGCTACATGATTCACCCTTTTTTAACTGTAAGGGAATTACGACTAAAAAAATGAAAAAAGATGACATACCTTAACATACGTGTCATTGCTACATTGGATAAACCATTTATAACCTTCAAGTTCACCAACAACAATATAGCGGCAAGAAGATTTGTTTGGGAGCCTTCATATAGGGGCTCCTATGCCTTCTCAAGTATAGGTACATCAAGGTTATCTGCATCAACATCATCATCATCATCATCTTGATCAGCGTGATCATCTTGATCATCGTGATCTTCTTGATCATCGTGATCTTCTTCCATGGGATCATTACCTTCTACTTCTATATTCACACCACCATGTTCCCTCATTTGGAAATTCACATTCTCCGGATTGTCATGGTCCATAACATGAAACCCAGGGTGGTTGACCTATATCAAAATGATGACCTTAAATTAACCATGACCACGATGTCATCATCAAAGAATGTCTTATGTATTTTATAAATTATTAAAATACATACCAATGGATGAAATTTGTTTCCCCCTTCAATGTGACCATGTTGCCTATAATGTTCCTCAGCTGTTTTGATTAGATATCTTTGAGTCTTTAAGCCCTTACAAATTTTGCAAGGACAATAACATTTTCCATCACCTTTTCTTTTAAAGTTAGATCACAATCTAGAAATTGTCTCCCTATTTTTTTTGTGGGTTGATATCATCAAACATGGTCTTTCTTGAATGGAATGACTCGTTGGTGGAAGAAGGATGATTTTTTTGCAACCTGCAAATACAAATCGTCACTGAACAACCATTTTCTCAACTCTATTTTTCTCAACGCAAAGGAACATTTATCATGCCATAGAAACCTGATTATTTTTATATGGAATACACCAAGGAGTACCATAAAAAATATTAACCATTTACAATCATGATAAGTAAACCTAAATCAAATAGATCATTTTTTTATCAGCATGTGTAGTCTCCATGTATATGAAAAATGAAAGAAATATCAAGCTGAAATAAAATAGTGAACAAAATAGTAGTCCACATAGAGTGAATGAAATATACCATCAAAAGAAGGTGACAAAATCCCATCATGAAGCACAAACATAGGAAATAAAAAAGGGACAAAAGACAAGAAATAAGAAAAATCATTACGACTATAGAAAAATAATTAAGACTATAGAAAAATCATTAAGACTATAATCACAAAAAGAAACACTCTTTGTCAACAATGTTCAAAATCATTAGGACTATAGAAAAATAATTAAGACTATAGAAAATCAAATTTTAGAAATGGACGGTTCTGATGCTCTTCCATTACAACAATTGAGCATTCATCATTTGGTATTATGTACTCCATTTAAGTATGTCAACAATGTTCGAAATCTTGTCACCAAGCACAGACATAGGAAATAAAAAAGGGACAAAAGAAAAAAAAATAAGAAAAATCATTAGGACTATAGAAAAATCAAGTTCTATAAATAGACGGTTATGATGCTTTGCCATTACAACAATTGAGCATTCATCATTTGGTACTTCTTGGTGTATTCCATTTAAGTATGTCAGGCACAAAGTATTCCATTTACATTTGACAAACATGCAGATTTGACCAAGCATTTATGTAAGGGTCAAGGACCTATAGGTATATCTAAGTTTTTTATATGGCCATTGATGCCATTATTATCAATTGCACTTCAAAGTGTAAAGATGCCAAAAAGATGTAAAATTGCATTTTTATGCAATTATAGCCTAAAGGGATAAATGAGGGTTTAGTAGAGGTTTAGGGAGTTTAGGGGATTAGGGTAGGAACCTAAAACCTTTTGAAAGGTTAAAGATGATGCACGAAAGATTAAAGTGGTTGAAGTTGACAACTAGTTGTCAATTAGACAACAATGCAAATGAATAACTAACTATAACAGTCATATAACTGACTGTGCAGGTTAAGAAGAAGTTGAAAATTAGTTTGTAAGGGGATTTTGGTCAATTTTGTACATGAGTTTTATGGGAGAGGAGTCTTAGAAGTTGTGGGGAGGTGTGTATGGTCGAAGAAGACAATGTAATGAACTACCAAGCAATAAACTTTTAATTCTTTACAAATAGTCACTTCTCTGCTCGTGAAGACACAGTCTAGTGTTTATATTATTAAACTCTCTATTCAATGCAACATTGATAGGAAAATAAATTATTGATTGGTATTATAAGTTTTGATCATTCCATGTACTGATTATATTGTTTTGAAGTCTTAAAATCAAAGAATTTCAGTCCTTTTATTGGCTGTTCCTGTATAGTGTTTGGTGTGCAAACAATCTTTGTCTTGAAGAACCAATGATTTCCTAGGCTCTCCCACTTTCCATGTTTAATGTGACTTGTGGGAGAAGCATTGCCTTGTATTACGTAGGCCTATAAGTGTTTATGCAGGGAAGGTGAAAGGAGGCAAGGAACGGTGACTGTCTTCCAAATTTTAAATTACATTTCTATTGCAATACTAATGTTGTTGAATATGAAACCTTCATTCCAAGTTTTTAATTTTGTGTTAACAAGGGAAAATAGTAACTGCAACATCACTACCAAGATATTACAACAAACTTGTAATTTTTTTCAAGTATAGCTTACAAACATTAGAAGTCTTGTGAAGAGTCTTGGTGAGTTTAAGTGCCCTTTTGAAGTACTTTAGAAATATTGAATACATCATTGCTTTGTCAAATAGCCTTGGTCTACTAGAACTCCCAACAATTCTTAAACATACTTTATCTGATATGATGAATTCTTAAACAATTAAGGTTTGAGTAGACATAGTTATCACACAGTTTTTTGTGTGGTACAAGGAAGATTTGGCTAGGTCAAATCTTCCTTCGTGCTAGTAGTCTACAGAATTAGACCTTTATTAAGAATTCATCATATCAAATAAAGTAATTTTGACCAACACAGGAATATAAGTAAAAAAAAAGGTCAAATTTTATATATATATCCCGCCTATGGACACATTTCATTTTATTTCATTTTGGCATAGTCCGCAAGCAAAGGAGTGCTGAAGGAGGTGGTATAAGGTGGGAAACTATACTAGGTCGACACCGCATGCCTATATGCAAGTAAGTTCGAACCAGTGGTTGAATATAACGGAAGTGCAGACCGGTGAGCAATAAAATCTTCATTTTAAATCTTACCTAATAGATTAAGCATATTATTACTATGCTTAATGTTCCATTTAAATGCATTGAACACAAAAAACAAAATTAAAAAACTCAACCAATGGCATGTTTACAACAAAGGTCTAATGGAACTCCCAACAATTCTTAAACATACTTTATCTGATATGATGAATTCTTAAACAATTATTAAAGAATTCATCATATCAGATAAAGTATGTTTAAGAATTGTTGGGACTGGTCCTTTGGCATGTATTAAATAGAATAGAATTTTCAGCATATTATTATCATTCTATTTCTTTGTTGTAAACATGCCATTGGTTCAGTTTTGTAATTTTTTTTTGTGTTAAATGCACTTAAAATAAAGGTCTAATTCTGTAGACTATTGGTCAGAAAAATCTTCATTATCTTCTGATTGTCTTCTTTATATACTAGCATTTAAATGGAACATTAAGCATAGCAATAATAAGATTAATCTATTAGTAATTATCTGCATTTAATCTACCAATTACTAATAGTTTTCTACTACACATGCAACGTATTGTCAGTTTGATGATAGTTTGTGCCATGTGTGATGGTTAAGTAATGGGAAAGTTATGATGATTTAATTATAGAACTACTGGTCCCTTGAAACATTCAAAAAAACATTCTCAAAAGATGCACTCTCATGGAATACGATGACTTCAGGCTATGCACAAAATGGATCTATCTTCTATCACTATGCTCTTATCCTATGTCAAAATGGGAGATTAATTATGACACAGTATAGATTTATGAGGTCACTTGAGTGATCCAAGGATTTATGTAAGGTTCAAGGACCTATAGGTATATCTAAGTTTTTTATATGGCCATTGATGCCATTATTATCATGTAATTGCACTTCAAAATGCAAAGATGCCAAAAATATGTAAAATTGCATTTTTAAGCAATTAAGGCCTAAAGAGCTAAATGAGGGTTTAGTAGAGGTTTAGGGAGTTTAGGGGACTATGATAGGAACCTAAAACCTTTTGAAAGGTTAAAGATGATTCAAGCAAGATTAAAGTGGTCGAATTTGACAACTAGTTGTCAACTAGACAACAATGCCAATGAATAACTAATAGTGCAGGTTAAGAAGAAGTTGAAAATCAGTTTGTAAGGGGATTTTGGTCAATTTTGTACATGAGTTTTATGGGAGAGGAGTCTTAGAAGTTGTGGGGAGGTATGTATGGTCTAAGAAGACAATGTATGAACTACCAAGCAATAAACTTTTAATTCTTTACAAACAGTCACTACCAAGCAATAAACTTTTAAATCTTTACAATACATCATTGCTTGGTAAAATAGTTGGCAAGCAATGATGTATTCAATATTTCTAAAGTTCTTCAAAAGGCTTAAACTCACCAAGACTCTTCACCAATACACCCCCCATCCCACCATCCATACCCATCCACTCATGTCAAGATCTTGTCCAAAATCATGTTGAAATATCCATTGACCTAAATCAAGATCCTTCTCTCTCACTTCCTTCGTTACATAATCACTTTTGGAGTATATTTTAAAGTCCTTGAATCCAAGAAAATGTAATTCAATAACACCAAATATATCACTTAAACTCACCAAGACTCTTCACAAGACTTCTAAGTGATATATTTGGTGTTATTGACTTACATTTACTTGGATTCAAGGACTTTAGAATCTCTGCTATCACAACTATTAGATAAACAATTTGATCTTCAAGATCTCATAGGATCCAATTATTACCCTTGTCCTTCAATGACTAACTCCTAAAAATCTACCCAAACACTCCTTAAATACATTTCCTCAACCATAAGTCAGCTGGAAGAAACAATTAACTCCTAAGCCAAGTCAGCTTCTATTATAAAGAAATATTAAATGCAACAACAGTTGGCTCTCAAATAGCCTTACAAATAATTAATTCTCCATGTTGGCCTCTAGATCCACATGGGAGAATACAACATGAGCTACCAACATTAAATACACCAAGTCGGCCAACCAAAACTCTAGTCGGTAAACCAGAACTATCGAGCACCAGTAAAACAATAAAGCATGCCAGGTATCGTCAAGAAAGTACGTCAATTGAGCACCACAAGCATTTTCAAGTACATGTTCCACCAAGCGCCAGAGGTTTTACCGAGTTCCTTCAGTGATCGAGCCTCTTCAATAACTGAGATCCTCACTTAAAGCTACAATCGAGTAACACAGAACCACTTCAACACACCACCATGCAGATTTGCTGAATACCCAAGAATGCCACTGTATCAAGAGAGAGGTTGGATTAGCTAATCATGGGTTATTAGATAATTAAGGTTGAGTAGGAACTCAAGGTTAGGTTGTTGTGATTGGTTAGGTTTGGAGTTTAAAGTTAGGAGCCGTGTGCTCAAATTGGATTAATTGTTTTATTTAAATCCAAAATAGGAAGAAGAGGGGTTTATGAATTAATTTAAACCAATGAACATATTTATTTAAAGTAATAGAGGAAAAGGGTTTTAATTCATTATTAGACTATGGGTTGTCATTTAAATAATTAATTGGGCTATAGTTAATTAATTAAATTAATCAACTATGGGATGACATACATTAATTAATTAATAAATAATCAATTAATTAATAATGTCTTAGGAGAGAACTAAATTAGACTACATAATTATGTAACAGATTTAGGTGTCTACATTTTGCCCCTCTTTGACATAGTGTTAGAATAACACTTATTTCGAAGATGTTTAAAATAGTAGATGGAAAACTTGCCCCAGATTATGAGAATGAAAGAGTAGGTAGACTAGATGATGCCCCCTTGAGAAGGCGATGGGGAGAGAAGTAGGGACCCAGGTGACATCTCGAAAAGAAATTTTTCCCCGATGGGAAACAAGGATGACAAAAATTTGTAAAATCTTATCCATGAGGAGAAAGGAATATGGAAGTTAGGATGTGTGGGGATTAGGATGGGGATTGATGGGTTTGGGATCTTAGTGGGAGATTTAGGATTTTGGGAATTGGTTTCTTTAGAGATTGGATTTGCTTACTAGGATTGGTGGAATTTTTTAATTTTTTAGTTTATTTTAACTTCTTTTTTTTTCTTTTTTGAGTTTTGATAGAATTGTCTAGTTGAAGGATTTTGTTGTGATTTGGGGGATATGTTGTGAGGATTTTGATGGGGGGGATAGTTTTATGTTGAAGCTTGAGCATGGGGTATTCCAAGAAGGAACACCATCATGTATTTTGAATACTTAGTTTTGGTATAGCAATATTAGAGACTTTCCAAGGTTACTATGAACATCAAGACCTTGTCACCATTATTGCATAGGATTGATTCAAAAAAGACACGCAAGGATTGCCCCAACATCACACATGAGTCCAAGAAGCTTCAAGCTGGAACTGATACTGGGGAACCCACAAACAAATGACATTTCCCAAGTGCACCATGAAACCACAAGTGATCACATGTTTGGATATGTAAGGGTCACATTTGATTGACTCACATGTAGAAAAAACAAAAAAAACAAAATCAAGACTTTGCTCTCGGATTGCCCCATTCTTAGCACACCATGATATAAAGGATCATGGTGACCTTGAGGAGGAATATGATCAAATAGCTCCAAAAATATAATCAAGAACCAAAATTGAAATCCAATATCAAAATAAGAAACCAAGAAAAAACAACCTTTTTCCATAGAGATCGATAGGCTGGGATACTAACTGGATAAGGTCAGACATGAGGAAGGATGCATCCTACAAGGACCTATTGGTAGAATTTTGGACTATGATATTATGGAAAAATCTGAGGATCTTGGATAACCATGGTGACAAAAGATCTCATATAAGGACTTTCTGGAGCATATAGCTAGAAGAATGTGGGACCTTGATTTGATGTAGATAACTGACATAAAAGTGAGGATATATTCAATGAGACCAAGACTAACTATTGATTGTAGGGAATATGTACAAACTAACTGACCTGATATTTATAAATACTTTGTACAATAGCTCAAGGTGAGAAGATAGCATGATATTTGAGATGGTAACAACTTCTTCTTTCATACGCGTGTGATGATGGAACATCATAAGAACACGCTAATTGATTTTTTGACAAGGTTTTATTTTAGGAAGAAGTGTCATCACACTATATACAATGGCTATAAAGGCAAGACATGGACTAAGTTTTAATGGTAGGGTTCTCAAGCATAAATGATTGGTATTTAGCAAGTGAAAAGGCCATGGAGGATTCACAAGAGAAGACACAACAAGTGTATTAGAGAGGAAGATGAAAAGATAGGGATCATCGACAGGGAGAAGAAGAGGCATTAGGTACAATGAGAGGAATTAGGAGTGAGGATGGTGGTGATGAGAGTGTAGATGAGAGATGGATGAGGCCAAAGATCAAAATAATACGTCCATAAAGAGCTACAGGTTCGTTGATGCCTCATGTTGCGCTTAGGAGACATGCTCGAGATGAGGGTGATGAAATCCAGAATGATTCACCACAAGATCAACTAGGTGGACAAGGTGGTCAGGTTGATGCCCCTAATCAAGATTGTACACCACTATAGTCACAGGGTGAGACATGTCTCACTGATCAAGATTTTTACCTTATGGAGCTGATGGCTCAAATGGATAGGTTGCAGGAGGGAGATCCAGATGTAGAGTTATGGGGGGAAACCATCCAATATTTTCTAGCTTTCCTGGACAAAGGAAAACTAGGTGATCAACTAAAGAGAGAAAATATTGTGGTACAACTCCAAGGATTAGGGCCAGGTGCCTCGGTTCAATCATTTGTGTCAAATCGTGGATTGCAGCCAGGATATGTGTTGCATGATGACCACAATGTGGTGGTCATAGAGAGAACCAACCTACAGGTACTTCTTGTAATGGAGAAGGAGAGGGATGACCAGGCTGAGAAGGAGGTTACCTAGTTGTAGGGTCTTATGGATAGAATATGGGAAGATACCACCCAAAATGAAGTGACATGTATGAGGGGTTTGTTGAGGCAGAGCGAGCTCGAGAAGACAATGCTTAGTTAGCCTATGACATATTAAAAATGAGGGTTGAGGCTTCTAACAAAACAATCTCATAGATTAAAACCATTGCAACATAGCCACAAGAGTGAGTGCATACTTTTAGTTGAGATGTGAACAATCTTAGGTAGTAGCTAGAGGACCTGACGATGAATTGAGATCAATAGAAGTTGGTGGCAGAAACCTATTGAGTTGAGTGAGATACTACACAGTGGGTAGTGACTCTCCCAGGGGCATCCTAGTTGTTAAATGAGACTTTTTCAGTCATGTGAGAGTCAGTTATGTTAGGAATGGGAACACTAAGAGGGGGGGGGGGGGGGGGGTTAATCAGTGTTCACTGTATTTTATCTTTTTTCTCAATCTTTAAAATGAACTTAAATGCTTAAGTACTGAAATGAACATCCACATAAACATGAAACATGAAATCAACACATAATACCAATATGGTTATGGGGAAACCCAAATAGGTAAAAACCCCGGTGGGAATTGACACCCACTAATATTTTGTACAAGTGTTTTATGATCCTTGTTAGAAGATCCTTAACCCTGTTAGGAGTTGTTTTACAATGCATTAAGCACAATAGACCTTGTTAAGGGTCGGATCCTGTTAGGATTCTTTTACAATAGTCCCTATTAGGGGAGTGGACACATTGTCCTAGAGCTCACTACTCAAGTGGTGAAGGCTACAACCTTCTAATCTTAGATACACACTATATCTACTAGATGAACTATCACTGTGACATTGCTTGTCAGATTAGTTCCTTTGATGTGCTGATGCTTTGACCTCTTGAAAAGCTCTAATACATCTTATAGTCTCTTTGCACACTTCTACTCTACTTATCACAACTCTCTATCAACATCTATGTTTATTACAATGGGTGCATCTCATATTTATATGCGCATACAAAATAAACAACTAGGTCGGCCCTTAAACCTATTACATACAACGCTTCCAATTAAATTGGCTCAAGCATGTTTACAAACAAACATATATGCATGTAGGAAACCTAATTACAATGGGTGCATAGCCTTTACATCATTAGAATATAACTGCAACTCAAAATGCTAACAATCAGCTGCTTACTCTGTTCTTCTCTAGCAAACACTGGTTGTGTAACTTCAACTATTTGTATCTTTCTCATACTTGCATATCTGATCATGTACTCATAGACTAAGCATGAATATAGTCTAACCAACTTATCTTCTAGGGTGCATACCATAACTCTGTCATACGCATGTGCACTAATGCTCTGAGCTTCAGGAACTTTGTACATTGTCCAGTCTTCAACACTTAGCTAATTTTTTATCTTCCCATCAAGTGCGCTAACTTTAAACTGCTATACAACTTTTTTTCCATAATGACAACACTATACTAAGTCATATACATCAATATAGCCAACTTTCCAACAATCTCCCCCTTTGTCATCGATGGCAAAAAAGGAATATGGCCAAGTTGCTAACTGTCCTTAATACAAATTTTTTTTGTCTTATATCTCCCTATACATATCTTTAATCCATTTTCTACACATACTCCCCATTTAAAATTAATGACAAAGGTGTGTCAAAACTGAATCTACAAAAACTTACTGTGATAGAACATCCGGATATGCAATCTGCAGATTTTGGATCTCCTTCTTCCAAAATGTGATCAGTAAATTTACAATCTAAAGATGGGTGCATAAAGAATATTGTAGCTTCTCCATCTTCTCTAGATCAGTGCTAGGACCTTGATCATATGTCACCATGGTGGCATCAATCTCCTTGATATTCTGATTTAGTATGTCTAATGAGGGCGCAAGAGCATTCCTTAGCTAAGTCTGCCTAGCCCTTATCTTGATCATCTCTTTTTCTGCCTTTTCAATTTTGTCTAACTATCCTTGGTAGACATTGTTGCACATGTTCACATCAATAGATGGATCTTCTACTGATTTCCTTATGTTTTCTATCATGACTTCTACCTCTTGTATCTTTTTGTACAGATCACCAGCTAACTTGTCTTGGTTGATACATTTGGCAATGATCTTTCTTCCCTTTGTTGCAAACACCTTCAGGGATGCTTGACCAGCCTTTAGTGAGCTCAAGTCAAGTGTATAGTTTCTAACCAATTCACTTAATCTCTTCTTCAAGTACTTCTCCTCTGCAACTAAGGATGCAGATTCTTCCAAGCTAGAGAAATTGTTTTTGAATTGTGAAATGATTGCACTTACATCATCAATAGAGTGTACCTTGGACACTTTCTTGTTTGTAGGTAACAAACTATTCAGTATGTTTATTGACTCTACAAGGAGAGGATTCCTCATCACTTATTTCTCCTTGCCCTTCTCCATAGCTAAGACGCTGAACTTAATCAGGTCTTGTTCACCCCATGAGTCCAAACTAGTTGTGTCAGGTGTCAAACTTGACAACAATGCTGGTGAGGGAGTGATGGGAGTGTTATCCATCACTTCTTGTTTTACCTTGATTGTTTCATCTTTTTTCTCATTTATTTTTACCTCTTCTTCTTCCTTTTGTTTTTCAGCTTCTTTTTCTTTTTCATCTTCTTTCTTTTCTTCCATCTTTTCTTCTTCTTTCTCATTTGTTATATCCTCAATCAATATTTCTTCTTGATGAGTAGGAGGAGTTTTACTGCATAAGATTTTAGCTTCTTGTGTGCTCACAAAAGATTCTTCAAATTTGTCTAACTCAGTGTCACTGGCCGTCATGGCTATCTCCACATTATCAATGATAATGGTGCTATCTTTTAGTGACTCTGTCATGGGTGCAAACTTGTCTGCCTTTGTTTGTGTTTCCACTGTAGGTGCTGAATCCTATGGATGTGTTACTGATGCATTAGTGGGCTCTGCCACCTTGACTTCCTTTAAGGGTGCTTATGTTGTGGGTGTAGTAGCTGGATACATGTGTCTATTCATAAAGACCTTCTCAAAGGATTTCTCTATTTCCTTAGCCACTAGATCATAGTTCTTGTCCATTATATGCAAAGTCCTTGACTTTGTTTTAAGATGTGGCTTCATCAGATCTAACAATAGAGATTTCTCTTCTAGGGAACATACTAGAAGAGTTTCATCTAGAATCTTTTCCCTTATCCTTAAATCCTCTTCAATGGCTTGTCTCTTTTGGAATTCTAGGATGTTCCATACATTGTCAGGAATCATAGTCTTAAGTTCCAAGACTATCTTCTTGAACTTCAACATGTGTTTGAATATCATTACACGTATCTCAGATTTGTCTATCTCACTATATTTCTCATAAAACTTTCCTACTTGTTCAATTCTCCCCTCATCAATTATTCTTGCACTTAGCACACTGAGACTAGGTTTGAAACTTACTTCAGGAGGTTCTTGTGAGTTCTTTTTGTTCCTTGTTACTCTTGAGGATGGATGATTAATGTTGATCTCTTTCTTCCTCTTCAGCATTGCCTTATACTCAGGAGGAGTAGTAAGGTCAATGGTTTCTTTGGGCGCAGAAGGAGTAACATCAGTATTACCCTTCTATTCATCAAATTTTTCAATCTTCACTTTCTTTAGCTTAGGATCATCTAATTTGCCTTTGGTGCATCTGCGCTCTCTAATTCCAAAGCAATCTTTTGTTCCCTTGCTTTGTCTAGGTCTTCTTGAGACACTCCATGTATTATCAAGATCTCAGAGGTAACCTTGGCAACCTTCCTCTTTGTTGCTGCGTTGTTCAATTTATCATCTATCTCTCTTGTCTTCTCCTCATAGGTTCCCCATCTTGGCTCATTGGGGTCTTTAGGTACTACTAACAGAACTTGAGCATAAGCCTCTAGAATAGGCTCTTCCACTTCATATCCTAGTGGATGAATCCACTTTGTTCTTGGTTCAACTACCTCCATGGATGTTGTGTCTATCTCAACCATAAAAAAAATAGTATACAAGTATTTCTCAACAATGTTCTCTGGTATTTTGTCTCATTTGCATTTTGACCCTGAATGTCTTCAAATCTAGTGTCATGTAGTCTCTTAGAGTGCTCTCTGTATATGCCTTGAAAGATATCTGAGGCATGGTAGGAATAGTCTTGTCTAGGTATGAATCTGACACCTTTACAACAATATGGAAGTACATATAGATAATTAGGGACCCAAACCTGAATATCTTGGTTTTATCATGCTTGATTGCCCTGATGTTGTCAATTAGCTATGTGCGCAAGATCTCACACAAGTTGAACTCTCCATTTTCATTAACAATTCTTATGGTTGCAAGAATTGTGGCTGCAGACACACTGTTTACCCTGCTAGTGTGTTGAAACCTCTATCCAAGTATCATAGACATCAATTTGATGTCATCTTGCTCAATAGGCTCTATGGTCATTCTGCACCTATCACTCCTTGACTTGCAAGTCTATTCAACAATCTTCCTCACACCTTCACCCATTGGAAGGACAACACCTACCCTTGAGAGCCCTGTCATCTC
Organism: Chamaecyparis obtusa; assembly: GCA_027943335.1. Lineage (NCBI taxonomy): Eukaryota > Viridiplantae > Streptophyta > Pinopsida > Cupressales > Cupressaceae > Chamaecyparis > Chamaecyparis obtusa. The sequence continues at coordinate 695,997 of BSBK01007006.1, forward strand.
ATGAATTAGGTCACTGGTAATTTTGACTGACACTTCACCTATCCAAAATAGGTCGTCATGAATCCTGCTCAAAAGAATCTTGATCCATTCTGATTCACAAAAATCATATGCCGTAGCATACTCCACTATAGGGTGATTATCCCATCGTGCATACTCATCCAAGAAGGTTATGTCTAGTTTTAACATGGTTTCCATGTGCGGCCTTAATCTGTCCAATCCTACTAGTTCTTTCTTATAGTAGATGTATGCCCTAATGTCCTCGACATGCATAATGTCCATAGGCGTGTAGGAAAATGCCCCTTCTAGGTCATCTAGTGTAGATTTAGGATGCCTCTTAAACACATCTTTTCTTCTTTGCAACATCAAATACTATAGGAGTAGCCATCACTTACTTGTGTATCGCTTTCACAAAGGTTTCCAAGAGATTTTGAATCAGTGCGACGAACTAGGGTTTTTGCAACCGATCAAATGCACAACAAATCACTTGAAGAATCAAACTACAATCCTTCTCAATCAACTACTAAGGCTCTCCTGCTCTTCAATCGCCCTTAATTTGAATGCAATGAGAGATCTTCTAATTTCTATGTACTTTAAAGTAAAAATTCTACCATTAATGCTTGTTGTGTAAACCAGGCTGTCACTTGGAAATTTCTATCTTTCATTCTGCAAACAATTAGCTAGTGCGCTCTTGCACGAAGGTTTCCTTAGTCTCCAAAAGCTTAAGTCCAAAGGCGCATACCCTGAGAGTGAGTATACAAGCCATGCAGGGGTCTAGAACTAAATTAGCTCCCCCTATGACCCTGAGGGCCATTCATCTAGATGTAGAGGGTGCTTCCACTATGGATGCATCTAATACATACTCATCATCCTTATCTCTCTTTGCTTTTGACCAAATCATGCTTGCATTCTCTGAGGCTTTCACAAACTTGACTTCTCCTTCAGGATCCAATACTGGTTCTTCATTCCTTTTAGGGCTTTCCTAACCTTGTGTACTTGATCTACATAACTTTGAGATGTGTCCAGCCTTGTTACAAGAGTGAAAAATGACTGGAGGCCTTATATTCCTCGGTGCATTGACATAGTCACCATCTTACATTTTTTAGTTGAGTGACCATTATAGTTACATATCTGACATATAACATTCTGAGAGCTTCTTACATTTGATTGATTCTGATTTGTTTGATTATGAGTCATGTTCTTTTGGCTTGTCTTGCAATTCATAGCTCTATGACCAAATTTATTGCATGAATAATAGTAACCATTGAAAGGTCTTACCTCTATATAGTTCCTTGCTATGTGTCCATGCTTGTTACATGCATAACAAGTGCGGTCTATAGGCTTGCGCTCATTCTTAGGTGGTTCACCATTATCTTTGGTTTGATCTTCAGTCTTCTTAGTATTAGTAGAATCTTTTTGTGCATTCATTCTTTCTTGCATGTTGTCAATCTAATTTTGTGCTTCATTGTATCCAATGCAGCTAGTATCTCCTTTAGCTCTTCTTGCATGCAATTGAGATTCTATCAAATCAAAACTAGTGTGTAATTTATCAATGTGATTCTTAGCCTCTTTCAATTTTGATTCCAAGATTTCCTTGTTGTTTCTTAGCTCGAAGATTTCCATGTTTTCTTGCCTCAATTCTTCATTTAGTTGAAGGTTCTCTTTGACCTGTTCATCATAGACTTCCTAATTGTTAGTCAGCTTATCATCAAATTCTTCAAGTTGTTCTTTTAAGGATTCATTTTCTTCATTCAGCTTCTTAACCATTGTCCCTAGATCACTGGTAGAGAATTATTTCAAATATTTCCTTAGCCTTTTGATGACTAATTGAGCATCATTGAGTTTTTCCCTTAGTTCTTCAGTTTCTCTTTTAGATTTGTCCAGGTCTTCAAGAGCGAATTCTAGATTTATTTTTAGATGTTTCATTTCTACTTTGTCCATGATCTTCTCAAGTGGTTAAAATTCTTTGCTGAGGACCAGAGCTTTGATACCAATTGTTAGGAATTGGAAAACTGAGAGGGGGGAGGGGTGAATCAATGTTCACTGTATTTTATCTTTTTACTTAATCTTTAAACTGAACTTAAATGCTTAAGTATTGAAATGAACATCCACATAAACATGAAACATGAAATCAACACATAACACCAATATGGTTATGGGGAAAACCAAATAGGTAAAAACCCTAGTGGGAATTGACACCCACTAATATTCTGTACTAGTGTTTTATGATCCTTGTTAGAAGATCCTTAACCCTGTTAGGAGTTGCTTTACAATGCATTAAGTACAGTAGACCTTGTTAAGGGTCAGACCCTGTTAGGAGTCTTTTACAATAGTCCACATTAGGGGAGTGGATGCACTGTCCTAGAGCTCATTGCTCAAGTGGTGAAGGCTATAACCTTCTGATCTCAGATACACACTATATCTGCTGGATGAACTATCACTGTGACACTGCTTGTCAGATTAGTTCCTTTGATTCACTGCTACTTTGACCTCTTGCAAAGATCTAATACATATTATAGTCTCTTTGCACACTTTTTCTCTACTTATCACAACTCTCTATCAACATCTATGTTTATTACAATGGGCACATCTCATATTTATATGCGCATACAAAATAAACAACTAGGTCGGCCCTTAAACCTATTACATACAATGCTTCCAATTGAATTGACTCAAGCGTGTTTACAAAAAAAAATATATGCATGTCGGAAACCTAATTACAATGGGCACATAGCCTTTACATCATTAGAATATAACCACAACTCAAAATGTTAACAGTCGGCTGCTTACTTTGTTCTTCTCTGGCACACATTGGCTGTGTAACTTCAACTATCTGTATCTTTCTCATACTTGCATATCTAATCATGCGCTCATAGAATAAGCATGAATATAGTCTAACCAACTTATATTATAGGATGCATACCATAACTCAGTCATATGCACGTGTGCTAATGCTCTGAGCTTTAGGAACTTTGTACATTGTCCAGTATTCAACACTTAGCTGATTTATGATCTTCCCATCAAGTGCGCTGACTCCAAACTACTATATGACTTTGTTGCCATAATGAAAACACTATACTAAGTCATATACATCAGTATATCCAACTTTCCAACAAGTTAGGGTTAGACGAGAGGCTTCTTACTATATGGGACTATGCCATCAGGAAGTCCCAATAGATCAGAGGCAATTGGCATTCACAAAGAGAGGAATGATATAGACGATGGCTAGGCCAATCGGCGGTGTTGGTGTCTGACCACCGAGGGACAAAAGTGGAGGGAGAGGAGCTTCAACATCACAACCCTCACATGCTGAGCAGTGATACAATTTTTTTTTCTTTATATTTTTGTTTTGTTGCTTTGTTTTGTTTTGTGGGGCACATGATGTGTACCATATGTATTTGACATGTTATATATATAGAAAGAGGTTTTTTATGTGTCCAAATTTTGTTATTTTTTTGTTTTTTTATGAATGTATATATGTATAGATTATGATGAAATGATGAGTTTTTGATGAACTCATGTTCCTATGCATTTATGGCTGATTTTTTAGTTTTCCTATGAAATCTAATAAATGTTAAACATGTGAAAGTGATAAGCTACATGATTATGATGAACATTTTAGTCATTTTGAAGCTCTCAACACCAGTATATCATCTTCTCTATGTACATGAAGTTAAAATAATTCTTGGAAAGATATATCTCAATTGTTTTAAATCTAATAAATATGTAACATGTGAAAGTGACAAGCTTCATGATTCTAATGATCATTTTAGGTATTTTGAAGCTTGCAACACCAGTATATCATCTTCTCTATGTACATGAAGTTAAAAGAATTCTTGGAAAGATACAATTGCTTTCAATTGTATCACATTTATCAAATTTAATAGATAAGAAAATTGATCATTTGATAACTAACTTGCATGTTGAATAGATGACACTAACATCTTTTCATGGATGATCTAAGTGTATGTCAATGGATCGATTGCTAAGCTGTAAACTGATAGATGTAGTATTTGACTTACAAGGGATTCTTGTTTATCACTTGGAAGAGATTCTATTTTTTCTACCAAGGATCCTATTGCAAGGTTTTCACCAAGACATATTTTCTTCTTTTTTTCATTTTTAAATTTTTTTTTATATCATCGAGGTGCCTGTTTACCAGGTTTTTACCAAGACAATGATTTTTTTTGGACTTTTTCAATTCTTAGTGGTTTTTGTTTTAGATTCACAAGAGATAATTCAAGTGTAGAACCACTTTAGATGGATAATGTTAATGGGATCATTCAAGGGCTCCCCTTATGGTGTAGATAACTGATAGGCTCCTGAGCCAAAATAGGCTGTGACAATATACGGACCCAACCAAGTAGGTTCAAACTTGCCTTTCTTTTCTTGATTGGCCCGTACCTTTTGATTCTCTTTTAGGACCATGTCTCCCACTTGGAACTTTCTAGGGTGGACCTTCTTATTGTAGCTCCTTTTGAGTCAATTTTGATAAACAAGAAGGTGATCATACGCTTGTTTCCTCTTTTTGTCTAATAAGTCTAGCTGGGTAAGGCATGCCACACGATAGTCTTCATTAGTGGTATAGTTCTTCATGGACATGCACCATATACTAGGGAGTATGGGGTGGTGTTGGTGGGAGTATGGAATTATGTGTGATAGGCCTAGAGGGTGGGATTGATTTGGAGGTGCCAATCATGACCAAAATCATTAACAACCTTTTGAAGGATTTTAAGGATAGTTTTGTTGGTTGCCTCAGCTTGGTCATTTCCTTGTGGAAAATAAGGGCTGGAGAAATGGTGATGGATATAGAATATGGCACATAGGTCATCCACATGCTGATTTTGAAATGGGGTTCCATTATCTGTGAAGATGGTGGAGGGGATGCCAAAGTGACAAATGATATGGTAGAGGATGAACTTGGATATCTGAATGCCCATAGTTAGCGTAAGTGGAATTGATTCAACCCACTTTGTGAAGTATTCAGTGGCAGTTATGATATACTTGTGTCTATCTGAGGAATTGGGGGTGATCATACCAATGAGGTCAAAGCCCCAACATGAAAAGGGTCATGGTGGTGCAATGGGTTGTAGGTCTTGTGTTGGTGCATGGATCAGATTGGCACGTTGTTGACAGGCATGCACTTCTTTATGAATTTATAGGAGTCGTGCTCCATTGTCGGCCAGTAATTCCCAACTCTAAGAAGCTTCTTTGCTAGGACCATGCCACTCATGAGGTATCACAAATTCTAGCATGGACCTCTTGTAAAGCCAAGAAGGCCTCATTTGAATCTAGACATCAAGAGATAATGTTATGATACCCATGACGATATAAGGTGTTGGCTACAAGAGTGTAGCGGAAAGCTCTGTGAATAACATTCTGGCGGTGGGTGTTGGTGAGGTGGGTGATATGATACCATTTTTTAGATAGGCATGAATGTTGTGGTACCACATGGATTAAGGACCAACCAAAATGCACACCATTTTGGAGTCAACATTCTCGTAAGTGGGTGTGTGTAACTGCTCGACTAGAAACTCATTGATCACTTTTTATAAAGACTTAGAAACTAGACATAATCCAGAACTTGGGGATTAGACATCTGATTGAGTAGTTTATCCTCCTTATAAAAACTCATTTAATATGTCAACCCAGGGACGTGTTACTTGAAACAAGCCAACAAGATATATGCACCAAGTTCTACTCAACCACACATTCTACAGTTGTTGCAGGAAACAAATGTTGGAAGGAAACTATTCTGTAGATGTAGAAAAGAAAATGCTGGAATGGAAATTGCAGAAGTGAAGATGCTAAAATATGAAGACTTGAGAACTAAGCTATAATACTTTAGCTACTCTGCCACTTTGGCTACAGGAAGTGATAGCTAACCTGTGGCTTTGGCTGTAAGAATAGTTCAACACTAATACAGAAATAATAGAAATGCAGGAAAGTGAAGTTAACTAGAATGAATCTAAATAACTATGGATTCCTCACCAAGTGGGCCACCTTGGATGAGTACCCAAATACTTAATTACACAAAGTTAAATCTCAATACTTCATTTTATCATTAACTAAATAATTGAGTACAAAGATATATGAAAACCAGTAAATAATAGAATGAAACTATATTGCAACTAAACTGATAATGCTCTCATTCTCACGTAGGAGTGAGGCTTTATTGAAAGAGAAAAATTCAAAACAACTAACTAATCATGCCACAAAAATAGGAAGAGGTTTTATTACAACACTACCAACAGAAAGGAAGAAAGCTATAAAACCAAAAATAGAATAGATCTAGAAAAGAGGAAAGAGTCACTTCAACAACAAATCTAACTTCCTACTCTCTCCTAGATTTCTTCAGAGAATTCATTACGTTGTCTCAGTCCTTGCTCAACGGTTTCCACCTTGATCACCTAGAAACCACTTGATGGTGCTGGGCTATTGTTTCTATGTTGGAGTCTACTATAAGATTGGTTTGAGTGTCTAATGCATGGGCATGTTTCACCTGGTTAAGACAATGGTTGCTATATGGATGCGCTACACCTCAAATGTTAGGATAAAGACATTCATGGTAATAAACACTAAAACACACATGCATTATTTATTTTCAAACATCTAATTTACTTATAAAAACATCATCATAATTTAAAATTAAGTCACATAACATATCCATCCAAGTATAGCATATTAAGTGTGTTTAAAACCATAAAAGAAGTCTAGTGGTTGAATGTCACATAATAGCATAACTGAGCATAAAGTCTTTGAGAAAATATGATAAAACAAGGAAAATGGACCTAGCAAAAACTATCCTAGGGTATCTAAAATATGGCATTAATATGCCTTATCACTCATATTTCATTTCATCTTGAGGGATTTCTAATAATGACCCGATAGTCGCCATTGTATCGGTCGCCTTGTTTTCAAGTCTTGGAACTTGTGTGAACTGTAACTTGATGGATTGTTCTTTTAACTTATCCAAAAGCTCTTTGTATGGAAACAATTTGTCATCCTTGGTTTGAAACTCATCTAGGACCTATTTGATTATCATCTGGGATTCTCCAAATACCTACAATTCTATGATGTTCCATTGAATAGCCGTTCTGAGGCTTGAGATGAGTGCCTCATATTCTATAATGTTATTTGTGCATGGGAATCAAAGTTTGAAGGACTTGGGGATGTAATCACCTTGAGGAGTGACAAAAAGTACCCCTGCCCCTAATCCATGGGATGTATATGATCTATCAAAGTATAACTTCCACATAGGTTGTTCCTTGACCATGCAAAGATGTTCATCTGGGAACTCCATCACCAACAGGTAAGCATCGATTAGGGTTTCTTCAATGAGATGATCTGCAACGAATTTCTCCTTTATTGCTTTTTGGTTGACATATTGGATGTCAAATTCACTTAGGAGCATAACCCATTTTGTCATCTGACCTGTGAGTGTTGTTCTCGAGAGTAGGTACTTGAAGGGATCGACCTTAGAGACTAGCTTCACTATGTGGCTAAGCATGTAGTGTCAAAGCTTCTAAGTGGAGAAAACAACTGCAAGGCATGCTTTCTCCATAGGGAAATAATTCAACTCATAGCCTACAAGTGTGCGACTGATATAGTAGATAGCCCTCTCTTTTCCATTATTGTCAAGTTGTACTAGGAGTGCCCCCAGTGTTGTTGCTAATATTTACAAAATGAGGGGTCGACTTGACGTTAGTGGTACGAAGATAGGAGAGTTAGCCAGGTACTCAAGATTTTCAAAGCTTCTATGGAAGATCGGATCCCATTCAAAACTAGTATCCTTGCGCAGCAAGTGTGTGAACAATAAGAACCTATCTACCAGCTGCGAGATGAATCTTTGGACCGACTACAACTTGCCTTGCAGGCTCCTTAACTGCTTGAGTGTTTGGGGAGGAGGCATTTCCATTATGGATTTTACTTTTTTTAGGATCAATCTCTATGCCCTATCTATACATGATGCACCCTAACAGCTTTCCAGATGTGACGCTGAAGACACATTTATTTGGGTTCAATTTCAGACCATAGTGATGTAGGCAATCGAACACACACTCAAGGATATCGAGGTCTTCCAATTGCATTCTTGACTTGGTGAGGATGTCATCTACATAGTCTTCAAGAATTTTATGGATCATATCATGGAAGATTACGGTCATTTCTCTTTGATATGTAGCTCCCACATTCTTTAACCCAAATGACATCATGTTGTAATAGAAGGTGCCCCATGGCGTCATGAATGCTATTTTATGTTAATCTTCTTATGTTATGTGTATTTAGTTGCATCCTAAAAAACCATCCATCAGGGACAACATCTCATGTCCTACTATAAGGTCGACGATCATGTCAATGTTTGGCAGTGAGAAGTCATCTTTCAAACATGCCTTATTTAGGTCTTAGAAATGTGTACAGATTCTGATTTCTCTTGAAGGCTTAGTGACTAGAACCATGTTTGATATCCATTCAGAATAATCAATGGCATGAATGATATTTTCTCTTAGGAGTTTCTTGAGTTCTACCTTTACCAAGAGGGCTACCTTTGGATGCATCTTGTGAAGCTTCTTCTTGACTGGATTTTCTGTAGGATCTACTACAAGATGGTGAACAACTAGTTTTAGATCTAGCCCGTGCATGTGATCATATGACCATGCAAAGTTTATGGTTGCCTCTTGGATGACTACAGTGAAAGATAGCTCTTCATCCTCACATAAGGATGTTGTGATGTAGGTGATTCATGGACATTCTTATGTTCCTATATTGATAGACTTGGTATCTTTGATAAGGATGGAGGACTGCTCTGGCTTGTAATCTTGGATGGGGGGAAGAGGTAAGTATTCATCTTCTAGCACCTCAAAGATGTTTTCACCAAAAGATACACCCTTTATTTTTACTATTTTGGAGTTAGAATGTGCCCCAGAGGGATTTTCACAAAATGACTCTCTATTTTCTTTTTTATTTTCAATTTTGCGGATGAAGACTTCCTCTTCCCCAAAGTATCCCTTGGGGTTGAGCTAATCGAAGCATGTTTACTCTTTCCCCCATTCTAACCATTTCTTTGAGGCTCCTATGCATCTTAGGAGTGCTTCCTCACTTCAGAACTCATCAATATGTGCCACGCTTTGTTGGTCCCATTCTATGATTTTGGGGTGAATGAGGGGGAGGTCAATTAGGTTGATAGCGAGTTGGTGGAGGACATAATTGCCTAGGAATGTTTCTTCATTGAAAATATCATCATAGGATCTCTTTTCTTCCTCTTCTAGAATGTCTTTGACTTCCATGAGTTCATCTTGGATATTCAAAAGTGATGGAGGAGCACTTTGGGTCCTTGGAAATCCTATGTCACCAAAAACATGTTTTTGTTTTCCTATGTTGCTCAGTTCCTACTTTGATTGAGTTGGTTTGGTGTTGCTCAATTTCCTTTGTTAACCAGGGTTGGTTAGTTATCTCTCTGGTGCTCGATTAATTCCCTAGCGCTTGGTGATGCTTTTCTGGTGCTCGGTTATCCTTTCTTACCGAGTTGTTTGTTTTGGTTTCCTGTTGAGGCTGACTCATGAAATTAATTATGGTCACAAATTTAATGCTGGTATCTATCATTGGGAAGCATGTGGACCTAGATCTAGTCATCCCTTCCGTTGATGGTGGATCTAAAGGCTAACTTATTTAGTAGCCTCTTGTATATATTGTAATCTTTGGTTGTAGTTTAGGGAGTCAGTTTTTGATAGAAGATAGAAGTTAGAAGATTGAAGATAGTTTTAGATCCTCACATGTTGGAGGAATTCTGTACTTGAATTGTAAGATTTGGCCTAAACCAGGAAGGCCTTATAGCCTGACATGTATGAATCTATTTGATGAAATATAAGAAGTTGATCCTACACTCTCTCTCTCTCTCACTTGTGTGTTGTGGCTTCTGCATGTGATCTTTACAATTTGGATTTGGCTAGGGTGTGCCTTTGGCCCATCTCCCCATCCTCCTTTGCATAAAAAATGGTCATGTTAGGTGAATTGGTGCCCCTAGTCATAGTATTAGGTCCTCATATATGCAGGAAAGGGGTATTAAAACTAAGGCCCCGATGTGGTAGATTTTGTGATGCTTCCATGGGGTCCTTTATTCCAAATTTTGTGGGTCTGAAGCCACCACCTTGATAGTTCCATTATTCAATGGCCCATTTGTGGGATATAGGGTACTTGTCTTTGAAGTACCTAAGAAGCTCAGTGTCAAGAGGTGGGGGTTCCTTGTACAACCACCTGTTAATGTCTGGATCCATCTCTTGGCTATTCAAAATTCTATGGGAGATGAATGTAGATGGTCCCATTTGTTTGACCTTAGGGTCATCTTGAGGGGGCTTAGTTTGATGACACAAGAATCCCTGAGTGTGTGGATCTAGGGGTAGGGCCCCTATTATAAAATAATATGTTAGGTTGTATTCACCGCAGCCCCTATTGTTGACCTTGACAAAAGAGAGGGTGGAGGCTAGGATTATCTTTAGATCACACTGGGATCAGGATGAGCTGGTAATGGAAGTGCCAATGTCGATTCTAGGATAGTGAGTGTAGTGAGGGAAGGAAGCTTCCAACGCATGACAATATGTGAAGGGTTGGGGATCGGCATGGATGGTGATTTTAGCACCTTGATGTGGGAATTTGATGCATTGGTGGTAGGTGGATGGGACAACTTTCATCAAATGAATCCAATGTCATTCGAGGTGGATGTTATAGGGTAAGTCAAGATCAACCACATGACACATTGTTTCTTGAGTGGTTGGGCCTATTGTAATAGGAAACAAGATGGTGCCTTCTGAAGTTCTTTCCAAGTTTTCATATGCCTTGATAGTAATAATGTCTTGCATGATGTCAGCCTTTGTGTACTCCACTTTTTTTATGAATTTCAAAGTGCACAGGTTAAGGGCTGAACCATTATCTACCGTGACCCTTTTGATAGAAAAGTCATTAACCATGACTGCAATGTGGAGTGGAAGTTTATGGTCTGGTTCTACAAAAGGCATATAGGTTGATTTGAATGATAATCCACATGAGGTAGATAGGTGTCCCACCATGTTCTAGAATTTTGTGGTGTTGACGTCAATGGGAACACGTAACTCTTGAAGAGCCTTGTTTAAGATCTCCTGGTGGAATGGGCTAGTATGGAGGAGATCTAAGATGGATATTTGGGATGGTGTATTCCCAAGCTATTCTAGTAAATTATATTGTGCCCTTGGGAGATACAGGTGGGGGCACCAACAACAGATTTCCTGCCTCGTCGGGTTGTGACTGCATGATGACTTTCTATGCCTTTAATGTGTATCATTTGGATTGAGGGTTCGACTTGGGATATGCACCCAAAAAAATTATCATAATCAATATATGTGGTGGTATAATATTTTCCATCCCCAAAGTCTCCCTTTTTGTGTTTAGTGTTGAACATGTTGTTGTTAGATCTCATGTTGTTATTGTTGTTAGTTTTTATTGGGGCCTTTCCCGTGTTGTGTTTAGGAAACACATTTTGGTATATTTTAAAATGTGCATTAGGGGAAGCTTGTGTGGGTGCATCTACAGTGATCTCCTTTCAGTCAATGAGATCTTGTACGTAGTCTTTTAGCTTCATGCACTTGATAGTTGCATGCCCTTTAATGTGATGATAGGCACAATATTCATTCTCCTTGTACCATGTTGGTTTAGGTTGACTTTCATCAAATGGTTGTGTTTGTGGGTATACCATGAGGTTTTCCTTGGTCATTCTATCAAATATGGCATCTAATAGTTCACCGAGAGGGGTGAAAATTCTCTTTTGATTATTCTAGACATGCATGGCTTATGTCCTTGTGTTACTGATATGGCATTAGTTTGGTCTATGGGTTCCTATTATTGGAATAGTGGCACACTAGGTTGGTAAATTTGTTGTTGTGGTTTCTTAAAGTACATTTTTTGTTGTTGTGGTTGTTGTTGTTGAAAGGTTTATTTCCATTAAAACTATAATTTTTGGAGAGTTGGTTGTTGATGGTTCTGATTTGGTAGCCTTGGTACAATGGCTACTACATGTACATGTTTTGTGTCTGTAGTACCATCTATTAGAACATTTTTTTTATTCCAATAGCATGTTTTATCATTTGTGTTGGTGTGACCTCTCTCTTGATGGTTTTCTTTGTACAATTTGATGACTTCATCTTATATGAGTCCTTTTCTAGGTCCATTCCCTTCTCTCTAATATCTTTGTAAGTTTGAACATAATTTATGTGCATATGATAAGCGAGTTTTGCATGTGCATTATCTATGAACATCTTCACAAGGTGTTTCTCTAATAAGTTGTAGGATACATGTGTCATTAGCATTTGTCACCTTTGTAAGTAGTCAGCGAGGATTTCACCTCCCTTATATTTAGTGTGGCATAGGTCAACTACTAAAAGTTCATTTTCAACAAGGTGGACATATTGTGACATGAACTTCTTAGATAGTTCTACGAATGTGGAGATCATACCATAGGGAATCCTATAGAACCATTTAAGAGCAGGTCCTCCTAATCTTTTTGGGAAGAGGTGCATTAGGAATACATCATTGTAGGCAACTTCTTGGCATGCCATGTAAAATTCCTTAACATGGGCTACTGGATCATCTTTTCCCCTAAATTTATCAAATTTGGGTGTCTCAAAGTGCTTGGGAAAAGGTGTTATTTTGATAGAATGATCAAACAGATAGGGAAATACTTCTTCAAAGTTGAATGTCTTGGCATCATTGTCAGCTTTGAGTTCCCTGATCATGTTTCTCATCTCTTCCCACTCAGGGTTAATAGGTGATGCAGGAGGTGCACCCAAACCATTGGCCCCTAATGTTTGGTATATGTCAGATTGTGTAGGTGAATACATAGGATTTTGATGGGTGTGTTGTGGAGGTTGGAAGGATGAATGTCTAGTCATGAACATGGGTATTTGGGGATTTTTCTATGGTGGAGGTGGAGCAACATGCTGAGACTGTTGTTTCATATTTTGCAAGTATTCTGGTGTAGGATAAGTGTGTGACTATTGTTGGTGTACAAAGGGGTAGGTTTCTTGTTGTGAAGACTTCCTATGATGTATTTGATGATTTGTGAGGGGTTGTTGCTAAATGGCATGGTAGTTTTGGGTAGGTTGTTGTGGTGTGGTGTATATTTGTCCAATATAAGTTGAGTGTGCGCTCGTGTTGAATGTTACTTGGGTATTGGTGGGAGATGGCACAAGGTATTTGATGTGTGGGGTCTCCCCTACTTGTTTTTGTTGTTGTTTTTTTATGGTGGTGAGAGGGTTTTTATTGCTACAGATTATGACATAACAATGTAGTTAGCAAATGATGGAGTTGGTGCAACTGGTGGTAGAAGTGGTGGTTGTGATTGTTGCACCTGGACCTATATCGGTGGCATAGTAGGAACAATAGTAGTTTGGGTTTGTATTCCTAATGTATGCATTTGTACTTGTGATATCTCCCATGAGCATGTCAACCCTATGTGTGTGGGAAATGGAGTGGCCAGGTCATGTGTTCTTGTAAATGGGTTGGAAAATTTAGTTGATGTTGTAACAATTGGTTGATTGGTGGGCTTTATTAAGGGCATTCCCATTGTGAATTGTGTTTCCTTTGGTTTCATTTGTTTGGATGAAGTGGAATCTCCACCCATGGGTTGCATGCTAGATGTGGGTGTCTACAGTTGTAAAACAATAGCTTGTAGAAGTGGTTGGTTGTTTGCAACACCTATGATGGAAAATGAGGAGGATGTGGGTGTTTGTTTCAGTATTGATGTGATGATTATGGGGTTTCTAGTGGTGGTTTCTTAAGTAGGAGGTATTTTTTGTGCCATTGTATGGATAAGGGTTGTGTCATGATAGATTGTGTGATTTGAGGAATAGAGGTAATGTCTTGGGTGGATATTTTATTTTTGTCAACAACCTATTGTATGATGGGTTGTAGAAAATGGGGGACACGAGAGGAAAATTGTGTGGTCCCCTCAGTAGGATCAACAATCTGTTGTATGACTAGAGATAATGATTCCCTAGAAATGTGTACAAGTCATTCTTGACTAAATGTCACAAGTGTGGGAGGTAGTTAAGCACCTTGTTGTATAAGGTTTGCAAGGATGATATCATGATTTTGGACAATAATGGAACTAACCATATTGGCATGACCAGGATGACTCATAAATACTTCCATAGAACTAGTGGTGGGCACTTCATCTTGGTTAGAACATACCATTTCTAGTTGCACATGTTGTTGGGGATAAAATATCACCATGATATTGTTTGGATTAGGTAGTGAAATGGAAGAACCAACCATTTTATTGGAATCCATATCCTTTCTCTTCTTAAGACATGCTTGGACTGGCATGAGATGAGGATGATCCTAAGATGAAGATGCAGTGGTGGATGAATGCAATATGTTTATAAAGAAACTTAAGGATAGGGGATAGGAAAATCCTATGGAAACCTATTGATAGATGCAAGACCTAAGATGATTCTAGAGGATGTTTGGATGGTGGTTGATGGTGATTGGATTAGGATGATGGGGATGTCTTAAGGAATAGAGGATTACTAAGTGTTGGAATGAGTTTTTGCTTCCTAGTGTGAGATCAAAGTGGGTGGGGTTGTCAACCTTAGATAGACTTGTGATCTTCGGAAGATGGGATCCTTGTCAGTGCAAGCCAATCTCTGGATTGAGATGATGAGGCCTACAAATACAAGTACAAGCTGCCCTAGAAAATTCTTAGTCAAAGGGTGAAGCTAAGATGGTTTTGATTTAGGATAATGATTAAGCAAATCAAAGGATGTGAAACTAAGTGGATGGTTGGATATGTTGATTGATTTTGGGATTTGGATTCTCTTTTTATTTTGAATTTTTGGATTTTGGATTTTGGATTCTTAATTTAGATTGAGGATGATTGGGTTTGATCTAAATGAGACTATATAAGGAGATGATGCAAATGCATATAAAGGATGATCTATGATGTAAGGATGTTGAGATGGTTTCATGAGATTTGAAAGGATGTGGTGTGCGGTATACCAATTAGTTGTCATTCTCAAGGGTAACAAAATGATGATTGATTTGGAAGCAAGCTACAAGCTATATTACTCTTGCATTGTAAGTTATGTTATCAAGTCTCTCGTAATACTTGTCTTCTTTTTGGATTATAGCTATCACAGGTTGGTTATCTTTGAGCTTTTTTTTGGTAACTTTCTTCTCTTGGTAAACACGGGCAATTGGTAAATTTTCTTTCTTGTGCTTTGTTAGATTGGTCATATTTTGAAAGGATGGTGATTGCGACAAAAAAATTTGAGAGCTTTGAGGAACCACATTTTGGATTTTTCTATTGGGTTGATCTCTTTAATGATAAAGGAACCACTTTCAAATATTCAAATTGAAGGACAACATGCACATGTTTGAAAATAGTCTAGCAAGGGACAAAGCAACCTTGTGGGATACAAGCAATTGTGAAGTCTAAAGATAGGTTGCAATATTCCAATAACGTCAAGTGTATGTTCACAAAGATTTCCATGGGTCTAGCAAAAATTGAAAACACATCAAGCAAGAAATACCTAAGGATAGGCTAGTATCAAAACCGTTGCTCACAACTTGGTATCCCAAAGGTATACAAATGGTGAGTAATCTTGAGGTGATCCTATTGTAAAAATGGTCAATGCTCCCCTCAGGATTTGTGACATGGATTAACTGCCTCCTGTGTCTTCTATAAGTCTAGTGGTTGTATCGAGCATTAACAGATCAAACTTTTGGTGCAACGAAAACCACTACTTGTAACAAGTGGTATCAAAGCTTGGTCACAGGTTCAAATCCCCTCAGGTAACGTTGAGGGGGAGATTGTTGTAAAAATGGTCAACACTCCCCTCAGGATTTGTGACATGGCTTAACCACCTCCTGTGTCTTCTATAAGTCTAGTGGTTGTATCAAGCATTAACAGGTCAATCTTTTGGTGCAACGTCGACAACCACTACTTGTAACAGATCCGAGAAACCGCTTGGATTGATTCTTGCACAAATATTATGATACTTTCAGTCAAAAGGGTGGCCTCTAACTTAAGGTTTTTAGTAAACTCCATTCATGAATATCCCCTGTAGTTTCACAAGTGGAATTAAGGCCTATATCCTTACAAGAACCCAAAATGCATAGTTTTGCAAGCAAGATTTAGACCTCTCGGCCCTACACAAGTTGAATGTACTTCCCTTGTAATTAAGCACCTATAAAAAAGTAGTCTTGCTTAGAAGGATTTAGGCAACTAGTCCCTACACATGAAGAAGCATTAGATTATAGTGGGGTGGAGTAGCTGAGTTTGTTTGTTCCCCACTTGTGTCATTCCCAAAAGATTTCTCTCTTGGTAGGCCCTCTAAAGGATGAAATGAAAAGACATGGATTGGCCATAGAAGGAGTCTAGATTTCTAATTTTCCCTCAAAGGGAAAAGAGCATAATCTCCTATCCAACGCGATTTTCTCCCAAACACACAAGACACGCTTATTCTTTTTAATTCCAAACCCAAATGTGAAGGTTAATTTTAAGCCCGAAATTGAAAATGTATGGAAAACCTTTCAAATAGAATTTATAAGGCTAAAACTAATTACAAAATCAGATTCCTTGCATTTTTTTGATGAATTTTTTAAAAAAATTGCTGAAAAATGATTTTTTTATGTCCAAGTTAAGAGCGTTTGAAGTTTACAAAGAAGGGTCAACTTGGAACTATAGACACTAAAAAATGGTTCATACCTACGTGTCCCCTTTTTTCTAACATGTCTTTAATGTCTAATTCTTGTCCCTAATTTACTAATATTTCTCCTTTATTTCTCCTCATTTTTGACCTATTCAATCACTTTTGAAATCAATTCAATCCATTATCAGAGTTATCAAAACCATCAAAATAGATCCTTTGTCTCATCAAAATCATCAATGTGGTCAAATCAATTAATTTCCCTTCTTTAGGGGTAAATAACCTATAATTTATCCCTAAGTCTTAGCCTTGATAAATAAATTACATTTATTTATCCCCCTTTCCATAGTTTCACAATTAATTAATTTAACATTAATTAATTGGCTAATTATTGATTTATGAAATTTTCATAATTCCTAAATCCTAATTTTCCATTTTGTGGGAATAAATGAGTTTTTAAATTCAATAATTCCCTCCTTTTGCCAAATGGGATTTTATCCCTTAATTTGCGCTTCACCCACTTTTCTAGCCACCACTTCCTCTTTTTTAGCCTCCACCCTTCCCTTTTCTTTTTTTGTCATAAATTGTCATAGTTTATGACAATTTTTTGGTTTTCCCTTTTGTCATAAATTGTCATAGTTTATGACAATTTTCCCTTTTTTCCATATTTAATGACAAATTTCATTTTTTTTTAACTCTCTAATTTCTAATTGTGCATTTAATTTGGCATAAGTTGTCATAATTAATGACAATTTTCCTCTTTCAAATTTGCTAATTTTCATAATCTATGACAATTGCCCTTTTGCACATCAATTTGCCAATTTTGAGATTTGGTCTTCAAATTCTATAAATTGAGATCATTTCTCTCATTTTTGTTTAACTTCACTCCTAGTATTCTCTCTCTAACATTTTGCTTTCAATCATTTTTGGCAGATTTTTGTCAAGATCATAGAGCTACATCACATCATTTTATGGAGAAGAAAGGATAACATAGGAGCTACACTTGAAAGGGAGTTCTATTGTTTAAATTCTTTTATTTTCAAGTGGCTTATATGGTATATTAGATTGGTTTTCATATCTTGTGTATGAGATTTGTGGTTCTCTCATTTATGCTTTCTAATGCCATTTTCTAGTCTTAAAGGAATGTATGCATCTGATTTTTGGGATGGAATCTGATAAAAAAAATTGCAGATCTAGATAGACCTTTGAACCATCTTTTCGGTGCTTTTTGAATCATCAAAAATAGAGCTCGTATGCAAAAGTTATAAAGCTTTTTGTGAAAGTGCCCCTTTATAGATTTTTCTAGAAAATAAACCAAAAATCTGCAAGAAGAAGAAGAAGAAGAAGAATTCCAAATGCTCCCTCAACCTACAATCTTGAAAAATAAAAAACACACTCAAAACCACATTATAATGTTAGTAAAGAACCCATGAAGTGGGTCCCACCGGGCATGCCAAAATGTAAGCTATGAAAATGTGTTTAAAGAAATACAATTACCATAAAACCACTCAAAACACAATATCAAAACTACACATATGATTAGACAAAAAGAAGAGCTAAAAACCATAAGAAGCCTAGAATATGAAAACCTCCTTAAATCAAGAAAGCTCTCCTTTGATGTGTAAATGTGTCCAATAGATTTGGATGTGTGCTCATGAACTACGCTCAAGCTTCAAAGGTGAGTAAAAAATTTGGCATTAGGATATTGTAGATGATGATTTAGGCTCTCATATGGGCAACGTAACAATGAAATGGAAGTGGATGATTTGTGAAGGGAAGAGGCTCAATTAATAGGATTTTTAGAAAAATCGATTGCAAGGATTGCATGAAGATCAAGGATTGAGATTCACCCATTTTGATTATTTAATTCAAAGTGGAGAATCTACTTTGAATATTAAAATGAGCACTATGAATAAAGAATGATTTTATGAAATTCACTATGAATAAATAATGATTTCATGAATTCCACTATGAATAAAGAATGATTTATGAAATCCACTTTGAATAAAGAATGATTTTATGAATTTCACTATGAATAAAGTATGATTTATGAAATCCACTATGAATTAAGAATGATTTCATGAATTCCACTATGAATAAAGAATGATTTATGAAATCCACTATGAATAAAGAATGATTTTATGAATTCCACTATGAATAAAGAATGATTTATGAAATCCGCTATGAATAAAGAATGATTTCATGAAATCCACTATGAATAAAGAATTCATTTTTGAAATCTGCTATGAATAAAAAATTCATTTCTGAAATCTGCTATGAATAAAGAATTTATTTATGAAATCCACTATGAATAAAGAATTTATTATTTTGGTTTTAGTGGATGAGTTTGGTTGGCTTAAGATTTATTAATCCTCATGCTTAGGGTTGTGCAAATGATTAGGGCGAGTTTAGGATTGAGATTAGAGGGAAAGTGGGAGAATTAGGAGGATGTGATAGGAGAGAGGTTGGATTAGCTAATCATGGGTTATTAGCTAATTAACGTTGAGTAGGAACTCAAGGTTAGGTTGCTGTGATTGGTTAGGTTAGGGGTTAAATTTAGGAGCCATGTGCTTGAATTGGATTAAATGTTTTTTTTAAATCCAAAATAGGAAGAAAAGGGGTTTATGAATTAATTTAAACATATGAACATATTTATTTAAATTAATAGAGGAAAAGGGTTTTAAATCATTATCATACTATGGGTTGTCATTTAACTAATTAATTAGACTATAGTTAATTAATTAAATTAATCAACTAGGGGATGAAATATTAATTAATTAATAAATAATAAATTAATTAATAATGTCTTAGGAGAGAACTAAATTAGATTACATAATTGTGTAATCAGATTTAGGTGTCTACACTTCCATGAAATGATCCACAAAATACTTGAAGACTACGTGGATGACATCCTTGCCAAGTCAAAGACACGATTGGAGTACCTTGACATCCTCGAGCATGTGTTGAATAACCTATATCACTATGGTCAAAAATTGAACTCAAAGAAGTGTGTCTTTGGCATCACATCAAGTAAGTTGTTAGAGTTCATTATATCGTGATGAGGCATTGATATTGATCCCAAGAAAGTTAAGGCCATTATGGACATGACTCCACCATGCACACTTAAGCAACTAAGGAGTCTATAGGGAAAACTATAATCAATGTGTCGATTCATGTCACAGCTGGCCGTCAAGTGTCAACCATTCACACATCTACTCTGTAAGAATATCAGCTTCAAGTGGGATTGAATCTATCAATGAAGTTTTGAGAAGATCAAAGAGTACTTGGATAACTCACCTATTCTTGTATCACCAACATCAGGATGCCCTCTCATCCTATACATCTAAACAACCGTGACAACACTGGGGGCACTTCTAGAACAACTTGATGATGATGGATCCAAGATGAGTTGAGAATGCATCATGTCAGCATTATGGAGGAAGCCTACCAATTAGCCCTAAAGGCTGAAGAAAAGCAAAATAGGTAATATATCTAGAGGAATAGAGGTGGTTGAAGGGGTACCTCAAATCCATTTTGGGGAGGTTCTAATAATGGTTGGGGAGATTCGTTTCAAGGATTTGAAAAAAATATGGACATTAGGCAAGATCCTCCAAATCAAGAAAGAGGAAGGGGGTTTTAGAGAGGACAATGCTACGGAAGCAGAAGAGGCTGGGAAAATTAGAGAAGACCTTTCACTTGTTTTAGGTGTGGAGAAGAAGGACACAAAGCCTTTGAATGTTAAAATTATAACATGCCAGAAAGAAACCAAGGAGGACAACCTAGAGTGAACCTGGTTCAGCCAAAATTCATAGAAGCAAGAACAAAACAAGAAGTCCTACCAGACGTGGGAGAAAATCTCATGATGAGAAGATCCATGATCATTCCAGAGAAGGAAGAAGTCCCTGTAAAGAACTTTGATGATTCATTGCTTTGAACCAACATCTTCAGAACTAGATGCACTTCAGGTGGAAAGGTATGCCAAGTTATTATTGATGGGGGTAGTTGTGAGAATATGGTAGTGTTGGTGAACAAATTTTTCTTTGAAAGAAATGCTTACAAAATGACCCTTAAAGCCCAAATAGAAAGACTCAACCAACACCAATAGTTGGGTCAATTCGCTATTGAAAAGCATAAGCGCCCTCTGAATTATCCAGGTACAGCTCCCCATGTAAAATTTACAATAAATTAACTTAAACTATAATCATAAATGCTTTTAACCTAAAAGTAATAAAGGAAAACAAACATCTATTCATAAACACAAGATAGATGTGGAGGGACTTGTAATACCCCAAAAATGGGCTATAAGTTCATTAATATCCTGCATCTACATATCGAACAAAATCGACATCAAAGTCCTAACCTAAGGCACATCTAAACATCATCGAATCATAATTGATTATCTTAAATTCTGCATCGGGGAATATTCCTATTAATATTCCTAATCATCATAATTATCTTTAATTTTATAATTATTTGGCAATAAATCACATTTATCCTAAAGTTTGATTAATTGAATATTTTCATATTTAATTAATTAGATTTAATATTTGCCACTTAATTGTGTAATTAAATTTAATTCTATCTACTATTAATTATATTATTTAATTTTGACAATAAATCCAATATCCTATGAATAATTGATTAAATTCTTATTTAATTAATTAAAGCAAGTTGTCATTATTTAATAATATAGTTTTTAATAAAAGTTTGATTAAATAATTGATTAACCCATAAATCAATTATTTATTTTCAAAAATCAGTTAAGTTGAGCATAAATCACTTTATTATTAAATTAATTCATAAATAAAACATGCACAATCATAAAAGCAGACAACTATCAAATATCAATTAAAGCTAAACTCTATTTTGAGTTAAAACTTAGCTTTTGCATGTTTTTGTGAGTTAATTGTCTTTATTATCAGATAACTCAAAAATCAAGCTGAGTTAATCTGAGTGATTTATGGCTTTTTTTCCATGCACCTCCAAAGCCCTAGATTTCTATAAAATTAAGGCTTCAGCTCATCTCTCAAAATTTGCATCCAAGCATCTCATATTTTGCACAATCACGCTGGAGAATTGCAATTGGAAGGATCAAAGCTTATTGCGAATCAACATTGTTGTGAGATCAATTTCAAATTCATAGCTTTCATATTATTGTTAGAATTTTCATTCTCATATCATATCATTTCTAGATATCATTGTTAGATCAATTTTCATATTAGCATAGATTCATATCAGTTTTTATCATTATTATTGCATAGAAAATTAAAAAAAATTTAGATTAATTGCATTCATATTTCATATCAGTTTTGCATTCAAATCCTTCGTTTAGGTGTTGTCTAGGTCACTGATCTCGATAACAATCTGAGAACATTAATCTCGCACCTACTAGAAGGCAGTAAATCACTTGGTTAGATAGCTTTCAATTTTGCACGATTTTGATTATAGCTAACCTCTAATGTTTTACTGAAGTGTTGTGTCTATAGATTAGGTACAATTTTCACACACACAGGACTAGTTTACTGAAAAGAAAAGAACAGTAAATGCTACAAACTTCATTTGCCTAAACAATGCATTACATAAAGAAACTAAGAAAGAAAGATGAATGGTTCTTTCCAAATACACAAAAAAAAACTATAGCACAAAGTCTACAGATGATCATGCTGATGATCAAACGTAATAGATACACATCCAAAGGAAACCAATATCATTCAAAGATGAATATTAATTAGAAAACAAGCATCTAAATTCAAAGTTTTAGTATGCTAATATTTTCCTTCTTTGAACACAACAAAATGACAAAGATTATGCTGTTCCTGTACACTGATCATTATCTGAAAATTAAATCCCTATTTCCCTACATTACAATAAAATTTTTAATCTATCCCTCCCTTGGCACAAAGTCACTCGGGTAAGGTAGCATCCGGCACCCTTCTCTGAATGTTCTGTTCCCTCTTTATCTTCTTTGCTTTCTGATGACCTTGATCGGTTATCATAACTGTTTCTTGAAATTACCTTCAATTGCCAACATTAATATTTTTAAACTTTTACATTGGCATGTGACTTCTTGAAAATGTTTACCTTTGCATCTTTGTAAGGTTTATCATTTTATTCACATTATAAACATTATCATCAATAAGAAATTGTGGTGCCAAAATTGATGTCGACAGTTGGATCTCAGCTTCTGTGGTTATCCCATGATCTTTAATAAACTACTATCTATTATGAAAGGTTGACGGTATATACCTAATGTATCATGGTGTATGACATAAACAAAAAAATTGGACCTCAAACTATCTATAGCTCCTCGAAGTTCATTGGTAGTGGTCAGGCTCTATGTTGTTGAGTGAGGTGCTGTGAGCATGAAGGCCGCTTGGATCTCAATTCTTTTACAAATATTGTCTCCTTGCATCTAAAAGACTTCCACGGTGAATCAAGAATCCCATCAAATGATTTGTATGCTACCCCTGATTCCAAGTTCCACTACGCTAGCTTGAAGACCGAACAATGAATTGGGATAATCACGAGGCTGACTGGTACAAGTTGTGACTGTATGATCAGGGTTGGGATGGCCCATCATACATCACACTGTCGAATGGGCAAGCATACAGCCTTATTCTTGCACATGGTGAAGCCATTGGACTACATGGAGTTTCAGTGTGAACCATCATATGGAGGGAACCTTTGCCATTTTCTCAAACAGTTCACATGATTCTCTATATTTCCCTGTTAACATGAGGCTTGGTTCCTTCTTGTTGTCATTGCACATGCTTCTCATCATATTCAATGCCATTAGGACTCAGTATTGAAGATATCCTGATAAGGTAATGTGGATTGTTTGAAATATTTGTTTATCAAGTAGCTGCGAGAGCCTACATGATTCATTGCAGGGCCAGGCCCGTTGTTCACATTGTGGCTCCGCAATTTGGACTATAAAAGATCACTAGTATTATTTATACTGCAACATAGGAAAGTCAGGCAGGAACTTGAATCTTTAGTTGACCCCTGCATGAGTATCATTGTTATCATCACTCTTTTTGCAGACTCAGCTCGACAATTTGATGATAGGTGAAGAGAAGAGTTGGAGTTCACCTTGATAACAAAGACAAGTGGGGATCTTCATAACCAAGTCTTGTTGCATATGGTTGACATCCACAAATTTTCCATCTAATAATTCACAAAGGTTGCATATTTTATAGACTCCCAATGCACATAGAAGAATAAAATGTTGCATTCTCATGGATGTGCCAAGCTCTCAAGGCCGATGTCAAGGATTTCCCAATAACTATATCTGGGATGTTTCAATGTGTCTTTGATGTCATTCATGCATAGTGGGCCGAGCTAATTTTCTATGGGCATGTCGTGAATTGACACTCTGTCAAATAGACCACGCACGTTGCCTGTATCTCCATATGCAAAATTTGATTAGTGGTCACACCATGAGGCTCCATGTGGCTTGGGAAGTAGAGTTCCAAAACATGTAACCCGATTATGTTTACAGCCTCTTATTTCAACATTTGTTTTCCTTGCCCCTATAGTGGCTATGAATGTATTGACATTCAATTATATCTCTTCCTAACTACTCTGTGTTTCTTTGTATGGATTCTCCACTTGGCACATATTGAAATATCTAAACTAAATTGACAACTTGTCAAATAGTTTTAAGAATTCCCCACATTTGTACCCTTCAAAAATGAAAAGAAAATCAGGTGCTTTGTCAAAGACTTGGCTGACATTCTCCACCCACAAAAACCCAATCGATGAGATGGGGTTAAGGATCTTGTAGCTCATCTCACGATCCATTTAGGTTTCCCGATGTGTATCCCAAACATGTCTCCAAGGGTGGATTCATATATGTTATGTGGAATTTGGGAATGTCTCTACAACTATGTGCTTATCTCCACAGGCTCAAGCTCGGGACTAATCAGGGGGAATGAACATAAATTACTGTAGTGTATGTCAACAAGGGACTATTGAAGTCTATCTTGGAATTGGGATATTTCTCATTAATTGATGGGCCTGCACATGATGAAACCTTCATCAATTTCTCTGACTCCATGGGAGTATCACATGGGAAGTATGGACATTCAAACTACTTTCACCCTGTAATTCAACCCAACTTTGATTACATATCATGTCTTTAGTTCATCAGGGAATTTCTCAATCTAATATTAAAAACATCATTACCTGCAACTTCATGGAGGTAACTTTGATGAACTTGGAATGTTTCTTGCAAATACTCCTGATGCATCAAATCATTATGAGCTCTCAAGACTTGGCAAGGCTGACAATTACAAGTGATAAATGCCTTCTATGCTGTGGATTTGATCATCATGATAGTACCACCACTGGACCCAAACATTATTCTTGCAATGGAGATCATATGCAAATTAGAAACATATGATTGAACTTTCTAAAATCTAAATCATATTCAAAACCCAATGAAACTCTCTGAGCCACTGCACCTGTGTACTTACCTTTGAACTTGTGAATATGCTTATGCAAACTGAAACACTTCGAACCTCTTTGAACTAAGTTCAAGGAGGTTCAAGACCCGAAGCTTGAAAGTTTATTTTCGGGGTCTATATGGGTACCAACAGGTAGCTAAGGAAATGGTAGAAAAACTAAATCTGCAATGTGAGAAACATCCTCATCCTTACCATATTGCATGGTTTAAGAAAGGAAATGAGGTTACTGTTGATAAAAGATGTTTGGTTCGGTTTACTATAGGAAAAATCTATAAGGATGAGATATGGTGTGATGTTATTCCTATGGATGCCTATCATATTTTTTTGGGAAGGCTATGGTAGTATGATAGGAAGATCATGCACGATGGAGAGAAAAATACATATAACTTCTGGAAGGATGGCTCTAAAGTGACTCTCTTACCACTTAAGGATGAAAGGAAGAATGAGACCATGTTTTCTACCAAGGATGTTGTCAAAGAAATGAAGGTGACAGGTTGCTTCTATGCATTAGTAGTAAAAAGAGGAGAAGAACAAGAAGACATAATACCACATGATGCAATAAAGATACTAGAAGAATTTGCTGATGTTATTCCAAATGAGCTACCTGATGGACTCCCGCCAAAAAGGGATATACAACACCATATTGATCTGATTCTTGGAGAAACTCTTCCTAATCAAGCAAATTATCGAGTGAACCCAACACAACATGCAAAGCTCAACAAACAAGTCACAAAACTAGTTGAGAAAGGCCTAGTTAGAGAAAGCATGAGCCCATGTGTTGTACCTACATTGTTGACCTCGAAGAAGGATGGAACATGGAGGATGTGTACTGACAATAGAGAAATTAATAAGATTACTATCAAGTATCAGTTTCCTATTCCTCGTATAGAGGATATGATGGATGAATTAGCAGGGGCCAAATACTTTAGCAAGATTGATCTACGAAGTGGATTGATCTACGAAGTGGATACCACCAGATTCAGATTCATGAAGGAGATGAGTGGAAGAAAGTTTCTAAGACTAGGGATGGATTGTATGAATGGATGGTTATGCCATTTGGGCTTTCTAATGCACCAAGTACATTCATGAGATTGATGAATACTGTCTTACAACCCTACATTGGTAAGTTTGTTGTAGTTTATTTTGATGATATCCTAATTTACAAAAAACACAAAGGAGAACACCTACAACACTTGAGGATCATCTTGAGTGTACTAAGGAAAGAGAAGCTCTGTGAAAATTTAAATAAGTGCAGATTCATGCAAAATAGTTTGACTTTTCTGGGCTTCGTCATTTATGAAGATGGTGTTCAGATGGACCTAGAAAAGGTCAAGGCAATCCTAGAATGCCCTAGTCCATCCAACATAATAGGGGTAAGGAGTTTTCATGGATTGGAAACCTTCTATAGAAAGTTCATTCGGAATTTTAGCAGTATTTTAGCACCCACAATAGATTGTACGAAAGGAAGGAAATTCACATGGACAAAAGATGCTGAACAGAGTTTACAATTCTTGAAGAAAAAGGTAACTGAAGCTCCTATATTGGCACTTCCAAATTTTGATAAAGTATTCAAAGTAGAGTGTGATGCTTCCCATGTTGGGATAGGTTTTGTTCTTAGCCAGACAGGTAAACCCATAGCCTTTTTCAGTGAAAAGTTGAATGATGCAAGGAAGAACTATTCTACTTATGATTTAGAATTTTATGCTATTCTTTAAGCCTTAAGGCATTGGAGGCATTATCTGGTCCCACAAGAATTTTTACTATTTACAAATCATTTGGCCCTGAAATATGTGAACACACAAAAGAAATTGAATAGTAGGCATGCTAAATGGGTGTCTTTCTTGCAAGGGTATAATTTTGTTTTGAAGCATAAGTCTGGAAAGAAGAATCAGGTTGTTGATGCCCTAAGTTGGTGTGTTACACTCATAAGTACAATGGAACTAAAGGTCATTGGTTTTGATGCTATTAAAGTTTTGTATGAGGCTGATGATGATTTTTGGGAAATTATAGAGAAGATTAAAGAACTAGGAACTAATCTTTTAGATCACATGAGAGGAGAATACTTTATGTAGGATGGTTACCTCTTTAGAGGAAAATAACTTTGTATACCAGCTGGTTCCATGAGGGAAAATATTATCCGAGAATTTCATAGTGGTGGTTTGGCTGGTCACTTTGGGAAGGACAAGACAATAGCCTTGGTTGAAGACAAATACTACTAGCCAAAATTGAAAAGGGACATTACTAAGTACATGGCAAGGTGCAAAATCTATCAAGTGGCTAAGGGTCACTCCCAAAACATAGGATTGTATACACCTCTACCTATACCCATCAAGCCATGGATAGATGTGAGTATGGATTTTGTATTGGGGTTTCCCACACCTAGCAAGGTACAGATTCTATCTTTTTAGTTGTTGATAGATTCTCTAAGATCACTCATTTGATTGCTTGTAAAAAAATTAATGATGCCACAAGGATAGCCAACTTGTTTTTCTCAGAAGTTGTTAGACTCCATGGCATTCCAAAGACTATCACTTATGACAGGGATACTAAGTTTTTGAGTCATTTCTAGAGGACCTTATGGAAGAAGATGGGAACACAGTTGCAGTTTAGCAGTGCCTATCATCCCCAAACTGATGGGAAAATTGAGGTAGTCAATCAGAGTTTGAGAAATCTGTTATGGTGTATTGTTGGTGAAAAGCCCAAGCAGTGGGACTTGGCATTGCCTCAAGCAGAGTTTGCTTACAACAGTTTTGTTAATAGATCAATTGGAAAATCTCATTTTCAGATCGTATATGGTAAGAATCCTCAGGGTGTTTTGGACCTTGTACAACTCCCTGTGCAAGATAGAATTAGCGATGATGGGGAAGCATTTGTTGAACACCTTCAACAACTTCAACAAGATGTGAGGAGTAAATTGCAAGATAGCAATGAGTGATATAAGGCAGCCTGCAGATGTCAGTAGAAGGAGACAGATACTTAATGTAGGTGATTTGGTGATGGTGTACTTGAGGCATGAGAGATTTCCCACTGGCACATATCATAAGCTGAAATACAAGAAGATAGGTCCTTGCCAAATTTTTAAGAAGATCAATGATAATGCTTATGAGGTTTGTCTACCAAATGATCTGGATATTTCTCTTGTCTTTAATGTTTCTAATTTATATGCCTTTCATGGAGAACTATATGAGCCAGACACTATAGATGAGGTGGATTGGCATCACCACCTTCCAAGTAAAAGAAGGAAAAGATTTCCCACATTATGGACAGGTAGTCTACAGTCACCTGGAATGGTCATTACAATAGGTACTTGATTCAGTGGGAGGGATTACCAGCAATAGATAGCACCTAGATCTCAGAATGGGAAGTGATGAAATTAGACCCCACAAAGTTGTAGTAGTTAATAGACACCCACTTGAAGGAGTTTCATTCCTTTAAAGAAGGGGAGAATGATGCAGGACCTTCCATAGGTCATAAACTCATACAAAAACTTTCGAAGGTCATAACTTTTGACTCAGGTCTAAGTTTTTACTGAAATTCTTTGGGTGTGTGCCTTAGGTGGTGGCATTTGTTTTTACAATCCATCTCAGATCGATTGGGGTCTATTTTAGCACATTTTTGAGAGCTGAAAGTTTCATCTAGGGATCTGAAATCAGCTTTTAGTATTTTTTCTCTAGTTTTTAGAAAGTTTTGTTTTGTAATAAATCCGAATTTATGTTTATAAATCTTGGATATTAGTTGGCAATTCTTTCTAAATCAGTTTTTTAGGTGTTGTTTCAAAAATTACCAAAAATGGCAAAAAACAACTATGGAAAAAAACTACCAAAAGGGGTAATTTTTTAGATTTCTTGATTTTCTAGTTTTTTGGGTTACTTAAGAGTTTGCAATGAATTGTAGAAGTAGTTAGTGATGAATGGAAAAATATTGAAGGTCTGAAAGTTGTGTTTATTTGTCTTGTGACTGAGTTTTATTATTAACAGAGAGTGTTGTGCTACATCAGCCATCTACTATATTAGCCAAACACTTGTCGGCTATGAGCTAAAATATCCACCCATGTAAAAAGCATGTCTTGTGGTGATCTTCACCACTCAATAACTTTATCACTACATGTTAATCCATACCCTAAAGTTCATCTCCAAAGTAGATACACTTAAGTACCTGCTCTCAAGAACTACGCTTATAGGCTGAATGGAAAATTGGGTTATGCTCCTGAGTGAATTTAACATCCAATATGTCAATAGAAAGGAAATAAAGGCACAAGTCATTGCATATCATCTGGTTGAAGCACCCCTCGTAGATACATACTTGTTGGTAATGGAGTTCCCTGATGAACATCTCTGCATTGTCAAAGAACACCCAACGTGGAAGCTATACTTTAATGGATCATACACATCACATGGCACAGGGGCATGAATCCTCTTTGTCACTCCTTTGTTGGACTACAACTGATTTGGAATCTGATTGAAGGATCTGTAATTACAAGATCACTGAGAAGTTGTTGATTAGATATGTAATATGATTAAATCAGTATTATGTTGTCATTGATGTCAACTAGTTTGACAACACTTATCTTGTAAGTTACTACACTAAGACATCTAAAGAAAAGTGGAAAAGAGATGGAGAATAGAGAAATCTACATGAGGAAAGATGTACATGACAGATGAGGATAAGGAACACATTGAGTAACTTATTGATGAGTCTATGACTTGATGATATTAACTTCATTATGTTGCATTCATCTATAATGAAGTATAGAGCTGAAAGACACAAAGCAGTGTTGTCGGTAAATGAAGCATTTCTAGTATACACCGATGGAGTGTAGTGTATACTGACTGTAGTATTAACCGAGCAGTGTTCACCGACACATTTCTTTGTTAACCGAGTAGAATAGAATGAATTAAATGTTTAGTTTAGCCAATAAAAATGATGAGCTAGCAAGAGTATAACATCGAGGTAACAGATAATGTTTGTTACACAAATCAATGGTTGAAAAAATTCAAAGAAGATCTAACAAAGAAGATTGAAATGTGTTATTGACACAAGTACCAAGAAAGTTTAAGTGGCAAAATTTGATGATGGAGAAGAAAATGATTTACTCATCTATATAAGAGAACATAATTTCTTTATGAGAATGTTGGGGAAGAAGGAGAAGCTACAAGATTATCGTGTGAATAAGGTTTCATGTATTCTGATCATACTGGTTAGTGAGAACCGAGCTGCAGAGCAATTACCGAGCTACAAAGAGCAGTTACTAACGGATAGTAAGTTGATACAGTATTGAATCTGAAGTGAATTATTGATCAAAAGGATTTGAATGGACTAAATATTGATCTATAATCTGCAATTGAAGTTGTATTAAGGCAGGTCATTTTACTGTTACATATTTAACCATTGTATACAGTCTAAATCTCTTAATCGAGTGGACTTTGAAAGTCTTATGATGTATCATTCATAGAATGAACATTGTTATCCTGTCAACCCCATAGTGAATGTTGGTTGGATGATAACTTCTAGTCTAAAATCCTCTAACAAGGTCACACCTGACAGTGTGTTTGTAACCTTTAACAGGGTTGGGTCTTAACCGACCTCACTTCAGAAGAGTGAACAATTTTGGGTTGCTGGTCCCAAGTGGTTTTTCCCTTTATAGAGTTTCCATGTTAAATCTCTTGTGTTATGTGTTGATTGTGATATTTTTTTGTTATCATACTTTGCATGTTACATATTAGATTTGATCGGTAAACAGTTATAAGTATTAGACTAGTAATCAGTAAAAGCACAGACAGTAAGAGTTATTATTGCTTACCGATGAGTAGAAATAGAAGAAATTGTTTTGGATTATACATTTTGTTTTGGGACACTGGATAACTGATTCACCCCCCTCTCAGTTATTCTAATAATTGGTATCAGAGCTATGTTGCTTGGAATAGAGTTTTAAGGACTTAAGCATAAGGGTCTCAAGATGTATAAGAGGGAAGTATTGAAACTAAATAAAGAGAACTTCACAGTATGGAAAAGTAGAATGAAGCTGCACATATCTGGAATTGGGAGCTCAACACTAGATCTGATTGAAAATGGCTACATACAACCACCCACTGGTCCCCTAACTATTGATCAACTGAAGGATAAGCATGAACACAATGTTACTATGATGGAACTTGCTGCTACCTGTACTGATGCTGAATTTGAAGATATCAAGACATGCACAACTACCAAAGGAATGTGGGATAAATTAGCACAAATCTACAGTGGAGATCTAAATGTCAAAAGAGCCCGAGCTGAAAGTCTGAGAGGCAGATTTGATGAAATGAGAATGAAAGAAGGAGAGAAAATTGTCCAATATTCAAATAGACTCAAAGATGTGGTACATGCTATTAGAGCATCTGATGGAGTGATTGATGATGAAACAGTGATAAGCAAGATTCTCAGAACTTTGCTACCAGTTTATGCAATCAGGATTTATGCAGTTCATGAAACAAGAGCTACATCCAACCTCACTCTTGACACTCTGATTGGTAAACTTACAACCTTTGAATTAAAAAATTTTGATAATAGTGGGGTTCCTTCTGTTGAATCCGCTTTCATGTCTTCTCTGAAGATTGGAAAGTCTAGCAAGAATAGTAAGAATTGTGATAGTGATGACAATACTAATGATGAACTTGATGAGCTTGAAGCACTTATGGCCAGAAGATTGCCCAAAGGAAAAGAAAGGTATAGAGGTAAGCTACCTTTAGCATGCTTCAATTTTAAGGAAGTCGATCACATCACTACTAGATGCCCACAGAAGAAAGATGATGATAGATCCAAAGACCGATCTGAAGGAAGCTATGGGAGAAGAGTCAACAGAGGTTACCAACACAACAACAGAGACAACTGAGATGAAAAAGGCAAAAAGGTATGTTACATAGCCAAAGATATTGAAACTGAATCTGATTTTGATGATGATATAGAAGTTGTATTTGTTGCTATGAAAGATGACTCAGAAGAGGAAGAGAAACATGAAGAGACAACACTAATCTCTAAAGTAAGTAGAAATGATACATGGATCATAGACAGTGGCTGCACACATCATATGACTGGTGATGTCGAGAAGTTTGATCATCTTGTTGAATATAATGGAGGATCTATGAGAATGGGAAATGATGCACCTTGTATGGTAAGAGGTAAAGGCTCACTGATGATCAATGACATATTACAATGTGAAAATTCATATTGGGTAGATGGACTGAACTATAATCTGATAAGTGTGGCTCAACTAAATAATTCAAGCCACCGACTGGCTTTTGAGAGCAAAAAGGTGAAGATTTATGATGGAGGAAGACTTGTCGTAATTGGTACACAATCTAGATGTAATCTATTCTATCTTGATATAGATCATTCTTCTTGTTTGTTAATAAAGGATGAAGATGCTTGGTTGTGGCACCGAAGGTTATGCCATGTGAACTTTGACAACATGATCAAGATTAGTAGAAAGAAAAGAGTGAGAGGATTGCCTAACTTGACAAAACCTGATCATGCCATGTGCCATGAATGTCAGAAAGGTAAGATGACTAAGTCTAGTTTTAAAAGCAAGGACTATTCAACAAAGAAGATACTTGAGTTGGTTCATACTGACCTATGTGGTCCTATGAGAACTTAGAGTTGTTCTGGTGATAGATATTTTATTCTTTTTGTTGATGATTATACTAGACTAATGACTATTATGTTCTTTAAAGAGAAATTTGAAGCTTTCAAAATGTTTAAGTGGTATAAAGCTAAGGTAGAAAAGGAAACCGGTAAGGAAATAAAGTGCTTAAGATCTGATAGAGGAGGTGAATTTATCTCTGATGAATTTACTAAATTTTGCAATGAGCATGGAATCAAGAGGTAGGTATCTGCACTGAGGACACCTCAGCAAAATGGCATTGCTAAAAGGAGGAATAGGTCTATAATTGACTGTGCTAGAACTTTGATGATACAGAAGAACATTGCGCAAACATATTGGAGGGAAGCTGTCAGCATAGCTGTATATGTTCTTAACCGAGTTCAACTGAAGAAGGACTCCAACCAAACACCTTACGAACTATGGTTTGGACACAAACCTACTGTGAGTTATTTCAAAAATTTTGGAAGTAAATGCTTTATCTTGAAAGATGAGAGAAATGGAAAATTTGATTCTAAAGGAGATGAAGGAATATTTCTTGGATATTCTAGTACAAGTAAAGCATACAAATGTTTGAATAAGGCTACAAATAAGATTTTTGAAAGTACTAATGTTTGTGTTGATGAGTTTGATGACAAGTACATAGAGGAAAGTACAAGGGAACCAGAAGACTATGGTAGATTCA
Source organism: Chamaecyparis obtusa (assembly GCA_027943335.1). Classification (NCBI taxonomy): domain Eukaryota; kingdom Viridiplantae; phylum Streptophyta; class Pinopsida; order Cupressales; family Cupressaceae; genus Chamaecyparis; species Chamaecyparis obtusa. Next base: position 729,456 of record BSBK01007006.1, read on the forward strand.
CTTACATTGAACATCTAGAGTATCTACTGACATTGCAAGTTGTAACAACTGGTCAGCAGGGAAACAATGCAGTACAATAGGCACCACAAATCGATGAACATGAAGAAGCTGTCGAGCAAGGAAATGACCCTGAGTAGGATGAACAAGAAAGGAGAAATCAAGTCTTGGCTAGTTTTGTCAGGAGACATCATCCTGAAACACAAATCATTGGAGACAGACATGCTGGAATGCAAACCAGAAGCAAAACAAGACAAAATACATGTTTAATTTGTGAATTTGAACCTAAAACTATGAAAGTTGCATTAGAGAATGAAGAATGGGTTAATGCAATGAAGGAGGAAATAGAGCAAATAGAAAAGAGCAAAACCTGGTCCTTAGTACCCCGACCAAAAGATAAGAATGTTATTGGTACTAAGTGGATATACAGGAATAAATTGAATGAAAATGGTGAAGTCACAAGAAATAAAGCTAGATTAGTATGCAAGGGATATACACAGGAAGAAGGCATTGACTATGGTGAGACATTTGCACTAGTTGCTAGATTAGAAGAAGTTAGATTGCTACTTGCATATGCTGCACATAAGAAATTTAAAGTCTATCAAATGGATGTGAAGTCAACATTTTTGAATGGTATACTTGAAGAAGAAGTCTACATTGAACAACCTGAAGGATTTGTTGATCCCGACAATAAAGACATGGTATGTAGATTACATAAAGCTTTATATGGACTAAAGCAAGCACTGAGAGCATGGTATGAAAGACTGCATACTTACTTGTTAAGTATTGGATTTGTTAGAACAAGTGAAAACAACAATCTGTATTTGAAAGGTGATACTGATGGTACTATTATCATTGCTGAAATTTTTATTGATGATATTATCTTTGGTGGCTCAGATCTTATCTGCAAGGCATTTGCTAATGAAATGCAAAAGGAATTTGAAATGTCTATGTTCGGAGAGATTAAGTTCTTTCTTGGACTTCAAGTGATCCAGCAGAGTGATGGCATATTCATCACAAAATCTAAATACATAAAGGAAGTACTGAAGACATTTGGCATGGAAGATGCTAAACTTGTTGGAACACTGATGGATACTGGATGCAAATTGACAAAGGAGGATGAAACTACTAAGGTAAATCAGACACTTTACCGATCTATGATTGGCAAGTTAATGTATGTAGTTCATAGTAGGCTAGATATAGCACATGCTATGGGAATTGTTGCAAGATTTTCTGCTAACCCTAGAGAATCACACATGATAGCTACAAAAAGGATCTTAAGATACTTGAAGAAAATAGAAAATTATGGATTATGGTATTCTAAGGAAGGGAAGTTTGAACTGAAAGTTTACACCGATGCTGATTGGGCTGGAAATGTGGATGATAGAAAAAGCACCACTGGAGGAGCATTTTTCTTTGGTGAAAGACTTGTAACCTGGACAAGTAAAAAGAAGGTTTGTATTTCTCAGTCTACAACTAAAGTAGAGTATGTTGCTGCTGCTACCAACTGTTCAAACATTTCATATATCAAACAAGTGTTGGAAGGAATGAATGAGGTAATCACTGACCCGGTGATTATATACTGTGACAACACTAGTGCTATTAATATTTCAAAGAATCTTGTGATGCACTCTAAGACAAAGCATATATTTATTAAGTATAATTACTTAAGGGAACAAGTGCAAGAGAAGCAATGAAAGTTAGAATTTGTTACATCTAAAGAACAACTTGCACATATTTTTACAAAGCCCCTACCGAAGGACACATTTGAATACTTGAGGACTAGACTTGGGGTCCATCCCCTGTCTATCGGTCACTAAGGTGATCTAGATGTTGCATCAACCAATTTTTATCAGAAGATCATTCATGTTGATGTAGCATAGTTCACACTTTGAATCATGTTCAAGGTTGTGATTAATTTTGATAACTTGAACCGATGAGAAATCAATATACAAAGATATAGAGGAAGTACTGAACACTACAGAGAGTTACTTGGCTACTATAGAGCTGATTGTTTATTTGTTTCTTTGGCATTGGTGTCAAAGGGAGAGATAAACATATGAAATGAAAAGGAACAAGCACCTATGACAATTATCTAAGGGAGAGACAATCTGAATGAGATAGAGTATTGAAGATCAATTACAAAGAACAAAAGCAGGAACAGGAGAATTGAAAAGATCACAACTACAGAAAGGTAAAGCTGTATTACTCAATGTTGGTTTAGTAATGTAGTGATTAAACATATTAAGTCTATTCGACTTACAACATTTAGTCACAAAGTTTTAGAATGTATGTTTGGTATGTGTATGGCACATTTCATATTACTTGAGTTGCCATCAATGCCAAAGGGAGAGATTGTTGGACTACAACTAATTTGGAATTTGATTGAAGGATCTATAATTACAAGATCACTGAGAAGTTGTTGATTAGATATGTAATATGATTAAATCAGTATTATGTTGTCATTGATGTCAACTAGTTTGACAACACTTATCTTGTAAGTTACTACACCGAGACATCTGAAGAAAAGTGGAAAAGAGATGAAGAATAGAGAAATCTACATGAGGAAAGATGTACATGACAGATGAGGATAAGGAACACATTGAGTAACTTATTGATGAGTCTATGACTTGATGATATTGACTTCATTATGTTGCATTCATCTATAATGAAGTATAGAGCTGAAAGACACAAAGTAGTGTTGTCGGTAAATGAAGCATTTCTAGTATACACCGATGGAGTATAGTGTATATCAACTACAGTATTAACCGAGTAGTGTTCACTAACACATTTCTTTGTTAACCGAGTGGAACAGAATGAATTAAATGTTTAGTTTAGCCGATAAAAATGGTGAGTTGGCAAGAGTATAACATTGAGGTAACAGATAATGTTTGTTACACAAATCAACGACTGACAAAATTCAAAGAAGATCTAACGAAGCGGATTGAAATGTGTTATTGACACAAGTACCAAGAAAGTTTAAGTAGAAAAATCTATGAATGTGATTAAGCGACAAAATCTGATGATGGAGAAGAAAATGATTTACTCATCTATATAAGAGAACATAATTTCTTTATGAGAATGTCGGAGAAGAAGGAGAAGCTATAGGATTATCGCATGAATAAGGTTTCATGCATTCTAATCATACTGGTTAGTGAGAACCAAGCTGCAAAGCAATTACCAAGCTACAAAGAGTAGTTACTAACAGACAGTAAGTTGATACAATATTAAATCTGAAGTGAATTATTGATCAGAAGGATTTGAATGGATGAAACATTGATCTGTAATCTGCAATTGAAGTTGTATTAAGGTAGGTCATTTTACTATTACATATTTAACCATTGTATACAGTCTAAATCTCTTAACCGAGTGGACTTTGAAAGTCTTATGATGTATCATTCATAGAATGAACATTGTTATCCTGTCAACCCCATAGTGAATGATGGTTGGATGATAACTTCTAGTCTAAAATCCTCTAACAAGGTCACACCTGACAATGTGTTTGTAACCTTTAACAGGGTTGGGTCTTAACCGACCTCACTTCAGAAGAGTGAACAATTTTGGGTTGTCGGTCCCAGGTGGTTTTTCCCTTTACAGGGTTTCCACGTTAAATCTCTTGTGTTATGTGTTGATTTTGATATTTTTTTGTTATCATACTTTGCATGTTACATATTAGATTTGATCGGTAAATAGTTATGAGTATTAGACTGGTAATCAGTAAAAGCACAGACAGTAAGAGTTATTATTTCTTACCAATGAGAAAAAATAGAAGAAATTGTTTTGGATTATACATTTTGTTTTGGGACACTAGATAACTGATTCACCCCCCTCTCAGTTATTCTAACATCCTTAAGGTGACTACATCCCCAGATATTTCAAGTTGGTATTCTCTTGCACAAACAACATTGCATAATATGAGGCACTCATCTCAGGCCTCAAAATAATAATCCAATAGAATATCACAAAACTGCAAGTGTTTAGTGATTCACAACTAATCATCAAATGGGTCTTGGATGAGTTTCAAACCAAAGATGACAAGATATTACCATACAAAGAGCTCATGGACATATTGAAAGAATAATTCATAAGCGTATAATTCACACAAGTACCCAGACATCAGAAAAAGGCAAAAGATGTGATAGCGACCATTGGGTCCTTATTGGAAATCCCTTGAGATTTAATGCAATATGAATTCTTATTCAAGTAGCTACATACACCACTTACAAGAACACTGATTCTGAAATGGTAGGCATTTCGGTTGGTCCCCAGTCCCCATGGTACCATGACATCCATGCTTATCTAAAAAATAGTATCATATTCCCTCACCTCACAAATACCCAGTGCTAGAACCTTATTCATAGAGCTTCCTGTTGCGCACTTGTAGCTAACACCCTATATCATCATGGATATCACAACATCCTCTCTCAGTGTTTAGATTCGAATGAAGTCATCCTAGCTTAACAAGAGGTTCATGCTAGAATCTATGGTGCCCACATGAGTTGCATTGTCCTATAAAAGTAGTTGCTCAAAGCTAGGTATTATTGGTCAATGATGGAACATGATGCATGTGAATTTGTAAAGAAGTGCCTACCATGTCAATATAATACTAATATGATCCATGCTCCGGTACAAGAATTGCATCCCATTGCACCACCATGGCCTTTTTCATGTTGGGGCTTTGACCTCATTGGTAAGATCACTCCCCTTTCCTCAGATGGACACAACTACATCATAACTGACACTGAATATTTCAAAAAATGGGTTGAATTAATTATTCTCACCCTAAATACTAGCATCCAAATATCTAGGTTCCTCATATACCACATCATCTATTATTATGGCATCCCCTCCACCATTTTTATAGATCAAGGCACACCTTGTTTAAATCAACATATGAAAGACCTATGTGCCATATTCTACATCCATCATTGTTTCTCCAGTCCATACTTCCCCCAAGGAAACTACCAAGCTGAGATAACTAACAAAACCATCCTAAAAATCTTCCAAAAAGTTGTCAATAATTTTGGTCATGATTGGAGCCTTCAAATAAATCTCACCCTTTGGGCCTATTACACTTCATTTCACACTCCCATAGGCACCACCCCATACTCCTTCATATATGGTGTCAATTTCATCTTACCAATTGAGGTTGAGCTACCTTCATTACGCGTGTCCATGAAGAACTATACCACTGATGAAGACTATCGCGTGGTACGCCTCACCCAGCTGGACCTGTTAGACAAAAAGAGGCAGCGTGTCTTTTATCACATATTTGTATACCATAAATGACTTAAGAGAAGATACAAAAAATAGTTCCAAGAGGGAGACATGGTTCTTAAGGAGAATCATAAAGTGCAAGCTGACCGAGAAAAGAAAGGCAAGTTTGAGCCTACATGATTGGGCCCTTACTTTGTCACAATATATTTTGTCTTAGGAGACTATCATTTATCTACACTTGAAGAGGACCCCTTGCATGATCCCATCAAAATCATCTATCTAAAGCAGTTCTATGCCTGAACCATCTCCTATGTATTTGAAAGGATAACTAAAAATTGCAAAAAGTCCTGAAAAAAATTAGTCTTGGTAAAAACCTAGTAAACAAACACCATGATAATTGTTGGTAGTGGGCCAACATCCCTCACAGGGTTTGTGACATGGCTTAACCACCTCCTATGTCTTCTTTAACTCTAGTAGTTGTATCATGCATTAACATGTCGATCTTTTGGTGCAACGACAACCACTACTTGTAATAAGTGGTATCAAAGCTTGGTCACAGGTTCGAATCCATGCAGGCCATGAAAAGTGACACTGGGAGGGGGATTTTTGTCAGTGGGCCAGCATCCCTTGTAGGGTTTGCGACATGGCTTAACCACCTCCTGTGTCTTTTATAAGTCTAGTAGTTGTATCAGGCATTAACAGGTCAATCTTTTGGTGCAATTGCAACCACTACTTGTAACAGATAGTATCAAAAATATTTTATTTTATTTTTAAAGTAAAGAGAAATAATCATCCAATGGTGAAAAAATTGCAATCAAGCATCTTGGAAAATTATGTTGGTGAAAATCTGAAAATAGGCACCATATATAGTGGACCGTATCATTATCTATCAAAATCCCTCTCTATAAATAAACACAAATATTTCCATCATCTCTCTGCCTACACTCCTTCTGCAAATCCCTATTCCTAAGGTTTTCCCATCCTTGCATCAGAAAGATTGAATTACTATACATTATCCTGAGCTTCTTGTACATACTAAGGCACATCCTATCCCCAGATCCTGAGTTGTGTATGTAATTATCATTCATTGATTTGTCCTACTTCTTGAGCTTTGCAAAGCGTATATTTTATATAGTGTCCTTGTCTTACACTTGTACAATATTGTTAGGTCTCCTTGTACATATCTTTGTTTGTCCTACTAAATTATGGTCAATTGTGTTTCCCTCCCAAGTCACGTTTCTCAGCAAGTACCTTAGTAATAAATTCTCAGTCATGGTGGTTATCTCAAAGTCCTATGTTTCCATCAAGACCCAATTTGTAGCCAATCCCAACATGCAGGTCCTTGTAGGATACATCCTTCCTAATGTCTAACCTAATCACACTATCCCCCCGCCAGTCGATCTCTTTTGTAAAAGGACATCTTTGGATTTCTCGCTTTGGTTTTAGATTTATTTTTTTGATTCTTTTAATTCTTTTGTGAATTCATGTTGTTCCTCTTCTCAAGGTCACCATGGTCCTTTATATCATGGTGCACTACGAATGAGGGAAATATGGGGCAAGTCTCTTTTGATCTTCTTGTTTCTGCCTGTGAATCAGTCAGATATGACCCTTACATGAACCACATGTGATCCTTTGGATTACATGGTGCTCTTGGGAAATGTCATTTATTTATGGGTTCTCCAACATCATTTCCACCATGGCTCCACCTGAGTCCATGTGTGATGCTAGGTCAACCCTTGTGTTTCTTTTTCATGTCAGTCCTATGCAATGCTAGTGATGCGGCCTTGAGTTCGTAGTAACCTTGGAAAGTCCCTTATGTTTCTATATCAAACTAAGTGTTCAAGCTACATGGTGGTATTCCATCCTAGAATACCCCATGCTCAAGCTTCAAGAAAATCCCCCATTGATCCCTAGTTCCAATCCCCATCAATCTATCCATTACCTATGAACCTATCTCCAATATCCATCCTCTCCCTACCAACAAACCTCTCATCCTGATGCAAACTTAAAAAACACTAATTCTCATTCTAATCTTTAACCCATGGATTTTGATTGTGCAAAGAAGCCTTCCCACCTATTTGATCCTGCCTCTCACAATGAGGGTTTAGTCAGGCAATGATATGCTACATATGTCACCTTCATTCCCTCCTCATTCATTCACTTGCATTTCATCTCATGTGCATTATCATTTAAATTTCATTTAGTTGCATTATCATTTAAATTGTATTTAGTTGCATTATCATTTAAATAGCATTTAGTTTCCTTCTCATTTAACTTGCATTTAGTTTCCTTATCATTTAACTTGCATTTAGTTTCATTATCATTTAAATTGCATATAGTTGCATAATCATTTATATTGCATTTTCACTCACTCTTTAGGTTGCATTTAATTTCATTCTCCCCTACATTTTAAAATTGCATTTAGTTGCACATAGTTGCATAAATATTCATCTTTAAAATAATCTAGTTGCATCCATCTTAATTGCTTCTTTAAATCATCAATTAACATCATTTTAGATTCATTAAAATTGCTTTGGATTCATTTTGCATAATTAAATAATTTAAGTTACAATTTTAATTCATTTAGATTAATGTTGCATAAATCAGTTGAATTGCATCTTTGCATAAATTATTTAGGTTAATCATTTTGGTTCATTTTAATCTTGCATTGTTAATTATTTTTATTTTATTTTAAATCTTGCATTGTTAAATCATTTTAGTTCATTTTAATCTTGCATAGTTAATCATTTTAGGTTCATTGCTATCTTGCATTGTTAAGTCATTTGTTATCTTGCATTGTTAAGGCATTGATTCTCTTGCATTGTTACGACATGGTAAACTTGCATCATCCATATATACATAAATAAATATCATAAACATCAAAAATAGATCATACATCCATCACATGTGTAAAAATCTAAACACCATAAATCATATCCATCCTCCATCCACAAAATGTCAATAACTACATATCACATAAATCATAATTCACAAACACCACAAAGATATCAAAAGCATACACAACCACATCACATCTTGCATAAAAAACATATTAGTCTCATATCATAGTCATAAACACATCACATCTTGCATCACACACATCAGTATATCATAAAATCATGCATAGAAAAATGGACTCATAACACATCAAAACTCACCCAACTTAGCATCATATATATATCCCGCAATAGAAGAAAATAATGTCCCACATCCCACATCAAAGAATAAATAAATATCTAAAGTGTCTCATGACTAGTCCATCAATGAATACATATACAATGTCTGGAACAATTCCCTCCAAAAGAATAATAATATACATGTGTATAAAAAATGATGCAGCATATCACTACCTTTTTGTGTCTCCTAGGGGACGTTGTATCTCAATGTCTGGAGGTGGTGTGACCTATGGTGGAGCCTATTTCTAAGGTACCTCCACCATACTGAATGAAACTACACCTTGTACCTATATAGGACCCTGTATCGGTCTCGTAACCTCCCGACCTCCACCATCCACCTCCATCCCAATCATCAATCCCTCTACCTCTGCCATCTATACAGAGCCATCCGCTGACCACTGCTGGCTCTGTGTCTAACTGGGTCAGTGGCTATCTTGCCTTGTCCTCTGGGAAGTCCCAAACCCAAAATGATTTACATCCCATCCTCCTGCTACTCTCGGCCCCCGCTCTGGAACCTATACATGTGGCTCCTAATAGGATAATTCATTGATAGTTCTCTCTCTGCTATGGTGGTACTGCAACATGGTACATCACCCTATACCACCCACCTTCTCCTGGAGGTCTGCAAGATCTCTCTATAGATGTACCACCTCCTAGGACCCCCCACCACACTCCCCATCCCCACCACCTACCTCTCCCCAACCAAATTTTGTAGTACTAGGTCCCTCTCCCCCTGTAGTGTATCTCTCTTAGGCTACATTCTACCCCTCTCTACCTATAGACCATCCCTCTCCACCCACATCCCATCCCTCTCTCTTTGTAGACCCTCCCTCTCATCAATCATCTCTAGCCTATCTTGCAAAGTTTGTGCCAGTTGTGTGATCAGAGCATCTCATCCATCTGTCAATGTGTGTCCTACAACATCTAGTTGGTATGACCATATGTGACCTCTAGGGATACAAACTAAGTTGTGAGGTCTCCTCCTCCCCCCTCCTAACAATCCAACACTTGGGGCCCCTGGAAGTGGTCCTAATGGTGGTGGCCCTACTGTTGGTGGGCCTGATGATACTTGTGTCTTGGTTCCTCCATCTCCTCCTCCTCTTCCACCTCCATGTATATCCATCCCATCTTCATCTCCATCTCCCCCTCCCCCTCCTCGCCTCTTTCCTACCCTCCTTGGGGTCGGTCTCCCTCCTCTCCTCCCTCTCGGTATTGTTGTGGCTATCTTCCCTCTCCCTTGGACCACCTTTGTCATCATCAACCTAACTCTCTCTACTTATGGTGGCATACCCTCTCTCCCCACTAACTATGGACTCTGAAACCATGCACAACACTCCACTATACTACCTACATCTATGGGACCACCTACCCAATCCTAGTATATGACCTGTATGGCTTGCCATGTTTCCACCAAGCCATCCCTATCACTAGGCCCCTGAAACTAAGACCACCTCTCTCAGGTGGTCTATTAGTACTAGTGCTCTACATTTGGAAAACTCTGTGTGTATTTGAACTACCTCGCTACCCGATCAGGCCTATAATGCTCCATAATGTACTCTTAGTGACATGGCAAATATGTGGGTGTCATGGTGAATGGTAGTTGTAGTTAGTCCTTCGGCTAGGCTTCTCATCCCATATATAGCCTCTAAGTAATGTCATCTCGTATGCCCTCAAGAGTCTCCTACCAATAGTTAATATCATCAATGTCATGGTACATCAGCAACTCCCCTCATCTATAGAATATAGGATCATATCTCTCCTTCCTATCAGTCTGAGAACTACAGTGTGCTCCCATCCCAACACTAGTAAAAGGGAGGTGAAGCCTACTCTCCTCCCCTATGTCTCCCCTCTATTATACACAATTTGATGGAGGTACCAGAACAACTATGCTAGCATCAACATCCCCTAGGTTGCTAGTACCCCCGCATCCACAATCTACACAATCAGCAAGATGAGTGTGAGAGTTGCACTACTCCTCCTGTGTTAGGGACAATATATCCTGAAATAATCCCGCACACAAATAAATATACTTGGTGCATTGGTCGCACCATTGCTAGATGTCTAAATAAAGATAACAAGTCATGCCACAACATCGGTGCCACACTTGGCCCCACCAATGTTGTCACTACCTATTCTTGGGTATAGTCTCCTGCAATGACCATTGTGCCCTGGATGGGTAGGAAAAAAATATTGTATACATCCTCCAACGTCACCATCATCTCCTCATTTGGAAGGTGAAAAGTGGTGGTCTCTGAGTTCCACCACTCATAGAGTGTGGTGACCATCACCATATACATATTCTTGTGTGGCATATGTGCTACGTATCCCATTCCAATGGTGTCTACTCACACCTAGTCCATCGCAGTGAACTGCTCCACTACAACAAGCACTACAACATGCCTTTCTCAGATCATCAACCGGTCCACCAACCACTGCAGCTAATCTAAGTCAATTGCATGAGTTTTCTTTCCAAGCACATCCTAACCATTATATCCCTACTTTTCTCCCTTGGCCATTTCCCCTCCCTTTTTCTTTCCTAACCTTTCACCAGTGATCCTGCGGGTTTTTCTTGTGATTCCACCAAACCCTAGTTCTCATAATCCCACAGGCGTGGGATCTTGAATTGTGCTTCTAGCCATACAACCGTGGGAATGCATTCTCTTAGTGACATCCACCTAATCCTAGAGACCCCTCACAAGATCACATTATATTCCCAAATTCTCCCCTTTTGGTCTAGGATTGTGATCCTACCAAAAATTCATTGCGGGATCACGATCCTGCCAAAAATCCCTAGAACCCAGGAAATTTGGTGATCTCACCAAAAATATCATTTTACCCCCACCCGACCCCCTAGTCTAACAATTTTTTGCAGGATCATGATCACGTAGTTCTCGATGGTGATCTCACCAATCCTGAACCTGCGAGATCTCAAATTTTCTAACTAAGCATTGTAATAAATTACAAAAAAAGAAAGTAAAAAGTTTTTTTTTTTATCCTACCTATCTGTCAGGTGCTTGGTGGTGTCAGAGGCTCCTCATAGTGTCAATTTGGTGCCTCAATTTTCCTCCTCTTGTCATCGTTATATGCAATATTAGAGCTCAAAATAACAATATCTCTCTAAGCTCTAATATGTGCAAGACCTATTTCTGGCCATCCCAACCCTTATTAAGGGCCTCTCATGAACCTTTTTTCCATCTTGAGGCCTCCCAACCCACCCATTCTTCCCATTTTCCCACATATGCTCCTTTTCTTTCCCATTTCAACTTCTTCCCACCCCTTCTTGCCCTTTTTGGCCCATTGCATCAAACCCTTCCTTCCTTTCAAGACGTCGTCTGGGCCCTTTTTTCTTTATCTATCACCCTCTCGAGGGGGCATCACATAGTCTAAACCTCCCTGCCTATATTATGGGGCAACTACATCTCGTAAATTTTTTGCATCATTTATTATTTTAAACATCTTCGAAGTAATGTTATTTTAACACTATGTCGAAGAGGGAAAAAATGTAGATACCTAAATATGATTACGCAATTAAGTAATCTTATTTAGTTCTCTCTTAGGGCACTAATTAATTAAATATTAACTATTTAATTGATTTGTGTCATCCCCTAGTTAATTAATTTAATTAATTAACTATAGTCCAACCAATTATCTAAATGACAACCCATACTCTGATAATTAATTAAAACCCCCTTCCTCTATTAATTTAAATAAATATAGTCATCTATTTAAATTAATCCACAAACCCCATTTTACTCTTATTTTAGAATTAAATAAAACATTTGATCTAATTTGAGCACATGGCTCCTAACTTTAACTCCTAAACTAACCAATCTTAACTACCTAACCTTGAGTTCCTACTCAACCCAACCCATTCACATATACTAATCACCCTTAATTAGCTAATGACCCATGATTAGCTAATTGAATCCTCCACACATTCTCTCTCCTCTCATCACATCATCCTAATACTCTCTCTTGCCTCCTAATCCAAGCTTAATCACTCCCTAAACATTTTCAAAATCATAATCCATAGATTAAGAAATCCTAACCCAACCCAAGTCAACTATCCTGTCACATCCTCACATACCCCAACTCCCTCACCTCATGTCAATCTTAAATGCTCTTACACATCCTTTACACACTCCATCTTCCTCTTACACATTTTTCCCCTCTCACATCTCCCAAAATGGTCACATTCCCCCACACCTTCCAACCTCTCTCCTTGTGACACTTGTCACAATGAGATGCATTTGACAAAGCACAATCCATGTGCTCTCTCTCAAATGCATCTTGAACCTTCCTCAAGTTTTCATCTTGACCATTTATTAACCTCTCCTCTTGCCTATAAATTGAACCCTCTTCCTCTTCACTTTCATCCACCTTTTATGCAAAGTTATCATGCCAATTTGAGAGCCAAAAAATATCAACTGCATCCTTGTAATGCCAAATTTTCTACTCATCCTTTGAAGCTTGAGAACACTTTGAGGACACATTCCATCCATTTGACAAATGATCTGATTTATGAAAACCAAATTACAATACCTGGTGTCATACCTACAGTATTGTAGAATTCAACATGAAAATTGAGAACAACAAGATTGCAAACCAAAAACTATCTCCATTCTATTCAAAATTGGATTTTATACAAGTCGGATGGATCCCAAGGGTCACAAAAATCCCTTGGAATTGAAATGAAGATTCATCATAATGTTTATTACAATTAAACTATTAAAACTATCAAAATTTATCAAAAAACTATATATAAAATTTAGGTCCTCTTGGAGAAGGCATAACTTTCTCATCCTAGCTCCGAATTACGAACCATTTGATGCGTTGGAAAGTTATTAAAATAATCTTGAACCAAATTTTGGAAATAGTGATTTTCCATCCCTATTGAAAAGACCCTCAAAATTGCAATTTACTAAAACATATGAAATTTTGAAAAATTAGATTTTAGTATTTTCCCAATTTAATCTTGATCAACAAATCTACATATCAAAGGGAGTTTGCTTGGGTTAAGAGGTTTGCATTCTCTTAGTTTATTTTTATCTTTTATCTCTCTTTGGTCTAATCATATATGTGGTTTTGATATTGTGTTTTGAGTTCTTTCATTGTTATTGTATTCCTTTAAATGCATTTTCATAAGCTTACAATTGCTATTAAAAAAGATAATCCTAATGAAGAAAAAACATTTTTTTCAAGAGTTGTTAAAAGAGATGAATGATTCATTGATAGTGGATGCTCGTATCATATGACTGGTGATAAAGATAAGTTTTTGAAGCTTGAGGACTATGATGGAGGTGTTGTTAGATTCGATAATAATGCTCCTTGTTTGATTAAAGGAAAATGATCTATTACTCTTGATGGTAAAAACAATATTGATGATGTTTTATATGTTGAAGGTTTAAGTCCTAACTTGTTGAGTGTTAGAAAAATATTGGATAAAGGTTAAAAATTGGAATTCATGGATGAAATCTAAAAAATCACTAGAAGTACAAGAAAGATTATTGCATCAGGTACACAAACACATGATAATCTATTTCATTTGAGAACTATTGAGAGTAAATGTTTGATTGCTAAAGTTGATGATAGTTGGTTATGGCATAGAATACTTTTTTATATGAACTTTAAGAATATGGTGAAGATTAGCACTACTCATGCTATGAGAGATTTGCCTAAACTATTAAAGCCTAATAATATGTGCAAATAATGTCAATTGGGAAAGCTAACTAGATCTACTTTCAAGAATAAAACATATTCTTCAAATGGATTGTTGGATTTAGTGCATACAGATCTATGTGGTTCTACAAAGACAAGAAGTTACTTCAGTGATATATACTTTATGCTATTTTTTATGACTATTCAAGGATGACGTGGGTTACATTTTTGAAGGAGAAATCAAAATCTTTTCAAAAAACTAGATATTCAAGATATTGGTGGAGATAGAATCTAGAAGAAGAATAAAATTTATGAGATCAGAAGGAGGTGGAGAGTTTACATATGATAAGTTTAATTCATTTTGTGAATAACATGGGATAAAGATATAAAACTATGAACCCTAAACCCCACAACAGAATGGTGTTGATGAGTGAAGGAACATGACTATCCTAGACATAGCTAGGACTATGATGATTGAAGTAAAAGTATCATAGATCTATTGGAGAGAAGCAATATGCACCGCAATATATACTTTGAACTGGGCACATATTAAGCATGAAACTGGTAAGACTCCCTATGAACTTTGGTATGGTCATATTCCTATAGTGAAATATTTTAAAATTTTTGGAAGTAAATACTACATTAAGAGAGATGAAGATACTGAAAAGTTTGATCATAGAAGTGATGAAAAAATATTTTTTTGGTTATTCTACAAAGAGAAATGCATATAAATGTTATAACTATAGATTAAAGAAGATTGTTGAAAGTGAAAATGTCAGAGTTGATGAGAATGAGTAGAGATCATAAAGGAATTGCAGGTACGATATGATTGAAGATGACAATCAAATTGTGGAAATGCAAAATAGAATCAGAATGGATCAAAAGAATAGAGAGAACCAGAAGGAAGTGAAGTGAATGTTAACACCGAAGCATCTTCTACACAACCTATACTGAAAACTCTATGGTATGTAAGGATTAATCATTCTGAAGATGTCATTATTGGTGATAAGTGTGTGCAATAAATGTGTCACACTTCTATGGATCATTACATGCAAGAGAACTCAAGAATGAGGCCTCACAAATCGATCCATAGCTCCCTAGGCATGGAGTGCAAGGGTTTTAAGAATGCTCTCAGCTAGAGCTATTTAGCCAATAACCTTGCTAGTAAACCATGCAATGGGAGATTCAATGAAGATAAGGGCAAGAATGCCAATATCCTCAAGAATCAAGAATGAAATGCAATGCAATGCAAGCTAGCTAAGAATGAAGATGCAAGCTAAACTATGAAAATGAAAGATGCAAGTATTACAAAGCCTTCTAGTTAAACTAGATGAATTAATCTAAAGCATAAAGGAAATCTAAGCTAAGAATGCCATGAAAATGAAGCTACTATGCAAGAAATGAAATCTAACTATGAAGCAAGAAAGCCATGATGATGCAAGAATGAAGACAAGAAGATAGAGTGTTGATGAAGATCCAAGATGAATGCCAACAATGCTCCAAATCTTCAAACCCTAGATGCAAGAATGTCTCCAAAAGCTCCAAGATGACCTAGAAAACCTGTAGCATAACAATAGCATAAAAAGTTGGGTCTCTAGAATGAAGAAGAGAGCTCTTCTTTTATAGGAAATGAGAAGGAATGGGCCATGGAGATTAAGAGGCAAAAGATTTAATCAACGGTGGAGCTTGAAAGAGGAGCAATCCATGTGCACAAGTATCCTCCAATGAGAAAATAGGAGTTGACTTTTGTGTCCATATGAGAAAAAAAGTGCTTTTTCCCTTTTTATAAAATAAGAATAATGCTTTATTTGTGCAACTTAGGATAAGAGGAAAAGTGGGGGCTTTTTATTTATTAAAAGGGGAGGAAATATTCCTTGTAATAAATAAAGACTTAGGATAAGATGGTTAGCCCATAGAAAATAATCGAATAAATGATAGAACTAGGATTTGATCAAGAATAAGCAATTTATGATTTAGCAAAAGGGGCTAATAGTCTAGGTGACCATTTTTAGGTGTATACAATAAGAATATAGGCATTTAGATTAGAGGAAGAATTGCTAGAGATGAAACTTGTTTTCTATCTGAATTTGAGCCTAAAGATGTAAAATAAGCATGTATTGATGAGATTTGGATGAAACCATTGACCAAATTGAAAAGAACAAGACTTGGATCTTTATTCCTAGACCTGTTGACAACAATGTGATCAGTATTAAGTGGGTATTGATAAATAAGATGAATGAAGATGGTAAAGTGGTTTGGAACAAAGAAAGACTGGTATGTAAAGGGCACTTACAAAAGGAAGGTATAGATTTTATTGAGACTTTTTATCATGTTGTTAGACTTGAAGCTATTAGACTACTTGTAATACCCCTCTCGTAGTTTGATTTTCTATAAGTTATGATGTCATTTATATATATGGATTTATTGACCCCATACTTGCATGTGTGTGGTTGGCATGTATGTTTTATTTTTCTATTTGACGTACCTGATGTGGTTGAGAGATGAAGTTGTAGTTACTTGTGAGATCCACACAATCAACCGATTCACGCCATTATTTGTTATATATTTATACATGTATGTACATGCTCATCTTTTATGTAGGATTTTAGGTACCGGACATCGACTTCCCTGAATTACCAGGATGAACATGCCCTATTGCATTATCTCAGTGGTAAGAGAGGGGAGATAGCATCTAGGTCTAAATCCCAACCTAATCCATTTATTTTTCTCAAATAGTGGACAAGTATCTTATCTGCTACCCTCTAAATTTGTCAAGGTGACGTCATTCGTGAACCCTTTCTTTGAGCTTGACTATTACTTTATGAGTTTGGTCAATTTTTCCTTCATATTTGATTGTCAAGTGTCTTGATATGAATTTTGGCTATTAATGCATTAAAGATTTAATTAAGATTAATTATGAGATTAAAATAATTATATCTTATGAATATGAAAATATTAAATATATAGATATTTAATTAATAAAAAATAATTAAATATCATTGATTATTTAAAAGACTTAATTAAAAGTCTAATTATGAAAATAAATATTTAATTAAATATTAAATCAAAATCATAATTAAATGTTCAAATAATATAAATTGATATTAATTATCAAATTTCTTATTAAGTGGTGCTAAAGATATTAATTATAATTAAAATATAATCTTGCGATTATATGTACACTAGTTAAAAGGAATTGATTTATTAGTTCTAAATTAGAAGGTTGAATTAAGAAACTTAACTGAGGGATTAGTTATAATTATTTTTAATAAATTAATGAATTGATATTGAATTCTCAATTTTCATATTATTAATATGCTTAAAACATTAATTGTTAATTAAATATTATTATGCAATTAAATTTTCACATTCAGTTAATAATATTAAAATATAAATTTAAAATTAAAAGTTGACTGATTTTCATGATTGAGAGTTATTAATTAAATAAATAATTCTTTTAAATAAAGGATTGATATAAACGAGGTTGAAGTTGAGTTCTGATTTCTATGATTTTGAGTTAACTATTTTATTATTTTTAACAGTTTAGTTCTAAATCTTGATTGTGAGTTGCATGTTTCAATTCGGTTTGTTGTGTTTTCTATATTAGAGTCCTTTTTATCATTTTTGAAAAGAAGGTTTACATGTTTGGCTCTGGATTAGAATTTAAGGAATTTTTGTAAAGCTTGGGATCTTGAAAAGTTTTGGATTAGATTTTTGTGTTCTTTTGCATACCAATTTGGTGGATTAAGGTAGTGTTGGCTCTTGGTTTAGCAAGATTTTAACAACCTTGGAAATGTAGAGATGCACCTATGGGGTAGTTTACTTGCAACAATTAGTACATTCATACAAGAACAAGGATTAATGAACAAAGCACAAAGGCTTTCTACACTTTGAACTCTGCAAAATTCAGGTGGGTATACCTAGGATTAGGATCACTTAATTTTCTCGTTTCCACTAATCCTCACAAAGCAAATATGTGTCCTTAATACTTCTTATTATCTGTGACATAAAGGGATAGGGTGTGAAGCTAAACACACTACCAAGTTACTCACAAATAAAGCAGGGGCTTTTGCTATTCAATCCACAATTACTAAATTAAAGATTTAGAATTTAATTTATTTTAGGGGTAAAATTGTTAGACAAGAAAGAACATCTATTTTGAAAAAATGTCTGTGATCAGTCCCTTACCCATTGGGCATATTCAGAACAAATCCACACTGTGTTTTTTATTCTTATCATTCACCTTGCAAATGAAAATCAATTGAGAACCTCACTACTTATAAATATCCTCCTTAATACTCTGCAATTCTGTTAGGTTATATCAAGCATTTACTTAACTCTTCAAGTTAACAGGAAAACATATCAAAACATACAGAACTATGCTTGCAACTATTGATCTTGAGGTCATCAACTCACAAGACAATAGGAAATTAAAAACCATTAAATAGGAGAAAAGATTCAAAGAAATTTTTGAAATCCTTGTATAAGTTTCTACAAACTGATACATGCGTGATTCATTGAGCATAGAATATTCCACACAATAAATAATAAAATTGTAGATTCATTAAGATCTTTGTAAAATAGAGAGGTTATAGACCTCTTCTACCAATCCTTGAATGCAAGCCTATAGAACTGAGTCTATCTTTGGTCTCTTGCAGCCGATTTTTTTTCTCAACCCCAAAAAAGAAGTCCTTCTAAATGACCTTGGGAATCCTTTTATATGAATAGGGATTTATACAAGCTTAGGGTCATTTAGGGAAACATTGTCATTTCAATCAGCATGAAATCAGGAAACAATTTATTGTAGAAGTGACAAGGAAGAAAATCTAAAATTAACCAAAAAATATCAGAGACAAATCTGATATCTTTTACATTGTGGAAATCCTAGCAGTCAAACTACAAATTAAGGCATGCTTCTTTAATCCCTTCAACAAGCATCATTAAAAAAAAAATCTCATCTACCACATCATGCCAAGGACATAAAAGTTTTGAAAATTTTTCCCAAACATAACTGATGCATCTAGAAACAACCACCTGCAAATAATAAATTTAGGGTGGCAAGAAAATTTGATTTGATCACAATCGGCCCAAACACTATTGAGTTCATTCAATTTCTCAACTGCAAATTATCATTTATGGCCCAAGAAGAAATCATATTTGATTGTTTGTTCCTCTGGCAGACTGTCATTCCTATTTTCTGCAAACCCTAACCCAGAAAAATCAAATATATGACTGACAATGGTTAATTTATCAATTTTAAAACATTACTGTCAATCCTGATCTTTTCTTGGCACATCAGACGGCTCTCATTCAATCTCCAATAGTCAATCGATCCTTTGAAATTAACTAGACACATCATCTCATAGAAACCAAATGGGAGCGAGCACATCATTACACCTGGCACTGTCTTCATCTTAACCCTAAGTCATCTAGTGAACTAACAACTGAAGGTATTCGCTAGGTCATGGCACATTATACTTAACCTGGGTTTGGTCTGGAGATCATGTGAAAAAGGCAATGGTGTGATTGCTGAACATTTCCTTTAACTATGGTTTCATTGGGAGATCTGGGGACCACCATCCGATCTCATCTGAATCTATGATTATCACTAAGTCACGAAACCTTTTAACTTAACTCATCTCTTTTATGGTGATTAAGTGAACAAAGCATTTGTATAATCTCACAATATTTTCTTGACCCCTGGTCACATTAAGAGAATGTGTGCCAGTCATTGATCTTTCCATCATCCTACGGTCCTCGTTGATTTTCCAAAAGCCTTGTCTTAACTCAACCTAGATCTGGAGATTCAGTGACTAAAGGAACTCATGATCACTAGATCCTGGCATTAACCCCAGTTTCATCTAGAGAATGAGTGACCAAGGCAATTATCATGATTGTTGAATCTTTTCTTGACTCATGGTTACATTTAGAGAATACGCAACCACTGCCTAATCTCAATCTATATCAACGGCTCATATTTAAATGTCAAGTCTTATCTTTAACCCATGTTAGATCTAGAGATTCAGTGACTGAAGCCATCTCTAATTCACTAAAGGTTTGACTTAACTTAGACTTAATCAGGAGATCACATGAACAAAGCATTCATGAGATCTTTGAATCCTTCCTTAACCTTGAGCTTTATTAAGCGAATACACGCCAACTGGTGATCTTGATATGAATCGACGATTATCGCTCATTCACCAAATGTTTGAAGACTTAGCCGCTTTATCACAAGATCAGGAGATAACCGTGTTGCTAGATCATTGAATGTTAGGAACATAACCACCAATTTTAAGAGAACACACAAACACCTCAGTCACAGAGTCACTGAATAAAATTTTAACTGCATGGGCTTAGAAAATAAAACATGTGTAGAAAGGGGACTTTAAGTGGCCTGAAAAGGTAACAAAGAAATAGATTAAGGATAGGGTTTTGGATTTAGACAAATTTTATGAAACCCTTAAACATTCATAAACCCTTATTTCTCATACACTTTCAAACTGCAATATCTTATTGGTTTTTGCTCTTGAGCACATGCGATCTTAATTGGAGCTTGCATACACTTTGAACTATCCTTGACTCAATTCACAAGTCATAAAACATTATAAATCTTCTTCACTGATCAAAACAAGTTTGCAGTAGGATATGGTAACTTTCTTAGGGTTTTGTAGGATAAGACCATTTTCTTAGGATTTTGCATTTTACAGGAAAATGGGCTAACATTGGGTTTGACTGGGGATGTATGCCTCTTGTAGACATAGAAAGAATTTAGAATCATGGGAGAGTAGACCACCTACTATACAAAAAATTACAGGGAACCTACTCAAAAAACCAGTAGAACTAAAATAGGAAAGGAGGAAAGAAACACACAACTGAAAGGGAAAACTAACCTACTATTCATGGATAAAGAGAGTACCTTATGAAAAGTACAACTTCATAAATTGTCCATGAATTGGCAATTCCAAAACATTTTTAACCAAATCCTTCAAGATATAGGAATCAAATCCCCATTTTGCACCAATGAGATAGGGTCCCAACCATATTGGGTCAAATTTTCTATGCTTACCCTTGTCTTCTAACCCAGCATTCCACATTAGAACTAGATCATTAATACAAAAACTTTTGACTGTGGTCTTTTTGTCATACAAGCTCTTATATTGAAACTGCAAGTTGATATTCTTATCATGAGCCTCTCTTCTTAATTCATCCAACTGTATCAAATCTTCCAATCTGATTCTCATCTCATTATCCAAATTATCATCATATATTTGGATGAACTTATACATCTACAACAAATTGTTTTCTAGTAATCTGGCATGAATTCCATATACTAAATCAAAAGGAGCACAACCAATTGCCTTTTTTATTGTCACTCTATCAGCCCATAGAGCCAGCTGCAACTTGGAATCCCATGATTTCTTGTTTTTATCAAGAACTCTTTTCAAAATATTTATCAAGCTCTTGCTACTTTATTTAGCCTAACCATTACCTTGGGGGTGATAAGGGGATGAATATGAGACTTGAATCCCATATTGCTGATAGAAATCACAAAACTCTTCAAACTTGAAACACATTGCATTATCAACTACTATTGTCTTAGGACATCCAAACCTAGTCAAGATGTTCTGCATCATAAAATTAGTTACCATCTTACTAGTGGCCCTTCTAGTGGGAATTGCTTCCACCCATTTAGTGAAATAATCTATGGCCACCAGGATCCATGAATGACCCCCACTTGATTTGTTTGGGATTTCTCCAATAAAGTCCATACCCCACTTTTAAAAAGGGGCCATAACTGTAATAGGTTTTAAAGGCAAATTACCATTGAATTTTAATTTTCCTATGAACCTCTGGCAAGCATCACATTTCTTGACAAACAAATGTGCATCTTTGAAAATTATGGGCCACCAGAAACTAGACCTCAATATCTTATGCATAGTAGTCTTAGCCATATAATGGCCACCACACACACCTTCATGCATTTCTTGTAACAAGTGTTCAACCTTTTTATGATCAACACATTTGAGAAAAACACCCTCATTGCTTCTCCACCATAATTCACCCTTGAAAATTGCATACCTTATAGCATGTAGTTTGACAGTCCTCTTTTTGATAAGTAGGAGATATTTTCCACAGCAAATCAAATTGTGATATTGCTATCAGGATTTAACTGTGTAGTTGTTTTGAGTCAAACTCATTGACCCATGATTCATGAGTAGTGGTTCACCCGAACCCATCTCTCATGAGAATGAAATGGAACACTTAGCACTCATTGGATCTAGGTGATGCTCACAGAGGTGAAGCACCAAAACTTCCCGAGAGGTCACCCATCCCAGTACTACTCCAGCTCGAGTGCACTTAACTATGGAGTTTCCTCCATGGTTAAACCCACTCTACTTGCATCCTCATTTGCAAAACCTTCACCAAGTGTTGTGCCTTATGAACCATTCATTATAAATCCCCTTAAGCTCATCAATTGATAAGTAGGAGATATGTTTCACAATTTGACTTGTTGTGGAAAATATCTCCTACTTATCAATTGATGATCTTAAGGGGCTTTCTAATGAATGGTTCATAAGGCACAACACTTGGTGAAGGTTTTTCAAATGAGGATGCAAGTAGAGTGGGTTTAACCATGGAGGAAACTCCATAATTAAGCGCACTCGAGCTGGAGTAGTACTGGGATGGGTGACCTCCCAGGAAGTCCCGGTGCTTCACCTCTGTGAGCATCACCTAGATCCAATGAGTGCTAAGTGTTCCATTTCATTCTCATGAGAGATGGGTTTGGGTGAACCACTACTCATGAATCATGGGTCAATGAGTTTGACTCAAAACAACTACACAGTTAAATCCTGATAGCAATATCACAATTTGACTTGCTGTGGAAAATATCTCCTACTTATCAACTAATGAGCTTAAGGGGCTTTCTAATGAATGGTTCATAAGGTACAACACTTGGTGAAGGTTTTTCAAATGAGGATGCAAGTAGAGTGGGTTTAACTGTGGAGGAAACTCCATAGTTAAGCGCACTCAAGCTGGAGTAGTACTAGGATGGGTGACCTCCCAAGAAGTCCTGGTGGTTCACCTCTATGAGCATCACCTAGATCTAATGAGTGCTAAGTGTTCCATTTCATTCTCATGAGAGATGGGTTCGGGTGAACCACTACTCATGAATCATGGGTCAATGAGTTTGACTCAAAACAACTACACAGTTAAATCCTGATAGTAATATCACAGTCCTCTTTTTATTCTCATCTATTTCAGGAGGATGAAATATTTTCTGCAAGTATCCAACAATATATTTATACCAATCACAACAATCTAAATCGCATATATATGGCCTCTGTTCTTCTTCAAGAAAATTGATATGATTTGCGTCTAGATTACTTTGGGCCATGAGTTTAGCTAATCCTAGTCCTATGACTAGTTTTGTGATCTAAATGTCAATGTTTAATTCTTAGATCTTGTTGATCCATCTATATCTTCTCCCTGAAACTTCTTGTTGTACTAAGATGTCCTTCATAGCAGCACTATGCACATATGCAACTATAGTTTCTCCAACTAAGTAGCATCTAAAAATTTTAATAGCGTTAACTAGTGCATAGGCATGTTTTTCATTTATATCATATTTTAACTCTGTTGCTTGCAAATATTTACTAAAAAAGGATATGGGCTGCTCAAAACCTTCTGAGTTCTTTTGCAATGATACTGCAACAATGGTATGAAAGGAAGCAAAAGAGAAGATTTGGAGGGGCTTACTATAATCTGGTGTCCTCAACATAGGTGCATTCTTAATTGCTTTCTTTATTTCAAAGAAATCCCTTCTAGCTTCTTTAGTCCAGTCCATATTTGCATCCTTTTTCAACATTTTGGAGATAAGGACACTAGTCTTAGCAAAATTTAGGATAAATCTTCTAAAAAAGCTTATCTGTCCAAAGAAAGATTGAATTCCTTTGACATTTCTTGGCAATGGCACTTTGTCAATTGCAATTACCCTCTCAAGGTCAATTCTAACTCCATCCTTAGACACAATGTGACCCAAAATCTTACCTTGTGTTACCTCAAAAACACATTTCTTTGGGTTCAAAGATACTCCATGTTCTAGAGTTCTTACAAAAATTATTTCAAGATGGCCACAATTTTGATCTTCCTTTGTTGGGTATGTAGTGAGGTCATCTTAATATATGACAAGGAACCTGTTGATGAAATCTACAAATGCCACATCCATGGCTCTTTCAAAAGTAGCCCCAACATTTTCAAACCAAAAGGTATTCTGACATACACATATGTACCCCATGGAGAAGTAAATGCAGTTTTGAACTATTTAGTATCCTTGACAATAACTTGGTTATAACCTGAAAACCCATCCATCATAGACATCACCTCTAACCTAGTAACTCTCTTTAGCATGGCTTCCATATTTGGCAACCCATAGTTATCTTTTAATGAGTTCATATTCAAATTTTTGAAGTCAACACAAAGCCTAATGTCTCCAATCTTCCTCCTTACTGGGACCAAGTTAGAAACCCATGTTGAATGCCTGATAGGTTGAATGATTCCTGCATCACTCATTCTCTATAATTCTTCTTGCATTTTTGGTGCCAAATTAGGGTTCACAGGTCTTAACTTTTGTCTGAAAGGCTTTGTTCCTTCTTTCAAAGGAATCTCATGTTGAAACAAATCTTGTCTATAGGCCTTCAAGTCATCATAAGACCATGCAAAGACATGCCTATATATTCTAAGAAGATCAATCAGGGACTTTCTTATTTTGGGAGATAACTTTACCCCAATATATATAATTTTTGGAGCTTCAACTGTCCCTAAATTTATTTCTTCTAGATTCTCTAGCTTACTCAAAGTTTTTGCTAAAAAGAACCTATCATTATTATCAAATGCTCTCTCAAGAACAACCAAAATTTTTGGGAATTTATTTGTTTTTAATTGCAAGACTTCCTTACCTAGAATAGTATGCTTACCATCTGAAGTTTCCACATACCCACTAAAATTCAATTCTCTATCCTCAAGATCGGCCTCAGAATGTAAAAACCTTAAGATTTCCAAATCATCTTCAAAAACTTGCCAATTTTAAATGTTGTTTGGTATAGAAGGTTTATATTGAATCTCAATTTTGAAAATTCCAAAAAATGTAATATCCTTTGGTTTTAAAGAAATGTTTGCAAGTAGGTCAGCCATTTTGTTTTGACTTCTATCCATCCTCAATACCAAAAGCATCAAAACCCTCCATCTCATCCCAAATTGCATTTTTGTATTGTTTCAGTATGTCATTCTTTGATGCATATTTGGATCTTACTTGAGATACCACAAGTTCTGAATCTCCAATCACTCTAATGTTTTCTATTTTGTGTTTTGAAACCAACCTTAGCCCTATTAATAGAGCCTCATACTCTACAGTGTTGTTTGTACAAGGGAACATTAAAGTAAATGAATACTTAAATGTCCTTCTAGTAGGAGCAATTAACAACACACCTACACCAGCTCCCTCCTTAGAGCTTGCACCATCAAAGTACATGGTCCATAAACCATTATGATCTATCAAATTATCCTTATCATGAGACAAAAGTAAAGGCTCATTAGTGTGAAGGAAACAATTCATGTTTTCATGTTTTGTTTCTTCCTCAATCATATGGGAAGTTATGTTTTCCCTAGATACCTTAACATTTTGACCAGCAATTTTGAAGGTTACAAAAGATAATTCACATTGTATACTACCTCCTATTTCTACACTCCATTTTATTGACAATAACATTCCATATTGAGGAGGTATGTCAACAACTAGTACACTCATAGTTAGTTGTCTGTCAGGATAAGCTGCAAGTTTGTAAGGCAAGGCCTTAATTGTACTAATGATAGGTACTTCTCTAGAATTCATGGCCTGACATCTCCCATGAGGACTATCCACCTGAAGTCCCATTGTTCTCATGACCTCGGTAGGCATTACTGTATTGGATGCTCCAGAGTCTATCATGCAATTTTTTAACAGTTTTCCATTTATGACTAGAGTTAAGAAAAAAGGATCAATGACTCCCAAAAAAGTACTGACAACATTTGTATCTAGATAAATCTAGGGTATTTCTAAAACAATTTCTTCCATATCCTTCCCCTTTTGTTCAGATCTATCTTTTGTTCCTCCTGTTGTCTTAGTGTTTTCTACCCTTTGAATGTTTATTGAAAGAACACCATTTATCCATATAAGGGCTTTCTTTTTATGCTCGCCTATTCTCATCATTTCCATTAATGGAACCTTAACTATTATGTGAGATAACAACTGACTCATATCAATAGGTGTGTATTTGACATTAGATAAATCTTGTCTTACTTGAAACATACTGTCATCCTCAACCTATGATGCAAAATGTAACTTGTCTTCCTTTTGCTGCTTACTCTCAATTAGGGGAATAGGGATAATTTTCACCGGTGTCTTTACTTTTACTCTATATATATTGTTTGAATGATTTGGCCTTTATCCCCCTTTTATTTTCATCTTTTTGACACTAGCAACATCCTTATTCTTATCTTGTGCTTGCTTAATGTCTTCATGAGTTTTCTTGATAAATATACTGGTTGGTCTACCATCTGCATTACCAACTGTTCTATTTCTCAGAACATAATTACCCCTAGCCTGAGTAACCATATCAACAGTGATTTGAGCTGTTTCTTTATTAGAAATTGAGGAAGTATGTCAACAACTAGTACACTCATAGTTAGTTGTTTGTCAAGATAAGCTAGAAGTTTGTAAGGCAAGGCCTTAATTGTACCAATGATAGGTACTTCTCTAGAATTCATGGCCTGACATCTCCCATGAGGACTATCCACCTAAAGTCCCATTGTTCTCATGACCTCAGTAGGCATTACTGTATTGGATGCTCCAAAGTCTATCATGCAATTTTTTAACAGTTTTCCATTTATGACTAGAGTTAAGAAAAAAGGATCAACAGCTCCCAAAAAAGTACTAACAACATTTGTATCTAGATAAATTTGGGGTATTTGTGAAACAATTTCTTCCATATCCTTCCCCTTTTGTTCAGATCTATCTTTTGTTCCTCTTGTTGTCTCAATGTTTTCTACCCTTTGAACATTTTTTATAAGAACACCATTTATCCATATTAGGGATTTCTTTTTGTGCTCACCTATTCTCATCATTTCCATTAATAGAACCTTAACTGTTATGTGAGATAACAACTGACTCATATCAATAGGTGTGTATTTGGCATTAGATAAATATTGTCTTGTCTTCCTTGAAACATACTGTCATCCTCAACCTATGATGCAAAATGTAACTTGTCTTCCTTTTGATGCTTACTCTCAATTAGGGGATTAGGGATACTTGTCACTGGTGTCTTTACTTTTACTCTATATATATTGTTTGAATGATTTGGCCTTTATCCCCTTTTATTTTCATCTTTTTGACACTAGCAACATCCTTATTCTTATCTTGTGCTTGCTTAATGTCTTCATGATTTTTCTTGATAAATATACTTGATGGTCTACCATCTGCATTACCAACTATTCTATTTCTTAGAACATAATTAGTGTTTTCTACCCTTTGAACATTTGTTAAAAGAACACCATTTATCCATATAAGGGCTTTCTTTTTGTGCTCACCTATTCTCATCATTTCCATTAATGGAACCTTAACTATTATGTGAGATAACAATTGACTCGTATCAATAGGTGTGTATTTGTCATTAGATAAATCTTGTCTTCCTTGAAACATACTGTCATCCTCAACCTATGATGCAAAATGTAACTTGTCTTCCTTTTGTTGCTTACTCTCAATTAGTGGAATAGGGATACTTGTCACTGGTGTCTTTACTTTTACTGTATATATATTGTTTGAATGATTTGGCCTTTATGCACCTTTTATTTTCATCTTTTTGACACTAGCAACATCCTTATTCTTATCTTGTGCTTGCTTAATGTCTTCATGATTTTTCTTGATAAATATACTTGCTGGTCTACCATCAATATTACCAACTATTCTATTTTTCAGAACATAATTACCCCTAGCCCGAGTAACCATATCAGCAATGATTTGACCTATTTCTTTATTAGAAATTGAGGAGGTATGCCAACAACTAGTACACTCATAGTTAGTTGTCTGTCAGGATAAGCTACAAGTTTGTAAGGCAAGGCCTTAATTGTACCAATGACAGGTACTTCTCTATAATTCATGGCTTGACATCTCCCATGAGGACTATCCAACTGAAGTCCCATTGTTCTCATGACCTCAGTAGGCATTACTGTATTGGATTCTCTAGAGTCTATCATGTAGTTTTTTACAGCTTTCCATTTATGACTAGAGTTAAAAAAAAGGATCAACAACTCCCAAAAAGTATTGACAACATTTATATCTAGATAAATCTGGGTTATTTCTAAAACAATTTCTTCCATATTCTTCCCCTTTTATTCAGATCTATCTTTTGTTCCTCCTATTGTCTCGGTGTTTTCTACCCTTTGAACGTTTGTTGAAAGAACACCATTAATCCATATAAGGGCTTTCTTTTTTGTGCTCACCTATTCTCATCATTTCCATTAATGGAACCTTAACTGTTATGTGAGATAACAACTGACTCATATCAATAGGTGTGTATTTGACATTAGATAAATCTTGTCTTCCTTGAAACATACTGTCATCCTCAACCTGTGATGCAAAATGTAACTTGTCTTCCTTTTTTTGTTTACTCTCAATTAGGGGAATAGGGATACTTATCACTGGTGTCTTTACTTTTACTCTATATATATTGTTTGAATGATTTGGCCTTTATCCCCCTTTTATTTTCATCTTTTTGACACTAGCAACATCCTTATTCTTATCTTTTGCTTGCTTAATGTCTTCATGATTTTTCTTGATAAATATACTTGCTGGTCTACCATCTGCATTACCAACTATTCTATTTCTCAAAACATAATTAGTGTTTTCTACCCTTTGAACGTTTGTTGAAAGAACACCATTTATCCATATAAGGGATTTCTTTTTATGCTCACCTATTCTCATCATTTCCATTAATGGAACCTTAACTATTATGTGAGATAACAACTAACTCATATCAATTGGTGTGTATTTGACATTAGATAAATCTTGTCTTCCTTTAAACATACTGTCATCCTCAACATGTGATGCAAAATGTAACTTGTCTTCCTTTTGATGCTTACTCTCAATTAGGGGAATAGGGATACTTCTCACTGGTGTCTTTAGTTTTACTCTATATATATTGTTTGAATGATTTGGCCTTTATCCCCCTTTTATTTTCATCTTTTTGACACTAGCAACATCCTTATTCTTATCTTGTGCTTGCTTAATGTCTTCATGATTTTTCTTGATAAATATACTGCCAGTCTACCATCTACATTACCAACTGTTCTACTTCTTAGAACATAATTACCCCTAGCCTGAGTAACCATATCAGCAGTGATTTGAGCTATTTCTTTATTAGAAGGTATTCTTAATAAAATAGGCTCATCACCCTCTTCTGTATTGCAAATTATATTTTCTATATCTTCTTCTTCATCAAAAAAGACCTGCTGATGATATATCTCCTTTCTGCTTTGGGAATATGATGCATCTTGGTTTTCATCTTCTTCTGCAAAATCAACCTTCTCCCACACTTATGAAGTTGTCATAGCACAGCCTCATTCATCATAAGATTCATCTTCCTCCCCTTCCTGCTTCTCATTTGCAGACATATTTTGAGAAATTACACAATAGTTAGGATCATGTGGGGACTGGCAGACTATGCACCATGGGACATCATCTATCATGTTATCAGAGTGCCTTTACAAAGGATTAGGGTTTTTATCATTTGGTTTGTCCTTTCTTTCTGGGATTATAGACCTTCTTGTTAGGAATAGTCCCAAGAGATAACTAAGAGGGGGGGGGGGGGGGGTGAATCAGTTATCTACAAGTTTCAATTCTTTATCCAATTAAGTATACTTAAACTTAAAGCATAAACACAATGAAAGAACACTTCAACACAACACCAATATTTTGGTTATGGGGAAACCCAAATAGGTAAAAACCCTAGTGGGAATTGACACCCACTAATATTTTGCACTAGTGTATTATGATCCTTGTTAGAAGATCCTTAACCCTGTTAGGAGTTTCTTTACAATATATTTAGTATAGTAGACCTGGTCAAGGGTTAGACCTTGTTAGGAGTCTTTTAAAATTAACCCTGTTAAGGGTGAGGATGCACTGTCCAAGAGCACACTGCTCAAATGGGCGAAGGCTACAACCTTCTGAATAACAGATACACACTATATCTGGATCTTGGTGAACTGTTCTTTGACCTGCTATCTAGATCAGTTCTAATGTATGGCACAAATACTTTACTTGGTCACATAGACCTTCTGATGGCTCAACACTTCGCACACTCTGCTCTACTTTTCACAATCAACTTTTAACCATGCCCTAGCAATCACAAATGACTAACTATAAATATCTTTCTTCTAAATGATATAATCAAGTCAGCCTATTAGAACCACCTTGAAATAATATTAGAGAAGCCATAAAAAACTCCAATAATAATTTAGTCAGCTCTACTAAGCACACAACACATTCTAGGACCTGTCCAATAAGATAATTGTAGATGCAAGCTACACACTGTCAACTCTACCAAGAGAATTGGATCTTTCTTCTCAAGCTGAATTACCTCATGCACTCTTAATTGAACCTTACTAACTCTTGTCCAAGATCTAATCCAAGGGCACATACCTAAATGATAGGTGAAACTCCAGAACCAATATAATCTATGTCGGCTCTTCTAAACAAATATAGGAAACTACTACTAGTGAATAGAGACTGCATAACTTCACTTCTACTAATCATCAGACTCTGCATCCATGAATGTAACATCAATAAAATGTCTTCATCACATATCCAAATGCACAAGGCTCCATGATAACTGTATGGACAACCATACATAGAACACTACCTGTTACTCTGTCAGGAACACTGCTGACACAAGCTTCTATATAAATGTATGTACTATCAATTAACCTCTGCGTCCATGATATCATGCTGATAACATGTCCATGCTACATATACTTAAGGATTGCTGCATAAATCTTCCATGCATGGTGCTTACCATATGTTGTCATTGATGACAAACATACAATCAGTACTGGCCTGCTGGCAAATCTCCAACAATCTCCCCCTTTGGCATTGATGGAAACATATGGAATGAAAAACTCCACCAATCCAAATGAACATTTCTTTTATAATATTCTCCATTTCCTCTTCAAAACTCCCCCAAGGATTGCTCCTCCATCTACTACAATATTCTTCAACATACTCCATTTCCTCAACTGAACTACTTCCATAAACTAAATACTACTCCCCCTTAGTATATTACTCCTTTTATTTCTATTTTTCATGACTATATATTACTCCCCCTTTGACATCAATGGAAAAGGGTGCTAATTAGTTTAAGCATAGGTACTACTCCTGAAGTAGAGTAGTCAACCATCCATCAATCCCTGAGGACTGATGCTCTTGCTTCTATCTTCTAAGCAGAATCAGGGAAGGGAATTACTCCCAACTTCTCCCTGAGATACTCAAAAGTATCCTTTGGCAAGGGCTTTGTGAATATGTCTGCCAACTGATCTTTAGTACTCACATAGTCCAACTTGACTTCTTTCTCTACCACTTTCTCTCTTAGGAAGTGATACTTGATCTCAATGTGATTTGTCTTTGCATGCGTCACATGGTTCTTTGACATGTTGATAGTGATAGTGTTATCACAGTGAATAACAATAGGATAATCAATTTGAATTCCAAAATCCTTTATCATCTGCTTGATCCAAACAATTGTAGAACAATTCAGGGCTGTTGCAACATACTCCACTTCTGTTATTGATTGAGAGATACAATTTTTCTTCTTGCTTGTCCAAGTGACAATTCTATCACCAAGAAACACTGCTCCACTTGATGTACTCTTTCTATCATTAACACATCCTGCCCAATCAACATCAGTATACACATGAAGCTCAACATTTTCTGAGTTAGAATACCATAGACCATAGTCTATAGTGCCTTGCAAGTATCTAAATATTCTCTTTATTTCCATAAGGTGACTGTTTATGCTTTGCTACAAATCTTCCAACTATGCCAATTACATTGGAAATATCAGGTCTAGTTTGAGTAAGATAAATGAGTTTACCAATCATAGACTTGTAAAATGTTGTATCTATTGCTGGAGAATCATCTTCTTTTGTAAGCTTGCAACCTGTTATCATAGGTGTTCCTACTAGCTTGCAATCATCCATCTTGAGTTTCTTCAATATCTCTTTTACATACTTGGATTGATTAATGAAAATACCTTTCTCTATCTATTGCACATTCAATCCCAAAAAGTACTTGATAGGTCCAATCATGCTCATCTCAAATTTTCTCTACATCTCTTTAGCAAATTTAGCACTAAGTTTGTCATTACCTCCAAAGATAATGTCATCAACAAATATAGCTACAAGTAGTAGTCCTTCAGATGTCTCTCTTATGAATAGGTTACAATCTACCACTCCTTTCTTGAATCCAATCTTTGTTAGATATCTATCAAGTCTCTCATACCAGGCTCTAGGGGCTTGCTTAAGTCCATAGAGGACTTTCTTCAATCTGCATACCATATCAAGTCTATCTGATAGGGAGAATCCTTCTGGCTACTCAATGTATACTTCTTATTTTAGCTCTCCATTCAAGAATGCTTACTTAACATCCATCTGATAAACTTTGAAGTTTTTGAATGTTGTAAAAGCTAAAAACAAATTAATAGCTTCTAACCTTCTTACTGGTGCAAAAATGTCTGAATAATCAATACCTTCTCTTTGCGCATATCCCTTACATACCAATATTTCTTTATTCCTCACTACTGTACCATCTTCATTCATCTTTTTTCTAAATATCCACTTTGTTCCAATCACATTTTTATCACTAGGTCTTGGGACCAGTTCCCATGTATCATTCTTGATAATCTAATATAGTTCTTCTTTCATAGCATCATGCCAATCTGAATCATTGCATGCATCTTCAACACTTAAGGGTTCAATCTGAGATAGTAAACATACCACCTCATTGCTTGAAGAACTCTTTGCTTTTGATCTTGTTATGAATTTTCTACTCTGATATCTAATGATGTCATCCTTAGAATGATATCTAGAAGTAAACTTTGGAGCTTTGGGTGATACTGTCTTATCTGCCTTAGGAGTTTCTTCTTCACTTTTCTCGAGGTCATTGAATAACACATCAATACTGTCAAACATTTCTTCAATAACTATCTCACTAGTGGAGTATTTGGGTTCTTCTTCAATCATGGGTGAGTAATCATGATATCTTTCTTGAACCATAAACTTTTCATCAATCTTAACATGGGCACTTTCAATGATCTTTTTCAATCTTAAATTGAAACATCTATAAGCTTTAATTTTAGTAGAGTAACCAAGGAAAATACCTTCATCACTTCTTGCATCAAAATTTCCTACTTCTTCATCTCTCTTGATGTAGCACTTGCTTCCAAAGATTCTAAAGTATTTTACTATGGGAACATTACCAAACCATAGCTCATATGGTTTTTTGTCCATGCCAGGCCTCAATTGAATTCTATTGATGATATAGACTACTGTATTGACTACATCTCTCCAATAGGTGTGTGCAAATTTTCCTTCAATCATGATAGTGTGTGCTATATCAAGGATGATCCTATTCCTTCTCTCTTAAATTCCATTCTACTAAGGGGTTCTAGGTGCACTCAACTGCCTCTTGATGCCATGTTCTTCATAGTACTCATAGAATTTATCAGAGGTGAATTCTCCTCCTCTATCCAATCTCAAACATTTTATCTTTAGTCCAGATTCATTCTCAACCTTAGCTTTGAATATTTTGAACTTCTCAAATGCTTCTGACTTGGCTTTCAAGAACACAACCCACATCATTCTAGTATAGTCATCAACAAACAAAATGAAATACCTTTCACCATAGTATGATCTTGTTTGAGTTGGACCACATAGGTCTATATGAATCAGATCCAACTTGTTCTCTATTGAATTGTGCTTGCTCCTAAATGAGTTTCTCACATGCTTTCCCATCACACATTCCCTGCATATAGTATCAACTAGCTTTGCTATGCTAGGTAGATCTCTTAATGCCTTTAGATTGCTTATCTTTACTATGTTATCAAAATTGATATAACATAGTCTTTTATGCCACAACCAACTGTCATCTACTTTAGCAAAAAAACAAATTGCTTCTAGATTTATCTAAAAACATTACCTTTAGTCTTTTATCCTGATGCAATTATTTCTCCTTCTTTGTTGTTAATGATGCACTTGTTTCCATTGAATTCCAATCTGTAACTTTTGTCAAGTAACTGCCCAACACTTAGTAGGTTATGTTTCAAACCATCGACATAAAGAACATCATTAGTACTATTCTTTCTATCCAAGGTGATGGCTCCTCTACCAACAATGGGTTTATGAGTGTTATCTCCAAATCTAACCATGCCACCATTGTATTTGTCCAGACAAACAAATCTATCTTTATCACCTGTCATGTGATGTGACCAACCACTATCTATAATCCAGTCTATCCTTATATTAGCTTGTGAAATCAATGCTAGCTCTTGTTCCTCTTTCTCATCTTCATGGTCTATCTTACTATTCATTTTCTCTATAATGGAAATGAATCCAATTTCTTCTTCAACTGAGTCATCATCTGAAATTCCATCTCTAGCATAGTAACATTCCTTAGAGTATTTGGGCTTATTATCATTTTTAAACTTTCTAGCTCTTGTAGGACACTTGGATGCAAAGTGACCAATCTTATTACACGAAAAACATTTAAATGGAAATTGACCTTCATATTTTCCTTTTCCTTTATTTTCTTTTTTAGCAATCATAGAAATGAAATCATCTAGTGTTTTCTCTTCATCATCATTATCAAAATTACCAGAAGTGTTTGCAGATTTCTTACCATGAACTGTTGCTTTGAAGGTTGTCTCACTTTTAGGTTTTGTCTTCAATCTTGAAATCTCAAAAGATGAGATTTTGTTGATCAAGGTCTCTCTCTTGAAATTTGATGTAAGCTGCATGGTCTCATCAAGGATGTTGATCTTGTTTTCATATTCTGGAGTGAGAGTAGTCATCAATTTGTCCATAATGTCTCCCTCTGAGAGCTCTCCACCATTGTTCCTGATTCTAGCAATTGCTTCATTGGTCCTTTGATTGTAAACTCTGATGTTTTCTTCAGGTAGAATCTCTAATGCATTGTATCTTTTCTTTCATGTTTTTCTGCGTGCATCCTTTGCTTGTTTGTCTCCTTCAAATATGTCTTCTAGGTACTTTCATATTTTGTGGGCTGTATCTACTTTCTTTATTTCTGAAAACTCACTATCACATAGGGCGTTGATAAGGGCTTCTTTGGCTATTTCATTCTAATGAAATAATTCCTTTTGATTTTTAGTAGCATCATCCTTTGCAAGGTCTCTAAAGTAGGGATCTTGACTTCTTTGATAGTTACATCAAAAACTTCAAAAGTAATGCATTGCAAATGAGTCACCATCTTGTTCTTCCAATCAAGATAATTCTCTCCATCAAACTTCTTAGGACTTTCTTTTCTGAAGAATGACATTTGATCAACCTCAAGCTGTTAAAATTTCTCTCCGAGGCACTTGGCTCTGATACCAATTGTTAGGAATAGTCCCAAGAGATAACTGAGAGGGGGGGTGAATCAGTTATCTAAAAGTTTCAATTCTTTATCCAATTAAGTATACTTAAACATAAAGCATAAACACAATGAAAGAACACTTCAACACAACACCAATATTTTGGTTACGGGGAAACCCAAATAGGCAAAAACCTCGATGGGAATTGACACCCACTAATATTCTGAACTAGTGTATTATGATCCTTGTTAGAAGATCTTTAACCCTGTTAGGAGTTTCTTTACAATATATTTAGTACAGTAGACTTGGTCAAGGGTCAAAACCTATTAGGAGTCTTTTAAAATTAACCATGTTAGGGGTGAGGACGCACTTTCTGAGAGCACACTGCTCAAATGGGTGAAGGCTACAACCTTCTGAATAACAGATACACACTATATCTAGATCTTGGTGAACTGCACTTTGACCTGTTGTATGGATCAGTTCCAATTTATGGCACAAATAATTTACTTGGTCACATAGACCTTCTTCTGATGGCTCAACACTTTGCACACTCTGCTCTGCTCTTCACAATCAAATTTTAACCATGCCCTAGCAATCACAAATGACTACCTATAAATATATTTCTTCTAAATGATATAATCAAGTCAGCCTATTAGAACCACCTTGAAATCATATTAGAGAAGCCATAACAAACTCCAATAATAATTTAGTCAGCTCTACTAAGCACGCAACACATTCTGGGACTTGTCCAATAAGATAATTGTAGACACAGGCTACACATTGTCGACTCTACCAAAACAACTGGATCTTTCTCCTCAAGTTGAATTACCTTATGCACTCTTAACTGAACCTTACTAATTCTTCTCCAAGATCTAATCCAAGGGTGCATACTAAAATTATAGGTGCAACTCCAAAATCAATATAATCTCTATCGGCTCTTCTGAACAAACATAGGAAACTGCTATTGGTGAATAGCAACTGCATAACTTCACTTCTACTGATCATCAAAATCTATGTCCATGAATGTAACATCACTAACATGTCTTCATCACATATCCAAATGTGCAAGGCTCCATGATAACTTTGCGGACAACCATACATAGAACACTGCCTGTTACTCTGTCAGGAACATTGCTGACACAAGCTGCTATATAACTGTCTATACTATCAGTTAACCTCTGCGTCCATGATATCATGTTGATAACATGTCCATGCTACATATACTTAAGGCTTACTACATAAGTCTTCCATGCATGCTACTTACCATATGTTGTCATCAATGAAAAACATACAGTCAGTACTGGCCTGCTGGCAAATCTCCAACACTTCCATCCTTCCATTGGGTATGGTAAGCAAAATTCTACAACCTAGGTTTCCTATCAAAGCTATTGAAAGGAGACTTACCGTTACTTTGAGACCTATTCCAATTTTCACCAGGTTTCAAATCCCTCAATGCATTTAGGATTTGTTTCAAATTGTCCTCCTCCCTAGGCTTTATATTAGAATCCTTATCCAATTATTTCTTTCCAAATTTAGGAGGTTTAGGCTCCTCTCTCCTACCTAGCTGTCTTATGCCCTTCTATTACTTTCAATATTTACAACATATCTCTGGGCCTCCCTAATGGTTCTAGGGTTTTTTTCTCTGAGTAGGTAACCCATTTTTGCATCATAAGAAGTTAGATATGTTGCCAAGAAAACATTTTCATCTAATCTCATAACTTGGAAGAGTTTATGCATTGCCTTTTGAAATCTGACATTAAACTCAAGGACTTCCTCATTCTGGTTTTTCTTAATGTTGTTGAATTCATTCACCATAAAACCTTCATTTCTTTTATCACCATATTGGTCCTTAAAACAATTTATAAAACCATCCCAAGAGCCAATAGAGTCATGAGGGAGTCCTATAAACCAATCTCTAGAATCTTCAGTTATTGATTGAACAAACAATTTCATAATGACATCTTCATGTTCAATTTCATAGTCATCTATTATATCAATGAAATTCTTTAAATGTTTCTCACATGTAACAACATCATTGCCAGTGAACTTTGGAAGTTTTTATCTAATTTTTTTAGGAATCAAATTTTGATGCAGGAGCATCTCAGGTCCTTGGCAATCCTATGTCACCAAAAAGATATTTGAGTTTGTCTGTGTTTCTCTATTCCTACTTTGACTGAGTTGGTCAGTAGTTGGTTAATTTCCTTTGGTTACCAAGTATGGTTAGTTATCTCTTGGGTGGTCGGTTGTTTCACTGGTGCTCAGCAATGCTTGTCTATTGCTCGGTCATCCTTGCTTACGGAGTAGTTTATTTTGAGTTTTTGTTGAGGCTGACTTGTGCATTGATTATGGGTCATAGATTTAATGTTGGTATCCATCATTGGGAAGCGTGTGGTCCCAGATCTGACTATTCCTTCCATTGATTATGGATCTGAAGGCCAACTCATTTTGGTAGCCTCTTGTATAAGTATAGTTGTTTGGTTAAAGTTTAGGGAGTCAATTTTTGATAGAAGATAGAAGATAGTAGAATCAAGATAGTAGAGTTTCTAACAAATTTTGGAAGGTAATCATTGATAGTGGTAGCTTGGAGAATCTGGCATCTGAAGAGATGGTCACAAAGTTGTAGTTGGAAAGGTTGGAACATCCAAAACCCTATCAAATTTCATGGATCAAAGATGAGCATACACTCTTGGTAAGTGAACAATGTTATGTGAATTTGAAGATTGGAAAGTACTATGATAAAGTGTTGTGTGATATCATGCCTATGGATTTTTGTCATATTTTGTTGGGTAGACCTTGGCAATATGATAGACATGCTATATATGATGGGAGATTGCATAAGTATACCATTGTGGCTAATGGAAGAAAACAAATCTTGTTACCTTTAATGGAAGAACCTGTTAGTAATGTTTGCATATCTATGAAAGTTTGTTTGATGGAAGGAAGAAAATTTGTTAAGGATTTGAAGAAGAATGATGTATGTTTTGTTGTGATTCCTAACAAACCGAGTAAGAAAATAGAGGATAATATCCCTGAGGAGATTGATAAGTTACTCACCAAGTATAGTGATATCATTTCTGATAATGTACTTGATGGTTTGCCACCGAAGAGAAGTATTGATCATTGCATGGATCTAATCCCTAGAGCTATTTTACCAAATAAGGCACCTCATCGGTTGACACGTACCAAGAATCAGGAATTGAACCAACAAATTCAAGAGTTGCTGGATAAAGGTTTGATTAGAGAAAGTTTGAGTCCTTGTGCAGTACCTACGGTATTGGCACCTAAGAAGAATGGAGAATGGAAAATGTGTACTGATTCCAGAGCAATCAATAAGATAATAGTGAAGTATAGGTTTCCTATACCAAGAATGGATGACATAATGGATAGTTTGACTGGACCAAAGTATTTCACAAAGATTGATTTGAAAAGTGGGTATCATCATATCAAAATTAGAGAAGGTGATGAATGGAATATTTCTTTCAGGACAAAAGAAGGTTTGTATGAGTGGTTGGTTATGCCTTTTGGTTTAACTAATGCAATGAGTACTTTTATGAGGCCGATGAATGAAGTTTTGAAGAAATTCTTGGGTAAGTTTGTGATTGTATATCTTGATGATATTTTGATATTTAGTAAGACCAGAGAAGAACATTTATTGCATGTTAGACAAGTTTTGCAGATATTGAAAGAGGAAAAGTTGCTGATAAATCTAAAAAAGTGTTCATTCATGAAAGAGGAGATTATGTATTTGGGATTTGTAATTTTAGCTAATGGTTTGAAGATGGATCCTAAAAAGGTTGAAGCTATTCTGAATTGGCCTACACCTATGAATTCTGGTGAGGTAAGATCATTTCATGGTTTGGCAAGTTTTTACCAAAATTTCATAAACAATTTCAGTTCAATTTGTAATGTTATGATTGAGACTATGAGAGGAGACAAAAGAGAATTCAAGTGGACACATGGAGTTGATAAAAGTTTTGAGACTCTGAAGTAGAAGGTTGTTGAATTGCATGTTTTGGCATTGCCTAATTTCAATAAGGTATTTCAAGTGGAATGTGATGTGATTGGTAGTGCAATTGGAGCTGTGTTGAGTCAAGAAGGTAAACCTATTGCTTTCTCTAGTGAAAAGTTGAATGATGCTAGAAGGAAATATTTTGTGTATGATCAAGAATTCTATGCTATTGTTCAAGCACTAAAGAAATGGAGATATTATTTGATACCGAGTGAATTAGTGTTGTATACTGATCATAAGGATTTACATTACTTGGGTAGTCAAAATAAGTTGAATCAGAGACATATGAAATGGGTTGAATACTTGCAGAGTTATACATTTGTGATAAAACATAAAAGTGGAGTCACTAATTGAGTTGCTAATGCATTGAGTAGAAGAAGATCTTTGATGACCGAGATGAAAATTGAAGTTCTTGGTTTTGATGAGATGAGAGATTTGTATGAAACTGATCCTGATTTTTCTGAGCTATGGAGAAAGTTCAAAGCACCTATTCAAGATCAACCGACTATAAAATGGGAAGAATATTTCATTCAAGAAGGTATGTTGTTTAAAGGTATTCAGTTATGTATACCGAGAGGAAAAATGAGAACTAATTTGATGAAAGAGAAACATAATAGTGGTTTGGCTGGACATTTTGGTATTGATAAAACTTTGAATTTGCTTAAGGAGAAGTACTTTTGGCTGCAGTTGTATAAAGATGTTCAAAAATTTGTGAAAAGTTGTGGAGTAAGTTAGAATATTGGATTGTATACAGTGATTGTTGTACCTAAGAAACCTTGGACTGAAATTAGTATGGATTTTTTTCTTAGCTTACCGAAGACAGTAAGAGGTAATGATTCTATATTTGTTGTGATAGATAGATTTTCAAAGATGGCACATTTTATAGCTTATAGAAAGACATCAGATGCAGTACATGTAGTAGATCTTTTCTTTAAGGAAATTTTCAAATTGCATGGATTACCAAGGAGTATTATCTCTGATCGAGATAGTAAATTTGTTGGATACTTTTAGAAGACTCTTTAGAGGAAGTTTGGCACTGAGTTAAAATATAGTTCTACATTTCACCCACAAACCAATGGATAGATAGAAGTTGTAAGCAGAAGTTTGGGAAATCTTTTGAGATGTTTGATTGGAGACACACCTAGTAATTGGGATTCTGTGTTGGCATAAGCAGAGTTTGCATACAATAATTTAGTAAATAGGAGTACAGGAAAGACACCATTTGAGATTGTGAATGGCATACAGCCGAGAGGTATATCTGATTTGAGAGACATTGTTGATGAAAGTAAGAGAAGTGTTGAAGGTGTGGAATTTGCTGAGTACATGAAGACATTGCATGAAGATGTGAAAATCAAGCTGGAAGAGAGTAATCAGAAATACAAAGATAGAGATGATAGATCAAGGAGACATAAAACTTTTGATGTTGGTGATGGAGTGATGGTTCATTTGAAGAAAGGTCAATTTCCTATTGGAACATATGGGAAGTTGAAGATGAAGAAGTTTGGACCTTGCAAGATTTTGAAGAAATTTGATAATGTAAATGCATATGAGATTGAGTTACCTGATGACATGGACATATCACCGATTTTCAACATTGCTGATTTGTTTGAGTATCATGAACCTGATGAAGACATGACAGTACCAATGGAATATCCTAAGAAGTAGAATGAAGTTGAACATATTTTGGAACGAAGAATTGACAAGAGTACAAGAGGTAAATAGTATATGGAATATCTAGTAAAGTGGAAGAATAGACCGATTGAAGACAGTTCATGGATTTCACAATCTGATTTGGATGTAGCTCAGACCAGACCTTCTGAATGATTTGGAGAATCATTTTAAAATAACCCCAAGTGTCTGATGCAGGATCATCTTGGGTCCTTGGCAATCCTGTGTCACCAAAAAGATATTTGAGTTTGTTTGTGTTGCTCGGTTCTTGCTTTGACCGAGTTGGTCAGTTTCCTTTGGTTACCAAGTATGGTTGGTTATCTCCTAGGTAGTTGGTTGTTTCACTGGCACTTGATGATGCTTGTCTGTTGCTCGGTCATCCTTTCTTACCGAGTAGTTTATTTTGAGTTTCATTTGAGGCTGACTTGTGCATTGATTATGGGTCACAGATTTAATGTTGGTATCCATCATTGGGAAGCATGTGGTCCCATATCTAACTGTTCCTTCTGTTGATTATGGATCTAAAGGCCGACTCAGTTCGGTAGCCTCTTGTATAAGTATAGTTGTTTGGTCAAATTTTAGGGAGTCAATTTTTGATAGAAGATAGAAGATAGTAGAATCAAGATTGTTGGCAGATCCTCACATGTTGAGGACTTTTTTATTTCATTATAATATCTGGCCATAACCAGGAAGGCCTTACAACTCAGCATGTATGAATCAATTTGAATGAAAGAAATATATATTTGATCCTACTTTCTCTCTCACACTGTGTTGTTGTTGCTTCTACGTGTTATTGAGCATGGTTGTATCTATAGGGTGAGCCATCATTTGGCCCCTCAGTTTCCTCTTCCTTGCATCAAATTTGGATAACCAAAAATGACATTAAAAAGAAGTTGTATGTACCTTTCCATATGAACTGGTCTTCTTTACAATGATCTATCATTTTGAGAAGTGGGTGCTTTATTTGATGTATCGACAGCATTTGTAACAACCACTTGTGTGACAATAGCATTCTGGCTGTCAGAGTTTCCAAAGTTAGCACCAGACATAGTATTTAGAGGCCCTAAGGATTGCCTGAGAAATTCAATCTTCTTTTTCATCTCTAAAGCAGAAGCTTCAAGTTCTACTTTCTCAAGTTCCTTAGCCACTATTTCATTCTTTCTCCTAGTATTTTCAAGGTCAACATCTAACCTTGATACTCAGTCCAAAGGATCTTTATCATTTACAGGTTCATTGATTGTGATTCCAACAGCTCTTTGCTTACCTTTATCCCTAGGTTTTCTTACCTCACATACTTCTTGGATAACAAGTTGTTCTTTTGTTTTTTTAGGTACTAGAACATAATTTATTGCTTCCAAATCTAACAACTACCTCTTTAACTATTCAACTCTTATCATAGATTGTCTTATTTTATCTTCTTTTTCTTTTTCTTTTTCTTT
Source organism: Chamaecyparis obtusa (assembly GCA_027943335.1). Classification (NCBI taxonomy): domain Eukaryota; kingdom Viridiplantae; phylum Streptophyta; class Pinopsida; order Cupressales; family Cupressaceae; genus Chamaecyparis; species Chamaecyparis obtusa. The sequence continues at coordinate 772,291 of BSBK01007006.1, forward strand.
TTCTTTCCAACTCATAAAATTCTTCAAAGATTTCTTTAGGTTCTGGGAGAGTTGTTTCAGAGTTTGAATCTTCATCATGAAATTCATCTTGTTTTTCTTTTGAGATATGAAGGCCCTAGGGTACTCAAGTACCAAGGGAAAAAGGAGGATAAAAATCTTGTCTACTCCTACTTTTACTTCTTAACCTTCTATTATTTTCAAGATTTTTATTTGGGGTCATTCCTTTATTGTATTGTGATCTTCCTTCCCCTCTCTCTAAAGGAAAATCATAGTCCTCATACTGACCTACTCCTAAATCCACAACCTCTTCATATTCTGATATATTACCATCTTGACTGGGGTGGACTTGATCATTTCATTTTTATTGCCTAAGGCATGTTTTTAGCATTCCTATCATCTCTTGGCTGATGAGCCCTAGAAGTACTTGGGAGTTCACCCCCTAACCTATCCTCAAGATGATCCTTCCTTCTGGCCCTCATAATTCTTTGATTCATATTTTGATATTTTTATTATCTCAGCACTGCTACAGATATTTCTTAGAGTCACCACTCAAACTTAGTGAGAAGATGTAAAACTTTAGATTTTGACTCTACTCTTTCAATGGTAACTACTGGATAAGATAAATAAGCCAGCCAGGAGTCTATCTCTACTTGTACCTACATTATTTTAACACAAATTTGTAATACCAGAGATCTTCAATCTAGATTTATCATGACTACATCACTCTATTCCCCATTAGAGTCACCATTTTGTTGGCTCTTGGTTTAGCAAGATTCTAACAACCTTGTAAATGCAAAGATGCACCTATGCGGTAGCTTACTTCCCACAATTAGTACATTCATACAAGAACAAGGACCAATGAAAAAATCACAAAGGCTTTCTACACTTTGAACTCTATAGAATTCAGGCGGGTATACCTAGGATTAGGATCACTTAATTTTTCCTTTTCCACTAATCCTCACAAAGCAGATATGTGCCCATAATACTTCTTATTATCTGTGACATAAAGGGATAGGGTGTGAAGCTAAACACACTACCAAGTTACTCAAAAATAAAGCAGGGGCTTTTTCTATTAAATCCACAATTACTGACCTAAAGATTTAGAATTTAATTTGTTTTAGGGGTAAAATTGTTAGACAAGAAAGAACATTTGTTTTGAAAAAATGTATGTGATCAGTCCCTTATCCATTGGGCATATTCAGAAAAACTCCTCACTATGTTTTTTATTCTTATCATTCACCTTGCAAATGAAAATCAAATTGAGAACCTCACTATTTATAAATATCCTCCTTAATACTCTGCAATTCTATTAGGTTATATCAAGGATTTACTTAACTCTTCAAGTTAACAACAAAACATATCAAAACATACAGAACTATGTCTATAACTATTGATCTTGAGGTTATCAATTCACAAGATAATAGGAAATTACAAACCATTAAACAGGAGACAAGATTCAAAGCAATTCTTGAAATCCTTGTATAAGTTTCCACAAATTGATACATGAGTGATTCATTGAGCATAGAATATTCCATAAAATAAATAAGAAAATTATAGATTCTTTAAGATCTTTGTAAAATAGAGACGTTACAGACCTCTTCTACTAATCCTTGAATGCAAGCCTATAGAACTGATTTTATCTTTGGTTTCTTGCAGTCGATTCTTTTTCTCAACCCCAAAAAAGAACTCCTTCTAAATGACCTTGGGAATATTTTTATATGAACAAGGATTTCTACAAGCTTAGGGTCATTTAGGGAAACATTGTCACTTCAATCAACATGAAATCGGGAAATAATTTATTACAGAACTGACAAGGAAGAAAATCTAAAATTAATCAAAAAATATCAGAGACAAATTTGATATATTTTACATTATGGAAATCCTAGCAGTCAAACTACAAATTAGCGCATGATTCTTTAATCCCTTCGACAAGCATCATTAAAATAAATATCTCATCTACCACAACACGCCAAGGACATAAAAATTTTGATAATTTGGTCCAAACATAACTATTGCATCTAGAAACAACCATCTACAAATAATAAATTCAGGGTGGCAGGAAAATTTGATCTGATCACAATCGGCCCAACCACTACTGAGTTCATTCAATTTTTCAACTGTAAATTATCATTTATGGCCCAAGAAGAAATCAAATTTGATCATTTGTTCCTCTAGCGAGCTGTCATTCTTATTTTCTGCAAACCCTAGCTTAGAAAAATCAAATATATGACCAACAATGGTTAATTTATCAATTTTAAAACATGACCATCAATCCTGATCTTTTCTCGACACATCAGGTGGCTCTCATTCAATCTCCAACAGTCAATTGATCCTTTGAAATTAACTGGACACATCATCTCTTGGAAACCAATCGAGAGTGAGTACATCATGACACCTAGCACTCTCTTAATCTCAACCCTAAGTCATCTAGCGAAAGGGTGACTGAAGGTATTCTCTAGGTTACGTCACATTATAATTAACCTGGGTCTAGTTTGGAGATCACGCGACAAAGGCAATCGCGTGATCATTGAACATTTCCTTTAACTATGGTTTCATTGAGAGATCTAGTGACCACTGTCTGATCTCATCTAAATCTATGATTATCATTGAGTTGCAAAACCTTTTAACTTAACTCATCTCTTTTCTGGTCATTAAGCGACTGGAGATATTCACTAGATTGCTGAACATTTATCTTAACCACAGTTTGATCTAGAGATCATGCAAACAAATCATTCATGTAATCTCGTAATCTTTTGTTAACCCCTGGTCACATTAAGAGAATACCTGATAGCCGTTAATCTTTCCATCATCCTATGGTCCTCGTTAATTCGCCAAAAGCCTTGTCTTAACTCAACCTAGATCGAGAGATTCAGCGATTGAAGGAACTCATGATCACTGGATCCTAGCATTAACCCTAGTTCCATCTTGAGAATGAGCGACCAAGGAAATTCTCATGATCACTAAATCTTTTCTTGACTCATGGTTACATTCAGAGAATATGCGACCACCGCCCGATCTCAATCTGCATCAATGACTCATATTTAAACATCAAGTCTTATCTTTAACCCATGTTTGATCTGGTGATTTAGCGACTGAAGCCATCTCTAATTTGCTGAAGGTTTGACTTAACCAGGACTTAATCAGGAGATCCCATGAACAAAGCATTTGCGAGATCATTGAATCCTTCCTTAACCTTGTGTTTTATTAAGCGAATACGTGCCAACTGTTGATCTTGATATGAATCAACGGTTATCGCTCATTCGTTGAATGTTTGAAGACTTAGCCACTTTATCATGAGATCGGGAGATAACCATGTCATTGGATCACTGAATGTTAGGAACATAACTGCCAAGTTTAAGAGAACACGTGAACACCTGAGTCACGGAGTCACTGAATAAAATTTGAATTGTCTGGGCTTAGAAAATAAAATATGTGTAGAAAGGGGACTTTAAGTGGCCTGAAAAGGTAACGAAGAAATAGATTTAAGTGTAGGTTTTGGATTTAGACAAATTTTATGAAACCCTTAAACATGGATAAACCCTTATTTCTCATACACTTTCAAACTGCAATATCTTACTAGTTTTTGCACTTGAGCACATGCGATCTTAACTAGAGCTTGCATACACTTTGAACTATCCTTGACTCAGTTTGCAAGTCATAAAACATTATAAATCTTCTTTGCTAGTCAAAACAAGTTTATAGAAGGACATAGCAACTTTCTTAGGGTTTTGCAGGATAAGACCATTTTCTTAGGATTTTTCATTTTACATGAAAATGGGCTAACAGGTAGGGTTTGGAAACTCTAGCAAATTTTCCTTTTGAAAAGAGTGTCTTCATTGTGTCTGCTAGATTTTGGTTGTCAATTTTAGATTGGTTATATTATGGTTGTTTTTTTTTTTTGTAAAATTTGAAAAGTTATTGGGTTCTTTGATTGAGTGAAGAAAATCTTATTATATTGAACTTGGGAAAACCCAGATCTTTGTTTGAAATAATATGAAAGTTTGAAATTAATCAACTAGGGTTTGGTTTTAAATTTGATAAAAAAAACCCTTTGAAATTAAACCAAATTGAAATCATAGATCATTTGGATGCATTGTACAATTTAGAGTGTAAATTCAATATCAAGAAGAAGAAAAAAAAATCGTTACATTAAGATATGAAAATCTTATATATATTTATTTGATTAAAAAATATATACCAAATCGGCTTTTTGGAAAAATTATATTTTTAAAAAAGTGCTCGCTATTTTGGCACAACAAGTTTTCTGATATATATATATATATATATATATATATATATATATATATATATATATATATATATATATATATATATATATATATATATATATATATATATATATATATATATATATATATATATATATATATATATATATATATATATATATATATATATATATAGATATATATAGATATATATATATATATATATTCAGACAGGGGTTAACCTCACCCATGACAAACTATCGTGGCAGCATTGGTTGTTGTCGTGACAATAGAGATTGTTGCCTACGGTAGCAACTACTACCACACAAACAACCTTATTGTTGTGCAGTAGCAAGTGTTGTTGCATGAGTAGCAAGTATTTCCATGTGGTAGCAACTGGTGCCGCACAAGCAACGTGGGGTGGGAATCCCCCCCCACCCCACCAAACCCTTTCTTATATATATATATATATATATATATATATATATATATATATATATATATATATATATATATATATATATATTAAAATAATAATAATATTAAACTAAATATTAAATATTAATTTCTTAAAGGTATTTAATTATATTAGTATTTAGTAATTATATTTAATAAATTAATTTATAAAAGTTATTTTTTTATGTCATTGTTTATGATTAAAATTTAATTATATTGTTATTTTGTGAGAAGTAATAAAAGAATGGAAACAAGATCAAAAAGATAATCCAAGAAAGTGAAGTGCAAGAAGGATTTTACCATAAACCAAATGTGAGAGAGTTGCAAGATCAAACATCAAAACTAAGATAATGCTCCAAGAATCCAACAAGAGCCAAGGGATTTTTGTAAGGGGAAAAGAAAAGAAAAACCCCTTTGTGTATTATGAATGAGGCAAGAAAAGCCTAAAGAGAGAGAGGGAGAGAGAATATGAGCAAGAAGCTCAATACAATTTGATAGAACTCCTATGCAAGAGGAGAGAAATTGTGTGTAGGAATTGTGAGAAAAATAGTGTCAAGTGTGTGGAGAAACATCTCTTAAGTAGAGATGAGTGAAGGAGTTTGCATGTAACTCCCTATGTGTATGAGTGCCACATTCATACTAAGTGTGTGCCAAGTGTGAGCATCCTCATAAGGAGGAATAAACTATTTTCCTTATTAAAGAAATTACAAAATATGAGTTGTCCTCCCACTTGGACTGGAGGACAAAATCACATGTAGAGATTCCTTTGGGAATATCTTAAAATAAATAAAAGGAGGATACCTTGGTTTATCCTCAAATTAAATAAAACAACCAAGGAAAGATTACTAATTCTAAAATCCCCCTTTAATCTTTACTTGGGGTGATTAGAGCAATAGGTATCAAACCCAAATGTTTACAATGATTTTGATATTTCTCTTGAGAAAGAGTCTTTGTTAAGATATCGGTAGTTGGATCATTTCCCTTGGAATGGATGAGGGACTCATGTTTATCTGTAACTTGATCTTTCATAAAGTGATTCTGAAGTGATATGTTATTGGAGCTTGAATGGTACATAGGACTCTTTGAAATAGCACTTTGATTATTACAATACAAAGGTGTAGGAGCTTGTAGAGAGGATCCCAAATCTTCAAGTAATCTTTGATTCCATAGAACTACTTTAAATGCATGTGTACATTTTGAATATTCATTTCCAATAGAAAATAGAGATGGAGATGGATCAACACTTGATCCTGCAATAAGTCAATAACCACTAGTATATCTCCCATCATTGGGAACTCCTAGTGTTGAATCAATAACACTTTGGAAAGAAAAATCATATTGTGAATCATGAGTCAAAGAATCAGAAATGTAATCTTGAGTTGCATAAAACAAATCTATAACGTGTATTCATCATAATATGAAATATAAAGAGGAGGAGAGCTAGTATAAGAATCATCATCATTATCATTAACCTCCATAACAATCATAGGATTAGTACCTTCATCATGAATTTCATATTGAATAATAAACATATCTTTAATAGGATAATCAAAAGAAGGTAAAGTAACATTAAGAAAGTTAGAAATAATTTCTTCTTGTTGTTCAACAATGTTATCAAAATGAGAGTAAGAATCATCAAATTGGAATTCATCATAAGGTGAGTGCATAGTATCATTTTTAATTAAAGTTGTTTGAGTAGGAAGAGAGTAGTCTAGAGGGTTATTCCAAGAATAGCCAACATCATAGGGTTCATCCCAAATAGTAGAATTATCATAGTGAGGATTAAACATCCCATAACAAGAAAAAAAAATCTTGATGAGAGTTATTATTATGAGAGTTTTGATTAGGAGTATATGATCTCTCATGTTTGATTTTCTTAAAACAATTACTAATCACATGACCATCTTTCCCACAATAATTATAATGGGGTCGATTATTATAACCATTATTATGATTATTATGATAACTATTATTATGACTATTGTTATGCCAATAATTACTATTAGAATGACCATTATTATTTGATCTATAATTATTCCGATGATTATAATTGTTATGATTTTTATTATATGTATTATTATTATAGAATCTATTATTTTGATTTTGATGCTTAGACAAAAAAGTATGTTCAGAAGATCTAAGAGTATCGAATTGCAATAATTTTGCTTCCTCTTGATGTAAAAGATTTTGAAATATGCCATAAGTTAATTGAGGAGCTAAACTAGGAATAGCAAGTTGAGAATGTATGTTAGTAATAAACTGTTGAAATTCTTTAGGAAGACATTTCTTTAGAATGATAGTAATTAATCTAATATCAGTTAAAGTAACATTTATACCACTTAATTATATTTTAATATCATCAAATTTAAGTAAGAATTCATCCATGGATTTAAAATCAATATACATGAGGTCTTCCAAGTTGTCTTGGAGCTAAATCTTACGTGATTTGGAGCTATCATAGGTTTTTTGTAGAATGGCCCATGCTTGATAAGCTTTGGTGCAATGTCCAATCAATACGTATAGATCGGGAACAATGAAAAGGCCAATTAATCCAAGAGCTTCTTCATTTTTATCTTGCCATGCGTCTTTGTTGGTTTGAGAAGCATTGGCAACTAGTTCAAGACAGGCATCTGTAGCCACTTGTAGCAAATGCTTAAAATGAAATATAAATGAAACACGTGTCTTCCATGCATGATAATTAGAACTGTTCAATTTGATTTTAGGAATGAGAGTAGACATGACTGCAGTAATATAGATTATTAGGAAAAAAATACCCCCTTTACCTATATAATTTTTTTTTAAATATCTTTATTATAATATTTAATAACAAATAATAATAGTAATAACTTTTAATTTAATAAAACTTTATATGAATTTCAATTTTAAAGATCAATCAAAATCATAAATAATTAATATTTTAATTAGAAATTTTGTTATTTGAAATTATTTTATAGCACCTATAAAAAATAATTTAAAACTCTATTAAAAAACTATTATACACTTTATTAACTTAAAGCTTTATTATTAAGCTTATAAACTTTATTATAGACTTTATAAACTTAAAGCTATAAAAAAACAATTATAAACTTTATTAAAGAACTTAAGTAAGGAATTTAAGAAAAATTTTATGAATATGAAAGAAACTTAATGAAAATAGATTTAAAGTGTTCTTTCCATAAAGTTTTCAGGTTACTCAAAGAGGAAAAGTCTTTGCTTTAATAAAAAAATTGAATGATTTCTTTTTCTTTAAAAAACTTAAGTAACACTTTGGAAATGTTATGTTCAAACTTTGACCCTCATTTTTTTTAAAACTTTCTAAGAGACAAACTAAATTGGTGAGAGGAAATAATTATACGATAGAGATAAAAGAGACATTAACAAAGAATGTTAAGCATAGAAAATAATGATTACGTTGATGTGATTTATGTAATTATTTTGTTTGAAATGATAATTGCAAAATAAGTTACAAGTTATATGTGGAAGATTAATTCTATGAATGTTGTGATAGAAGATAGATTGACCAGCATTGAAAGCTACAAAAACAAACAATTATGATAAAAGCTAATGTAATAAACTTTAGAGACAAATGAATTTTCAAAGAAACTTGGCATGAGAAACAAATGAGTGTGATAATTTGGGTTAAAATTTATAAATAAAATTAAAACAATTGAAGTATAAGCTGCGAAAATGAGAAATCAACCTTTTCCAGCTGAGAAATGTCAGATCCAAGGGATTTAGTGAGATAAAAATAGGACAACACTTGCATGGGTTGCAATATTAATTAAACTAAATTGAATATTAATTATAAACAATAAGTGATAATAATAATCTATTCACTGCAAAAAATGTCAGAGATTATAAACGTAAATGTAGCAGTGATATAATTATTAGTTTTTTTTCCTGCCAAGCTAAAAAAACTAATCTATGGAAAACATAGTCAAAATAATTTATGGTCCGCGCAAGGGATAGAGGCTGGAAGAATAATAATTGTAGAAGAACCAATTCAAAGAAGAAACATTTTGGAGGCTTCAAACAAAACTTCAAAGGAATCTAGAATGATGAAAGAATATGAGCCTACAAGCAGAGATGTTAGCTAAAAGAAACGTAAAGTAACAGATTTAAAAATACAGATTTAATATAAAGGAGCACAAATAACAAGTTGAAGTGCTACATGGGTTAAAAGACTATCTGGCAAGATTTGGCAAAGAGGCAAGGGCTGCATTTTTTGAAAAAGATTGGCAGATTCATGTTGGGAGTAGTTTGGGAGGCTCACGCAGCAAGGAAGGAAGGTATGTAAGGTTGCACAATGAAGGTAGCGCCAAATAATGAAGGTTGTACCAACAAAGGTCAAGAGGGTTGTGCCAAGGAAGTAGAGGCTAAGCTTGAAATCTGTCACACCCAAGGAGATGAGGCAGCTAACCAATACTTAGGCTACACACTTAGGCTGCTACCAAAGGAAGGGAGCTAGCTAGCCAAAAGTCTTACACAAGCCAAAGGAGGGAGCATATTTATTATCTGAATGACAAATAAAACTAATTTATTATCTATTATAAAGGATACGAACTTATGATATGAAGATCTGTGCACAAAGTTAGATAATATATATTGAATGGATTTTATTTTAAACAACAACAAATTATTATTATAGAGATTAGATGTATGATGAGTTAAATAAAAAAAGTAAAATATTGAAACAATAGAAGAAAAATAGCAGATTAATAAGGATTAGTGTTATTATATGTGTGAAATATTATGAACAACGATGCCAATGTTTCATAATAGTGATGCCAAACTTAAAAGACACATTTATTTTACTGATAAACTGTAATATATGAAGAAAAAAAATATTAAAAATGTTGCTCTCAATATGAAGAGATTAAACAAATAGAATAAGAGAAAGGATAAATGTCTACAGCAATAAAAGATGTTGAAACCTGCAAAACAGAGATTAAAAAATAGAGATATGGATAGATGTCAAAGACAAAATAAACTTGAGATATGTGAAATTGATGAAGGGTACTCCCCTTAATACCACAAACACATAACAGAAATAGAGAAACAACAGCAATTTGCAAGAACAGAAAATGGGCTTCTTATTATCTCCACAAGTGTGGAATTACAAATTTCAAAATTACAATATGAAAAGCCACATGGGCATTCCCCTTACAATATTATGTAGGACAAAGCCTCGAATCATTACCCAAATCTACTTAGAATTGTCCTGAACTCCCTAAGACAACACTCCAGCCTTCCTTATATAGGCAATTTTCCACCACCTGGGAAGGTTCCAGAAATTTAGCCCTTTAGGCCGACTAAACATAGAATTATTTATTTTTTACAATTATTACAATAGGGTCAGCTCAAAATAACTTTTGAAACTCGAACAAAAATTTTGAAGGAAATTTATTTTCCGCCATTTTAGGTGGCCTAACTTTCAGAGACCATAAGTCATCACCCGTTGACCTGATTGACTATTATGACCCCAATTCAGAAAGGGCGTGAGGAGCTCTACAATGCTTGAATCAAGCAAGCTTCATTCAGCCAAAAATTCAACCTCATCCAAGGCCTCTAAAGCTTTCAAAATTGAGTTCAAAGTTTTTGTACCATGTTTCCAAAACTGAAAATTTTCAATATGTTCAAAACTAGACTTGATCTGGCAATGGAACTTTACTGGCAGGCTGATACAACCAAAATGAACCTCCACCTGTGAAATCAGAACATTCCGAAATTATATGACAAACTTTCTAAAAATAGCAAGTTTCCATAAATAGAAGCTCTGCACAAGATAGCCTTTTTTGAAAAGAAACCATAAATATTTTTGGGTGATGCAAGATTGCTCTTACACCTAGGATGCTCTTGCATCAGACACCCGGGGTAATTTGAGAAGTGACCCTATCACGACTCAAGTGTGAAGAGGAAAACCAAGACGGTTAACCTCCTCCTTCATTAGCCATGATGAATCTTCAACAAGTCATCCTTTCCATTTGACCAAATACTCTTCATATGTCTTGTTCCTTGTGCTTCTGCCAACACGACTATCTAGCATGTCTTCAATCTCCTTGATAACTGAACTGGTTGCTGGAATACTCCACTATACTGCTGTAACCTCATCTTCAACACCTCCTTCATGATACTCTGCCAAATCTAAAATGTTAAATACTGGTGAAATATTCAGCTCATTAGGTAACTCGACCTCATATGCATTTTCTAAATCATGCTTCTTCAGTATCTTACATGGCCCAAACTTCTTCACTTTCATCTTGTTATATGTACCAACTAGAAATCACTCCTTTCGCAAATGAACCATGACTTCATCTCCAACTTAAAATTCTTTATGCCTCCTTTTCTCATCTGCCTCAGCCTTATACTGCGCATTCATCTTGGTAATATGCTTCCTCACCTCCTCATGGATGTTCTTCAAATGTTCTGTAAAATCCTCAGCTTCAGCACTACTTATTTCTCCTTTATCTATCTTCCTCAACTTAGATGCATTTCTGGGACTACTTCCATATACAATCTATGGATGATGTGATGAACTAAACTTCAAATCTGTCTTCAACTCTTCACTTTTTGCTAGTGTCATTCTATGTGCTACCTTATTTGGAAATCTGGCTCTTGGAATCAAGTCCATTGGATGACTAATCTTTCTTACTAGTGGTAATCCATCAGGCACATTATCAGATACAATATCTTGAAACACATTTAATAATTATGCAACTTCTACAAGTACATCTTCTACTTCCTCTTTCCCAGCCTTTGGAATTAAGGTAAAACACATATGCTCATGCCACATACCATCTAAGAAATTTCCTCTATCAACAAAACTTATTCTTGCATTACCACATACCTTTTCTTTTATTTCCTTCAATGGTTTTAGCTTATGTCACACTCCATCCTTTATCAGGGAATAAGTATTTGCATGACCATCATGTACAACACACCTATCAAACTACCAAGGTCTACCCAAAAATATATGACATACATTCATAGATATGATATCACATAGTACCTCATCTTGGTACCCACCGATCTTGAACTTCACTAGGCACTATTCACTGAACATGACCTTGTGGTCATCCTGCACCCAAGCAACCCAATATGGATGTGGATGTTTATGCCTCTTGAGCTTCAACTTTGTCACCATCTCTTCTAACACCAAATTATCAATACTGCCACTATTAATAATCACATCACAACACTTACCCTCACACTTGCACCTAGTGTGAAATAGGCTCCTCCTTTGTTCAGGTTCATTCTCACCACTCAGCAAGACTCTTCTATTAATCAACATTTCTCCTCTTTTAGCATCTTCAAAATGTGATGATCTAGCATCTTCATCTACATGTACAACTCTAGCCTGGCCTTCATTCCTCCTATTTTTCCTTCCTTGGTGCTGAGGACATTCAAATGCCCTATGACCTTCTTCTCCATAGTGAAAACATGTTCCGCAAAAGCCTCCTCTTCCAAATCCTTGTCCTCTTCCTCTTCCTCTCTGATCTCTGTTATTTTGATCATGGAAATGGTTGAAATTATCTCCTCTCTGATTCTGACTATTACTAGCCTCATCCTGATTTTTTGAATCTTCATTTTGATCTCCATATGAATTTCCACCAAATCTTCCATCATGACCTCTTCTTCTTTGTTTGCTCTCAAACTTCTTGTTCAGTTTTTCCTCTACTTTTAGGGAAAAATGGTATGCCTCTTCAATACTGTTCATTCGAACTAGATTCAACTCCTCCTAAATGCTCGGCCTCAACCCATTAAGGTAATGGACAACTTTATGCTTATCAGCTTTTGCATGGCCTGTTCTAACGAGGATTCGATAGAACTCCTCTGTATACTCCTGAACAGATATTCTTGCTTGCTTCAAACTTTGCATCTTCTTCAGTAGGTCAAGCTCATAATCAACAGGAATGAACTGTCACTTCAATTTATCCACCATCTGATCCCATCTTATGATTTTATCCTTTCCTCTTCTATTTCACTCTAATTGAATCTCTTGCCACCAGATCTTCGCATGACCCTTCAGTCTGGCCTTCACAAACTTGACCCGATTAGGATCCTCAATATCTTCATACTCAAAATATTCTTCACATTCATTGATCCAGTCGATCAGCTCCTCTGGGTTAAGATTTCCTAAAAATGCAAGAACCTCAATCTTAGGTCTTTTCCCAATCTTGGAAATGGCCCAAAAAATTCTTTCTTCCTCTTGGTTCAAAATTTTGCCTTCTTCTTGATCAGAATTTCCTTCTCCATCAGCTTCATCCTCACTTTCATCTCTGACATTAAGATTCATTCCTCTATGAATCTCTTCTTGCAATGCTCACACTTGTCTCTGGAGCACTCTAACCTCAAGTTTTACAACACTAGCCCTTCTACCATGTTCCCTTCATGGAGGCATTTCCATGATGTGCACTAAAACCCTAACCATGGTCCTGGTGCAAACTATCTCACGGTCGGTGATCTATTTACATAGAAACCCTAACCCACGATCCTGGTGCAAATTGCCTCACAATCAGCCATCTGTTTACACACTCAGGAACTCCTACTCTGATACCACTTGATGAAGGGTACTCCCCTTAATACCACAAACACATAATAGAAACAGAGAAACAAAAACAATTTGCAAGAACAAAAAATGGGCTTCTTATTATCTCCACAAGTGTGGACTTACAAATTTCAGAATTACAATATGAAAAGCCACATGGGCATTCCCCTTACAATATTATGTAGGACAAAGCCTTGAATCATACCCAGATCTACCCAGAACTATCCTGAACTGCCTAAGACAACACTACAACCTTCCTTATGTAGGCAATTTTCCACCCCCTGGGAAGGTTCCAAAAATTTAGCCCTTTAGGCTGACTAAACATAGAATTATTTATTTTTCACAATTAGTACAATAGGGTCAGCTCAAAATAACTTTTAAAACCCGAACATAAATTTTGAAAGAAATTTATTTTCTACCATTTAAGGTGGCCCGACTTTCAGAGACCATAATTCATCACCTGTTGACTCGATTGACTATTATGACCCCAATTCAGAAAGGGCGCGAGGAGCTCTACAATGCTTGAATCAAGCAAGCTTCATTCAGCCAAAAATTTAACCTCATATGGGGCCTCTAAAGCCTTCAAAACTGAGTTCAAAGTTTGTGTACCCTATTTCCAAAATCAAAAATTTTCAATATCTTCAAAACTAGACTTGATCCGGCAATGGAACTTTACTGGCAGGCTGATACGACCAAAATGAACCTCCACCTGTGAAATCAGAACATTTCGAGATCATATGACAAACTTACTAAAAATAGCAAGTTTCCATAAATAGCAGCTCTGCACAAGATAGCCCTTATTGAAAAGAAACCATAAATATTTTTGGGTGATGCAAGATTGCTCTTACACCCAGGATGCTCCTGCATCAGAAATCTATATTGAAACCTGTAGTAAAGATTAGATTTTTTTTAAAACAACTTGAAAAGAAAGCCTTGCGGTTTCCTGACTGAGGCTGAGATAAGCGCTTACAAAAAATACTTGAAATGAAGAAAAATGAATTGGGTTTGGTGGTGAACCGACCAAACCCAAAAAAAACTAAAATCTAGTCTTTGGTGGAAAGCCTTCCAAAGAGGGCTCCAAAGAGGGTTAGAGAGAAAAAAAATATATGAAAGAAACAAGTTAGAGCTGCAAAAAATATTAGATCTATAAAAGAAACTTGAAAAAACTTTCTCATTTGAATGACACCTTCCTAAAAAAACACTTAAACAAGGATTAGTAGCTCTAATACCATGTTAGAAGTAATAAAATAATAGAAACAAGATCAAAAAGATAATCCAAAAAAGTGAAGTGCAAGAAAGATTTTATCATAAACTAAATGTGAGAGAGTTGCAAGATCAAACATCAAAACCAAGATAATGCTCCAAGAATCCAACAAGAGCCAAGAGATTGTTGTAAGGGGAAAAGCAAAGAAAAACACCTTTGTGTATTATGAATGAGGCATGAAAATCCTAGAAAGAGAGAGCGAGAGAATATGAGCAAGAAGCTCAATACAATATGATAGAACTACTATGCAAGAGGATAGAAATTGTGTGTAGGAATTGTGAGAAAATTAGTGTCAAATATGTGGAGAAACATCTCTTAAGTAGAGATGAGTGAAGGAGTTTACATGTAACTCCCTATTTGTATGAGTGCCACATTCATAAGGAGGAATAAACTATTTTCCTTATTAAAGGAATTACAAAATATGAGTTGTCCTCCCTGCACTTGGACTAGAGGACAAAATTACATGTAGAGATTCCTTTAAGAATATCTTAAAATAAATAAAAGGAGGATACCTTGATTTATCCTCAAATTAAATAAAACAGCCAAGGAAAGATTACTAATTCTAACATATTCATTAATTTTATTAAATTAATTAATTTGTATAAGGAATATTACAATTTTATTTTTTTTATCGGTAAAAGGTCAAAGATAAAGTTATTTTATTAATTATTAAAAGTAAGATACATGATTCTCTATCTAGTGCGGGAACTGGTAGGAAAGAATGGAGAAGAAAACATCCAGTCTTGCCCGGGACATATGTCCAGTACATCAATAGAAAGGAATTGTCTTATTACATAGTTATATAGATAGGGGCATTCCCCTATTTACAAACATGAAGGATATAGGCATTCCCCTATTTCACATTACAATCATTTGTCTTCCTCTAGTTGAGGACTACCAGAGATCAATCTGAATGATTATATAATACAGGGCCCATAGCCTTTTGCGAGATATGATGTCTCATCCAAACCACTCTCCATATCAATCCTAAAGAAACGGTCGTTGCTTTATAAAAATATATGAAAATCTTCAATCGAAGTTCCTGCAAAATTATTTCTTGTGCACAAGATACTATGTATATACTATAATCACTTGTTAGTGTAGTCTACAAAATAATAACCCAACTATTATAACCTTTAGGATATCAAGAATCAACTATATCTATCTAATTTAAAAATTACATGAATTTCCCCATTCCTTACACTTTGTTAGTATATAAGGATTTAGTTTATTACCTTATGATGCTAAAATCAATCTTTTAAGATAGCTTATATATTAACAAACAATCTATTTTTCATTTTGATAAGAGGTCTATGTAAGGAAATGGGTTAGAATACTCCTGTTATCTTGAAATTTATTTAGAAGCTCAATTGAGTCCAGCTCCCAAACCTTCTTTTGAAGATGATGCATCCCATTTTAATGATCAAAATTTTTTAGTTTGTGTGTTTGTTCTTTATGCTAGGCCTAATGACTCCTAGATCTTAACTCCACCTATCATTTCATACTGTCAAATTCTGATTACTAATTAAACAAAATTTCCATCACCAATATAAGAGACTTTGAAATCTACCAATTCAAATCTTGATTGACTAAGCATATTCTTGGAATATAAAATTTAGCTTCATTTTTATTGCATTATTCTTAGCCCTTAAATCATGATCAAACTACTTGACACCTAAACTACTTACTAGTGCTAAAATATCATGTAGAACTATTATCTCCATGAGGCCTCATACTAAACATAGGGCCTTTTTCAGGATACAGGCTAAGTTGTGATACCAACATAAAGGGTAGAAGGAGTGAAATATATATAAATATATGTTCATATATATATATATATATATATATATATATATATATATATATATATATATATATATATATATATATATATATTCTAAATTTATTCTTATACCTTTGATTTTATCCATAAACCATTTCAATGTTAGTAAACTTTATTATTAGGATAAGGAAATAGAGTGAGATAAATATGGGAATTATCAAGGGGATAGAGACCATTTCCAAAAGCTAAATATGATTAGTTTCTGAATCTTTATATATATATAATTTATTTATTTATGTTTAAATATATATATATATTTTATATATTTATCTATACATACAATTTATTTATTTATGTTTAAATATATATATTTTATACATACATACATACATACATACATACATACATACATACATATATATATATATATATACATATATATATATATATAGATATATATATATATATATATATATATATATATATATATATATATATATATATATATATATATATATATATATATATATATATATATATGTTTACATATAATTGTATAAGTATGTGTTATGTTTGAATATATTATGGAAAATATTAGATACTACCAACAGATGTGGATATGTATATAGCTTATCATTTCCTAGCTCTTAAGACTTGTAAGATTGACCTTATGATTTTAAATTTAATTTCAATTTTTTATTAACAGTACTTATAAATGTCAGGTGAGGTTAGGACAAACACATTTTACATCACAAGCTCTTGAAGGAAGACTGGAGCATGGTAAATGAGACCCTTTCTTCAATTTTCCAGGCATCAAGATGAGTTATCTAGGATCTTAATACTAACCCTTGTGAGGTAGTTCCAATTCATTCCAATTTCATTGGGACTACCCAAGTCCCTATTCATCTTTAAGACTTTAGGCCATCTTTACTATAATACTCCTTTGACCAATTTCTCCCCTTACAGTAATTAGTCCTTATCCAGAAATAATATAGAAAATTAAATAGGGACACACTAGGTATTTCTATTTTTCACCATTGACAGTTTCCTAAATAGTGATCCAAAGATTACACACATTGATAACTTCTCATTAGACTTCTCAAGCATTTGATGAGATGAAAGCAAAGCATGCAAGAGAAGTTAACTAAGCAATAATTTATAAATTAGTTATACTCTACTGTAAATATCTTTTGGTTTTGAATTGCTTTACTTATTAGAATATATCTTAAAACAATCATAACATTACGCTTTTCTTCTCCATCATGGATGTAGCATTAATCAATAAACTATTTATCCAAATAGCCATGTCCTAACTTCTTTGGTCTTTATTAGAAGATATTCTAAACATAAGAAGCCTTCTTTGTAACTTTCTTTCCTTATGACGGTTTGTAATGATCAGAAGGCCTTTGGAGAACATATATATATTCGACCACATTTATTATGTATGTTATTCTTATATTTACCTTCTGTTACCATATTTTTACTCATCTTTTGGACCTAATTACTAAATGAGGCTACAGTACCCTAGTTTGTGTTATTAGGTGGTAGATCTTATTAGAAGCTATTAAATTAGAAACCTACCCCATCTACCCCCGAAGGCTTCCTAATCTTTATGCAAAGAGAATAGTAATCTCCCTAAGACACTCATCATATTGTGTCATCCTTGAGTGTTTGGAGTCAGATAATATGGCATTGCTTGATCCATTGTGTGTTCAGCAGTGGATGTATTCTGATTAGCTCTTGGGTGTGTGTCTAAGTCAATGAGCAAAGGTTTCTAATTCATGTTGTTTCCTTAGGGTAGAAATTTCTTGTGTGTGTCTTCGAAGTTACCAAACCAGTGAAAATATTTGTTCAAATATACACAAACGAAGTTACAAGTCCTTTTTCCAAAGAGATCAAAATTTATTGTCATTGTTTCCACAAGATTGCTGTCTCTTGTGGGATTGTTTGTCATCATTCCAAAAGATCCAAGAATTTTCTCAAAACCAAGCCAAGGTACACTTAGCGTAGTCACTTCCTAGCTTGACATATTTTCAAATTTGTGCTCAAAGATTGAATACATTTTTACTTATGACCAAATCAGTGAAACACAAGAAATACAAGTTATCAACACCATGTGTGTATTGAGAAAAAAAGGTCACCAAATGAAAACTCAAAGATCACCAACCTATCATAACTGTGATCCAAGAAGAAGAGAAGTATCAAGAGAAACTTGATAACGTGGCTTACAACATAATAGTCATATAGTTTGGAGTACACTTCCAAGTTAATCACCCCTTTGTTATACTTGAAAGAGAAAACTAGTTAGCATATCACATACCATATCCTTTCAAATCTGACAAAACTATCTCAGCATCCCTACATCTTGGATCATCCCCTAGATGCATTCATGGTGTTCTCCTAGATAACCTCAAATTAACCAAAAATCATCCTTATCCAAACCAAATTGAAGATCATCTACCATCCAAGTAGCCACTTAGTGTCACCCCCCTTGAGTCGCTTAAATCCTTATCTTAAGTCAAAACCATCCCATAGCTCCACCTGTTCAACTAAGCATTGTCTAGGGTAGCTAGTACTTGTCTTTGTAGGCCTCGTCATCTCAATCTAGAGATTGGCTCACACTAACAAGGATCATGTCTTCCAAAGATCAGAAGTCTATCCAAGGTCAACAATCCCACCCTATTTGGACCCCACATCAAGAAAAGTGGCTCATTTTGACACTTAGAAAAAAATCCTTAGGACCTTGTCATCATCACATCAACCTATCACCATCCAAGCATCCTTCAAACCCATCCTAGGTCTTGCATTTATCCATACTAGCCTCAAAACTTAGAACCATATCATATTCATCCCCTTGATTGCATCTCCACCTTCCACATCTTAGGGATTTCATTTCATGCCTGTTAAGACACTCAAAGAAGAAAAAAGGTATGGACCACAACCGTGCCACTAGCTTGTTTGACCCAAATGATCCTAATAGCGTCATGGTAACATACGACCCCAAAATGATACAAGTAGAGAATGTGTGGGCTGACCCAACCAAATCTCCCACCACAAATTCCATAGAAGCATTCATGAGCCATCTCGGACATGCACAAATGGTCAGTGCAATCATAGCTCAAAATCACCTTGTCATTGTGGCAAACTATGCATAGGAGGGTACTCTCATTCTACCACACCTTTAGCCCTTTGACCCTACAAGATCCATACATATCCCCACTAATGCCTATCCCTTTGTCATCCAAAAAATCCATGACCCCAACTTACAACTATCCCAAGAAGCTTCACCTATTCCCCATCTCCTGCAAACAAGCTCCACAAATCCCACCGTGCAAACAATGACACAATCTACCCCTTTCTCGATCATGGAAGCACCACCCTCACCTACCACATCATAAACTACTACTCAAGAATAGATCTCCACACAAGTGCCACCTTTTCCTCCCTCCTAAAGTTCCACAAAAATAGTACCCCTACCTTTCATAATCTAAGATATAACATCTGCATCACTCTCCCAAGGGGAAACACAAGCATTCCCCTTTGCCACTCAGCCAACATTTACCCAATCCATCATGCAGCCAACTTTTGCACAAGTCTCTCTCTCCTCCTTCATCACCAGTATGCAAGCCTAACAACTTTCCTTCACAACAGGAATGTCATTCATGGGATCCCAAAACCTACCATCCACATCATATATGTTGGCATAATGGTCAACGCTCCCCTCAGGATTTGAGACATGGTTTAACGACCTCTTATGTCTTCTATAAGTCTAGCGGTTGTATCGGGCATTAACATGTTGATCTTTTGGTACAACCGCAACCACACTTGTAACAAGTGGTATCAGAGCTTGGTCACATGTTCGAATCCCCTTGGGTAACACTGAGGGGGATATTGTTGGCATAATATCCAATGCTCTCCTTAGAATTTGCGACATGGTTTAACAGCCTCATGTGTCTTCTATAAGTCTATTGGTTGTATTGAGCATTAACAGGTCAATCTTTTGGTGCAACAACAACCACACTTGTAATAATAGAATCCAACCATCACTCCTACTTTCTCGGCTAATTCAGTTTCTCATCCCGCTGCAAGGATAGGATCTTCTTGGGGTTTTAATCAAGCACAAATGAACGCCTTAGGAATACAAACACATTATAATCTCGCAAGCATGTGGCCTACCCAATATGCAGCACAACCCTCACCACCACCTCAAAATACATCTTTTCCCACATTCACCAACTATCTTTCCATGACATCCACCACCTCTCAAACTATAGTGTCACCACAATAGTAGAGTTCCTCTCATCTTGCAAGCTATCTTGCACAACTACCTCCCATTATCCATTCCCAAGCAACTACTTTTCCCCTTAGCAATGCGGGCATGCATCTTTCATATATCAGACAAGCCCAAGGCTAGTCCCATCAGCAACCCCCACCATTCTACCAACCTCCCCCATAATAGTAGTACTTCCCATCACATCAGAAATATCCCCTCATTCCCCAGCAGCAACAATCAACACCATATCCCGTACAGTACCATGCATCAACATTCCAGCAATAGTACATTTCCCAGTAAGCTCTTTAGTACCCATTCCAATTTGCCTACATAATAGGCCAATCCCCCTATCCAATCCCACAATATCCTCCACAAATCCCTCCATATTTGCCTATAACATCAAATCCCTACCCAGTTGATGCAGAGGTGGTATGGTGGTCTTCATTCTGCAAATGATGAGGGACTTCATGAATGTTCTTTGCACACAACAACTAGATCTCCACAAGGATCATCTCCTTTGACCCACTACAACCTCTACCAAATCAAAGTGCACAAATGGTTTATGGTGCCACCACCCACTCTACATCATTTAAAACATCTCAATGTCCCTCAATCCAATCAATAGATTCAACCAAGCAACCCCATCAACTCACAAATCCCAAACCGGGTAGTAATTAGGCCTATTTCTCTTGTAGCCCTGCCTGGACGGTTTTTCAAGGTTTAAAAATATCTTCTCCAAAACACTTTGGAAAATAAAACTATATTTGGATACCCTTTTCGGATTTTTACAACATATCTCAAAACCACATACTGTTCCTTTGGACCAACTATCGGAACAATTGCTGGTGTACCACAATTAGCCCTCTAATTAGGCCTCCAAATACAAAGCAAGTACTAATTGCACACATCCAAAAACCTTCTAACCCAAAAATAGAGTTTTATTATGATCCAAATAAATGGATTCTCACACTCAAAGGAGGTACTATCAAGATCTTCTACCCAAACCACAAAAACCTCATTCCTAGGTGCATAACCCTAGGGCTTTTCCCAAAAATCACCTCTCCAATCACTTCCAGACCCTCCCAGTGGATCTAACACCATCTAATGGTCATATCTTGACCTTCTATACAATAAAATGTGGCCCTCCTTTGGATAGAACTTCCAGACCTTAACTGGTCCAAGCATCTAGTGACCCTCAATCAGCATTTCCTCTTCAATCAGAGATCTCTTTCACCATTATCTTGACATCCCTGCATGAAAACATTTAATGGAACATATAACATATGAATTAGGTCTCTCCCACAAGACACAATCACCACAGAAAGTGGGAGAGCCTAGGGCATCATGAAAACTTCAAACCAATTTGCTTATTGCACACAGTATTGTACAGGGACAGTCAGCAAATGACTGAGATTCTTCCCTTTAAACCTCAAAAAATGACACAAACTCGCATGGAATTGAAATTAATCTAATCTTCCATCATTCTAATGCATTCCCAATCACGTTTTCATAAAAAATGAGAAGTTTTATCACACAAAAAGAGGACTGTGTCCTTCAAGGCAGCAACCTGGCAGTTTTCAGAGAATTAATTTGTATTCAATGAAAACTTCATTACATTGTTCTCTTTTCGATCCAAAACACTCTCCAAACTCCCTAAAACTCCTCTCTCTCATTCCTCATGCACTCACAAGGCTAAATAGCCATTTTCCAATCGGTTAACTACGTATAAACCGGTTACAGTCAGTTATGACTGTCAGCATTTGGTTTATTGATTATTTTTGTTATCTAGTTGACAACATGGTTGTCAACTTCGAAAACTTACATTCTTAGGCATTTATTAACATTTTAAAGGTTCTTAGGAATCTATCCTAATCTCTTAAACATCTTAAACCCTTCTAAAACCCTCTATGAGCCTTCTAGGCTTCATTGTGCCAATTTTAGGCAATTACACATTTTTGGCACTTTTAGTGCATTTGACCTCACATAATGGCTCTATTGGCCATATTACAATAATTAGGACCTTTATAGGTCATTAAAAACCTTAGCAACCTTAGGATCCAAAAATGACCCCCAAGGTACATTTTACCCCAAAATGCCATTAAGGCTTACATTGATTGATCCTTTCACAAAGGATTCACATATTAATCAAAACATCATTAAAAAATAATTAAATGACCATTATTGGTCTCATTACAATTCCAATGACCTTGTAAGGTCATGTTTGTTTTCAAATCCTTCCAAGGTCTATCAGTGACCCTGGTGTATCCTCTAGGCCTTTTGTCCTTGGCCTTGGTGCTCCTGCACCACCAATGGGAGTACCCACTCAAACACCTGTCAATTTAGAATGGGAAGAGATGAATAATTCTCTTAAGGAGCTCAAAGCCGACAACAAGAGAAATAAATTCAAGTTCAAAGAGGTCTATCCCTATCCCTTTGACAGATCTATCACAGTGATCCCCTTCCCCAGTACTTTGAAACTCCTAAATTTGATAAATATTGGGGGAAGGGAGATCTCGTCAGCCATGTCAAAGAGTTTTACATGATGGCTTGTCAAGAGGTGGCATATAGTGACAACTTTCTTATGTGCCTCTTCCCTAAGAGCTTGGGAGGGACCGCCATCAAGTGGTTCTATAAAATACAATATGGATCAATCACAACATTTCTCAATATTTATAAGAAGTTCATGCCACAATATGCGCAAAACATCGATAATGAGCTCTCCTTACTGGATCCATGCAATTCCACCCAAAATAGAGGTGAGAGCCTGATTGAATACCTACAAAGATGGCAGAACCTCACTACAAGAATGTCATATCAACTACCAAAAAAGAATCTCACTAAGATATTCATTGATAATGTACATTCAAAGTTATCCCACTTCATGAGGATGAATTTCATACAGACCTACCAAGACATCAAAGGAAAGGGGATGGATATCAAACAAGGCCTCTTGGATGACAATTCCATTAACCACTACAAGGAAAGTTCATAGGAAAGACCCAGTAATCACCGGCCCCGTTATTGGAATAAAAACAAGAACATTGTTACAGATGGGGCCACTGATACCAAGCATGTACAAGTCATCATAATTGGTCCTAATCCTCTTGTACCAATATGTCATCAATAGGAACTCACCTGCCAGAAACCTCTGCAACATTGTCAAAACCCACCCAACCAAACCAACGCAATATCAGTTACCCAAGGTCAAAACAAGTCATGTGTCCAAAATAACCAAAAGCACACATTCACCCCTCTCAATGAGCCGTTGGATGCCATTTTTCATCGTATGGATAGCACTTACATAACTGTCTACCCTTAGACCCATTTGTTTGATGATTCAACCCCCAAGCTAGCCTAATACAATTATAACAAGTATTGTGATTATCACTGTGTCAAGGGACATGCCACTATGAAATACATAAAACTCAAACACTACATCCAAGAGCTCATTGATAAAAAGGAGATCATGGTTGATGCACCTACCCAATCATCCCCTAACGCCAACCTTTAAATCTACCAAAATGTGTTTCCTCAACACAATGTAGGTAAGAACCCACCCAACGCTAATCGGCCACCTCAGAACCAAGGCAAGGGAAAACAAGGTGACAATGTTGATAGGAAGGACTATACCACTGCCTATATCAATTATGACAGTTTTTTGGTTGTATCTCCTAGGTTGAACCCACTTTAAATACCATCTATGTCAAAGGTGTTGATAGCCAATGTGTAGTCACCACATGCAAAGGTCAGATATCTATTTCCAGTGCTAATCCTACGACCGCCCCTAATGTATAGTTCAACCTCCTAGAACACCTTGGGAATACACCTGCCCAAATTTCTATACTTCACCCCTCCATCAAGAGATCCTTAATAATGCCCTCCAATAGGTGTGTTTACCCACATACATCAACACCATTTAGTTCAAGGACCTCGAGGGGAATCTATCTTTATCCTCTTCCCTTTCCTTCAAACTTTCAAACATGTCATCCATTGAGACAAATCACAATCTTCCACTCCACATCGCCATAATGGTCAATGACTTTATTGTCAAGCGGGTCATGATAAATAATGGTTTGGCCCTAAACCTATGCACACTGAAGTTTGTCCAATAGGTGGGGTATATAGAGGCTGACATTTCTCATGAAGTCATCACCATAAAATCCTATGACATCTTGGAGTGTACCTTAGAAGGTACTATTTGATTACCCATCAAGCTAGGCCCAACAATTTAAGAGACCATTTTTCATGTTGTTGATCTTGACCTTCCATATAACATTCTCCTCAGCTGACCTTGGATCCATTCCATTAACGTCATACCCTCTACCTATCATTAGTGCATCAAATTCCCACATAAAGGCATTGAAATCACTATCCACGATGATCCCCAACCCTTGACATACGGTCATGCATTGGAAGCCTCCTTCCCCCATTACACTCATTGTCTTTGCATCGACATTGGCACTTCTTTCACCAGTTCATCTCAATCCCACTGCGATCCAAAGACTATCTTAGCTTCCACCCTCTCTAGTGTCAAGATCAACAACAGGGGTTGCGGTGAATGTAACCTAACTGATGTTTTTCAGTAGGGGCCCTACCACTAGATCCACATAATCAAGGACACCCATGTCATCAACATAAACCTCCTCAAGAAGATCCTGAAGTCAAGTGAATGGGAACATCAACATTCATCTCACATGGAATTTTGAATAACCAAGAAACAGACCCTGACATTAACAGATGGTTGTACAATGATCCTCCACCTCCCAACACTAAACTCCTCAGATACTTTAAGGACAAGTACCCTACATCTTATAATTGGGCTACTGAATAATGGAACTATCAGGGTGGTGGTCTAGGACCTAAAGAAGCTAGTACAAAAGACCCAATGGAAGCCTCACAAAATATGCCACATCCATGCCTCGGTTTCAATACCCCTTTTCTACATATACGAGGACCTAATACCACAACTTGGGGCACTAATTCATCCAACATTATCCTTTTGAACATCCAGGATGAACTTGTGGAAATTGAAGACATCCCAGAAGAGGAAGAAAAGAGATCCTATGATGATATTTTTTATGCCCAAACCTTCCTGGGAAATTTTCTCCTCTGTCAATGTGACATTAACCCAATCAACCTCGCCCTCATCCATTCTGAACTCATAGACTAGGACCAACCAAGCATGACACACATCGATGATTTCCAAAGTAAGGAAGTTCTCTTGAGATTTATGGGAGCTTTAGACCAACAACTGGAATGGGGGTAGGAATCAGTATACGTCTACAAGATCAACCCCAAGGGATACTTTGGAGAAGAGGAAGCCTTCAGCCATAAAATGAAAAATAAGAAAGAAAATAATGAGTCCTTTTTTGAAAACCCCTCTAGGGCACATTCTAACTCCAAAAAAAGTAAAAATAAAGGGTGCATCTTCTATTGAAAACTCCTCTGATGCACTAGAGGATGAGGACTTTCCTCTTCCCCCCATCCATGATTACAGGCCAGAACAGTCATATATCCTTGTCGAATACACCAAGCCTATCAACTTGGGAACAAAATAATGTCCAAGGATCACCTATATTACAACATCCTTATATGAAGGCAAAGAGCTAGCTTTCACAACACTCCTCTAGGAGCCAACCATCAAATTTTCATGGTCATATGATCACATGCCTAGGCTAGACCCAAATCTAGTTGTTCATCACCTTGCAGTAGATCCAAATTCAAAACCTGTTAAATAGAAGCTACGCAAAATGCATTTGAAGGTGGCCCTCCTAGTAAAGAAAGATCTTGAGAAACTCCTATGGGAAAAGATCATTCATGCCATTAATTACTCAAAATGGATATCTAGCATGGTGTCAGTTACTAAACCCTCAGGTGAAATCAAGATCTGTATAGATTTTGGAGACCTCAACAAAGCATACCCAAAAGATGATTTTCCCCTACCAAATATCGACATGATTGTTGACCTAACAGTGGGCTACGAGATGTTGTCCCTAATGGATGGTTTTTTAAGATACAAAAAAATTTGTATATCAGAAGAAGACCAACATAATAACATTCACAACACCATGGGAAACCTTTTATTACAACATGATGTCATTTGGGTTAAAGAATGTGGGAGCTACATATTAGAGCAATGAATGTTATCTTTTGGTGCAGGAGCATCTAGGCTAGCTCCTAAACACCTACACCCAAGTTTTGGCTTGTAGTGACTATTGGCCAAGTCACTGTCCTGATGGACTTTTGGATTGTTTTGTTTTTTGGCTAGTAAGTTTGAGTTTTTTGAAGTCCAACTAAGGTCTCTAGTTAGTTTGGTTTTAGTCCTAGTAAGGTCTTGATAGGTTTGGTGAAGACGCCAAGCATATGGCTTGTATGCCATTGGGAAGTGTTAATCAGTCAAAGGTGACTCTTGACTATAAAAAGGTATTAAATGAATGTGGTTAAGTGTTTTCAAGGTCTTAGAAGGCTTGGATTAGTAGTGAGAGTCTATTTAGACCTCATGAATCAATCTTGTAAAAGTTGTCAAGAAAATGTAAAAGTTGTCATGACAACTTTGAAAGTTGTCATGACAACACTTGGTCCAAACCCTATCCAAGCCTAGGAGTTAGTTATAGGGCTCATACCAAAAAATATTTAGGACCTAAGCCTATATATGGCTTGTTTGCATCGAAGCCAGAGGTTGGCATTCAGTTTTTATGTCTACTATTTTGGATTTTTGTGTGACTGGCAGACTGTGCCCGTGTTTGAGTGAATACAAAGCCTAGTAATCCAAACTCATGGATTGAACCAGAGAAAGAGATTTTTTTAGATTTTTTTTTATGTTTTAGTCTTTAGTTTAAAATCTTTATTTTGGTTCTTAGTTTTCTTTCAAGTTTGTAATTTTAATTCCTCCTTTGAGGCTAGCTTCCTGGACTATTCAGAGTAGAGGCCATTAGAATGGCCCTAACTTAGGAATTCATGGTAGGTTATTTACAGCCACTTGGATTATGTTATTCCATTGTATATTAAATGTAAATATGTATTTTTATAGTGTTAAATTAAGGGGAAGTGGTTTAATGACCAGGCCCTAGGCGAGAAAAGGCAAGCCCGGTTAGGAGCTTGAGTTTGATCCAGCATTTGGGAGAGAGACAGGAGATTGGGAAACCCAAATCAAGACCTGGAGAGTATTCTCCAATGTTTAGAGACTCAATCCTAAAAAGGAGAGCTCATGAAAAACTTGGAAAGGGTTGCAAAGAGAAAACCCTCACTGTGAACCAGTGAGGCCTAAAGAGGCCTAAAAACAAGGCTAAAGAATAGGAAAGGATTGTACGGAGAAGTTGGAGAGATAAGGGCTTGTGAATCCTTCACAACTTTGAAAAGGGTGTCTGAAAGTATGATTTGTTTGGGCACTTGTGTGGAAATTTTAAGAATTAGGCTCCCATTTTTGTGTTAGGAAACCTACAAGGCCTAGTAGCCTTTTGAGGCCAAAATTGGAGATCGGGTATTGGTAGAAGTGTACCACTAGATGAAACACCCCAAATTGATGAAAAAAAAGACAAAAGGAGTCCTCTCCCATTCCTAATAGCTAGAAACAAGAATAAGGATTTTTGGAGGAATTCCATAGTTGAATTCATTAGAAGAGTTATAGAGTTAGAGTGATTTGAAGACCTTGGTAGTGAGATCTTGAGGAGTAGAGGAGATTAGGAAGAATCCCTTTGATTGTAGGGTCTTAGGAACCCTAAGATAGGTCTATACAAGACCTAGTGTATTCCTAGTGGAGGTAGGACTAGTGGAAAGAAAAGATCTCCCTATCATCTTCCATGAAATGATCCACAAAATTCTTGAAGACTATGTGGATGACATCCTCACCAAATTAAAGACATGATTGGAGCAGCTTGATATCCTCAAGCATGTGTTTGATCACCTACACCACTATGGTTTGAAATTGAACTAGAAGAAGCATGTCTTTGGCATCACATCAGGAAAGCTATTAGGGTTTATTATGTCACAGCAGGACATAGAGATTGATCCTAAGAAAGTAAAATCCATTATGGACATGCCTCTGCCATGCACACTTAAGTAGCTAAGGAGCCTACATGGTAAGCTACAATTAGTTCGCAAGTTCATATGTCATATGGCAGACAAGTGCCAACCATTCACACATCTATTGTGCAAGGATGAAAATTTCAAATGGGATCTGATCTGTCTAAGAAGTTTTGAAAAAATTAAGGAGTACCTAGATAACTCATCCATCCTTGTGCCACCAATGTCAGGCCAACCTCTCATTCTATACATCTCAGCAACCACAATAGCACTAGGAGCACTAGGAGCACAACTTGATGGTAATAAAAAAGAATGTGACATCTACTACATTAGTCGCACACTTGTGGGCTATGACCTAAACTATTCACCCATGGAAAAACCATGCCTTGTAGTGGTTTTTGCCACTTAGAAACTTTGGCATTATAGGATAGTCCACACAGTAAGTCTCATCTCCAAGGTGGATCCACTTAAATACCTACTCTCAAGAATGACACTTATAGGATGAATGCTAAAATGGGTTATGCTCTTAAGAGAATTTGACATCTAGTACATTGACTAAAAAGCAATAAAGGGGAAATTCATTTCAGATTAGCTAGTTGAAGCACCCCTGGTAGATGCATATCCATTAGTGATGGAGTTCTCAAATGAACATCTCTGGATAGTTGAAGAACAACCCACATGGAAGTTATACTTTGATTAATCATATACATCTCATGGATCAGGAGTAGGGATTCTCTCTGTCACCCCGCAAGGTGATTATATCCCCAAGTCATTCAAGTTGGGATTCCCTTGCACAAATAATATTGCAGAATACAAGGCACTCATCTCAGGCCTTAAAATATCTATTCAATGGAATATTACAAAGTTGCAAGTGTTCGGGGATTCACAACTGATCATCAAGCAAGTCCTAGATGAATTTCAAACCAAAGATGACAAGATGCTACCATACAAAGAGCTCATAGATAGACTAAATGAACAATTCATCATCTTATAGTTTACACAAGTGCCCAAGCTTCAAAAAAAAGCACCAAACACTATGGAAACTATCAAGTCATTATTAGAAATCCCTCAAGATGTAGCGCAGTATGAATTTCTGGTGAGCAGCTACACATACCCGCTTATGAGAATGTTGATTCTAAAATAGTGTGCATTTTGGTTGGTCCTCAGTCCCCATAGTACCATGGCATCCATGGTTACCTAAAGAATGGTATCCTATCTCCTCACCTTACAAATACCCAACACCAAAACATTATTCGCAGAGCTTCCTATTACACCCTTATAGCCAAAACCTTATATTGTCATGAATATCACAACATCCTCTCTTGGTGTTCATATTCAAATGAGGTTGCCTTGGCTTTACAAGAGGTTCATGCTAGAATTTGTGGTGCCCACACGACTGGCATGGTCTTAGCAAAGAAGCTTCTTAGCATTGGGTATTATTGGTCGATGATGGAGCACAATGCATGTGATTTCATAAAGAAGTGTATGTCCCATCAACAACATGATAATCTGATCCATGCACCAGCACAAGACTTACAGCCCATGGCACCACCATGGCCCTTTTCATGTTGGGGCTTCAACCTCATTGGTTTGATCACTCCCCATTCCTTAGATGGACATACGTACATCATAACTACCACTGAATATTTCAAAAATTGGGTTGAAGAAATTCCACTCACCCTAACCATAGGCATTTAGATCTCTAAGTTTATACTCTACCATATCAATTTTCACTTTAGAATCCCCTCCACCATCTTCATAGATCATGGCACCCCATTTGAAAATTAGCATGTGGATGACTTATGTGCCAAATTTTGCATCCATCACCATTTCTCCAGCCCATATTTCCCATATGAAATGATGAAGATGAGGAAAGCAACAAAACTATCCTAAAGATCATCTAAAAGGTTGTCAATGATTCTGATCATGACTGAAACCTCCAAATCAATCCTTCCATCGAGGCCTACCACACTTCATTCTACACTCCCACATGCACCACCCCATACTCCATAGTATATGGTGCTAAGTGTTAGGTCTCAATCCTGTATGTGCAAACTTAACAAAGTATGGTCTAAAAATTACAAAGTATAGGGCCTTAAGTTTGCAAGATAAAAGACTAACTTGATGAGGACTGGATAAGATCCTCCTTCTTTGAGCTCCACAAAACTCAAGCGGGTATTGCCTATTAATGAGTTACTTCAATTCAAGTAAGCTTGTGATATGTGGATTATGTCTTCACTGATATGCTCCTACTCCAATGAATGAGTTCAATAATTCATCACTATTCTGAAGGCAGTCCATAATATCCTAAGGCAGAATACAATGATGAACTATGATTCCTATAAGCATATACAGTGGTGTTATGAAGTTCAGTTTCTTTTTGTGAGCCAAACTCAAGGAAGAATAACCCTTTGATTCACTCCTCAAGGAATCAACACTTTGGATTCTACCACATGGACAGAACCCCAAAACAATTATGTATGAAATAAAACTAAAGACTGGAATTAAATTAAATGTTTTGGGATTGTAAAACTTAGACCAATTTTCTCAACATAAAGACAAGAATATATAGGCCAGTGCCTTATTCATTTGGGCTACAGAGTCAAAAAGATAAAATGAGCACACTAATGTCATTCACTGGTCTTTGACATAAACTCAAAATCTGAACCTTTTACTACTTTACTAATCCCTCATGTAAATGTCATGAACATACATCCCACTTTGAGCATAATTTAATCCCACCCTAGGTCAGAACTCAAGGCAATGATATATTCCCATAAATCTGTAAAGATTCACAAATTCACAACAAGAAACAAAGGAGAGATAAAGATTCAGAACCTTGAACTAAGTATAACCTTTCAATAGATGAATTCAAAAAATCCTGACAGTGTAGCTTCCATAAAAAATCAGCAGCACACAATATATTCCATCTTTATTGATCAAATTGATGAAGATTACAATCTGGAAAAAATCCCTGGTCTCAAGAAAATTCTCTATTTTTCATCACCAGAAAAGAATTCCTCCTCAAATCTCTCAAAAATTCACTATATACATTACAAAAATATGCATCTCCTAGGGTTCTGCAAAAAATATCCTAACAACCCTTGGAAAAACCACAGTAATGCTTACAAAGAACCGGTAGGATATTTCAAAGAATATCTCAAAAACATCCTGGAAAGAAAAATACAACACTGCCTTTTTTACAAAAAATTCCTTACAAAAACACATCGGCCCTTACAAAGCCCTTTTAAAAAAAAAAACTTGGCGCGCCCACAAAAATTTCTCCAAACTATGAGAAATTTGAAAAAACATTTCAAAAATTAAGTTCCCCACAAAATGGGGCCCGTGCACAATACTCCCACTCACCCCAGCGCCCACATAAAACTTGGCCCACCAAACACCCACCGCTGCCGATGACAAAGAATGGCATTTCGCAAGTTCGCATGGGCTTTGGAAAGCCCATGCGAACATGTGAAACCCTCCAAATAAACCGCCGCCACTACTGCATAGAAGAATCACCGGGACCCACGCAACACATACCACTGAAGGGACACGCGGTGCCATGTCGTAAGATCGCATAGCCCGCTCGTGGGATATGAAAACTTACGACATACCGCCACATCGCAAGTCACACCACCCGGCAAAAAGTAACTACCAACCCGTTAGCCGCTATGACCGCTGCACCATTGTTAACAGGCTTCACATGTTCGCATGGCTTAGGAATAAGCCATGCAAATATGCAAAATGTTAACCCCAGACCGCAAACCGTTTCCTGTTAATCACCGCCGTTAGAACTAACCGCCAGGAGACCGTTTCGCATAATCTCATGGCTTGAGAGATAGCCATGAGATTATGCGAAAACCATTAAAGGTTAAGGGGAGACCGCTAGGGAGTTAGGAAGGGGAAAGGGAGGCCGCTTAGAAAAATAAGGGGTAAGGTGGCCCAAATTTGATTTTAAATTTATTTCTTTTGAATTTGGAAACCACCAAAAAGACATAGTGAGACATGGGCTAGGGCAGACTTAGCCCAAAATTTTTTGGATTTTCAAAAATTTAATTTTTGCCCTAGGTTTTTTGACGGGATTTTTCTGATGACAAAAAATAGGCAAAAAAAATCAAAGATTTTTAACAAGTGCCAACAGTGGCTCTTTCTATGGATGGTTTAAACAGGTTTACACCAAGAATTTCAGAATCTCCTGTTACAGCAGACCAGCAAATCAAAACTTCGAGATTGAGACAAAATTTTGAAAAGCAACCAGAAAAACTTTGCAGAGAGCTAGGAGAAATACAGCTTCAAAAACTTGCCATGAACTGGCAACTCCAGAATTTCTCCTGTCAAATTCTTCAAGACATATGAATCTGGTCCCCAACTTTCTTCAATGACGTATGGGCCTAACCAGATGGGATCAAACTTCCCATGTTTACCTTTCTCTGCTAATCTGGCATTCCACATTAAAACTATATCATTTTTGACAAAAAATTTCTGTGTAGTCTTTCTGTCATACAAAACTTTACACTGAGCTTGCAATCTCTGATTTTTCTCATGTGCATCATTTCTAGTTTCATTTAATTGAATCAAGTCATTCATTCTTAAGACCATATCATCTTCTATGTCATCATCATATAACTGAATGAACTTGTACATCTGCATTAAATTGTTCTGGGGTAACTTTGCATTTATTCCATAAACAAGATCAAAAGGGGCACACCCTATTGCCTTCTTAACTGTTACCCTGTCAGCCCATAAGGCTTGAAGTAATTTAGAATCCCAGGCCCTTTTATTCTTATCAAGAATCCTCTTCAGTATTTTAATCAAACTTTTATTGCTGGATTCTGCCTGGCCATTACCTTGTGGATGATAAGCTGATGAGTATGAAACTTTAATACCATTGTGTCTGCAAAAATCAACAAACTCTTCTGATCTGAAACACAATGCATTATCAACCACCACTGTTTCTGGGCAACCAAATCTGGTCAATATATTTTGCATCATAAAATCTGTAACTACCTTACTAGTTGCCCTCCTAGTAGGTATTGCCTCTACCCATTTAGTAAAGTAATCTGTAGCAACCAGAATATGTGAGTGTCCACCACTGGACTTATTGGGAATCTCACCTATAAAATCCATTCCCCACATCTGAAAAGGGGCTTGACCAGGAACAGGCTTGAGAGGGAGAATCCCACTGAATTTCAACTTACCAGCAAATCTTTGGCAAGGATCACATTTTTTCACAAATTGATGAACATCTTTGAAAAGTGAAGGCCACCAAAACCCTGCCCTGATAATTTTGTGGGCTATTGTCTTAGCCATATAATGTCCTCCACATACTCCGTCATGCATTTCCTTCATCAAAATGTCTGCCCTTTCTTTATCCACACATCTCATCAAAACTCCATCATTACTTCTCCACCACAATTCACCTTTAATAATTGTGTACCTTAGAGATTGGAGCTTCACAGTCCTTCTTTTATTGTCATCTAGTTCAGGAGGTAAAACAATTTTCTTTAGATATTTGATAATATTTTGGTACCATCCACAGCAATCCATATTACAAATATATGGTCTTTGATCTTCTTCCAGCATATTAATCTGGTTAGCATTTAAATTACTTTGGGCCATCAATTTTGCTAAGCCCAATCCTCTAACCAATTTGGTGATGTGAATGTCAATATTAAATTCTTGAATTCTGTTTATCCATCTACATCTTCTTCCTGAAACCTCCTGCTGAACCAAAATGTCTTTAACAGCAGCACTAGGCACATATGCAACCACATTAGCTCCCACCAGATAACATCTGAAATTTTTCACAACTTTTACCAAAGCATAAGCCTGCTTCTCAATGATATCATAATTCAATTCAGCTGCCTGCAATGTTTTACTGAAAAAGGAAATAGGTTGTTCATAACCTTCAGAATTCTTTTGTAATAGTACTGCAGCTATTGTATGGGCTGATGCAAAAGAAAAAATTTGCATAGGCTTACTATAATCTAGTTTTTTCAAAACTGGAGCATGTTTTATGGCCAATTTTATATCATTAAAAGCTTGCACTGCTTCAGTATTCCACTCAACCTTAGCTCCTTTTTTCAACATCTTTGTGATGGGAATACTGATCTCTGCAAAATTAGTAATAAATCTTCTCAAAAAGTTAATTTGTCCTAAAAAGGACTGAATCCCTTTAATGTTTTTAGGTAGAGTGAGTTTGTCAATTGCTTCTACCCTTTCCGGATCTATTCTCACTCCATCTTTGGAAACAATGTGCCCAAGTAATTTTCCCTCTGTTACACCAAAGGCACATTTCTTTGGGTTTAATGAAACCCCATACTGTAGTGCTCTAACAAAAATTTTCTCCAGATGTTGACAATGTTGTTCCTCTTTTGTTGAAAATGCTGTCAAATCATCTTGATAGACAACCATGAATTTATTAATAAAGTCTGCAAAGGCTACATCCATAGCCCTTTGAAATGTGGCACCAGCATTAATCAAACCAAATGGCATCCTTACATAGACATAAGTGCCCCATGGAGTAGTAAATGCAGTCTTAAACTGCTCACTTTCTTTAACTTTGACTTGATTGTAACCAAAAAAGCCATCCATCATGGACATCAGTTCTGATCCTGTAACTTTTTGTAACATATTCTCCATGTTAGGCAATCCATAGTTGTCCTTTAAAGAATTTATGTTTAGATTCCTGAAATCTACACATAACCTTATATCACCATTTTTCTTTCTAACAGGCACCAAGTTTGAAACCCAAGTGGAATGCCTTATTGGATCAATTATTCTTGCATCCACCAACTTCTTGAGTTCACTTTGCATTTTGGGTGCCAATGTTGGGTTAACCGGCCTTAGCTTTTGTCTAAATGGCTTTGTACCATCCTTTAATGGAATCTCATGCTGAAAAAGGTCCTCTCTATAAGCTTTTAGATCTTCATAGGACCAAGCAAAAACATGCCTGAACTTCCTAAGAAGGTCAACCAAATTTTTTCTAACCTTTGGAGAAAGGGACTTTCCAATATAAACATTCTTTGGGGCAGCATCAGTTCCCAAATTTATTTCCTCCAGCTCATTCACCTTTCTAGTATTTGCATGAGAAAGTATATCTTTATTATCAAATGCTCTTTCAAGAGAAACCAAACCTTTTGGAACTTTGTTAGATTTCAATTGTAGAACATCTTTTCCGAAAATGACTTCTTTTCCATCCACTGTGGTAACATATGTGCTGAAATCCATTTCTTTATCACCAAAGTGAGACTCACAGTGAAGAAATCTTAGTATATCTTGGTCATCTGAAAAGATTTGCCAATTTTCTAAATTGTCTGGAATAGAAGGCCTAGTTTGAAACTCAATATTTGAAATATCAGCAAAAGTAACATCCTCTGGCTTAAGAGCTATGTTTGCTAACAGATCTGCCATTCTATTCTGATTCCTTTCAATCCATGAAATATTAAAAGCAGTGAAACTCTCAAGCTCATCCCATACAGCATTCCTGTACTGTTTCAACTTCTGATTTTTTGAAAGATATTTGGCTCTAATCTGAGAGATCACTAATTCTGAATCACCTAAGACTCTTAAACATTCTATTCCATGTTTTGATGCTAGTCTTAGACCAATCAGCAAAGCCTCATACTCTGCTACATTATTTGTACATGAAAATAGCAAGGAGAAAGAAAATTTAAAAGTTTTACCATTAGGGGCTATAAGCAAAATTCCAGCTCCGGATCCCTCCTTGCTATTAGCACCATCAAAATACATAGTCCATAGACTATCAAGGTCTGTCCAACCTTCTTGAATTTCTGATTTTTTAACTGCCTCATGATTATCTTCTGTTTCCTTGCTTTGAACTTTGAAGGCATTGATGTCTGTATCAAGGAAACAATTCATTGAATCCTCATCAACTTCTTCAATCATATGGGAAGTCCTTGATTCCCTATCAATCTTAATATTCTGTCCTTCAAGATTAAAAGTGGCAAAAGACAAATCACATTGCATACTGCCTCCCATTGATGCACTCCATTTTCTTGACAATAACATTCCATATTGGGGAGGGATATCCACAACTAAAACACTCATAGTCGATTGTTTATTGGGATATGCAGCCAGTCTATAAGGTAGAGCCTTAATGGTACCAACAACTGGTACTTCTCTTGAATCCATGGCTTGGCATCTACCATGAGGGGTATCCACTTTTAAACCTAAAGACCTCATAATCTCAGTGGGCATAACAATGTTAGATGCTCCTGAATCTATCATACAATTCTTCAATACTTTTCCATTTATTTGTAAAGACAAGAAAAAAGGATTAACTGTTCCCACATCAGTACTAACAACATTAGTGTCCAAATAAATCTGAGGGATTTTAGAAATAATCTCATCATTGCAATTTCCCTCTTCATCATTAGTATTCATCAACTGCTTCTCAGTTTGTTGTTTCTTTTTGGAATCACAATGTACTACTCCATTTACCCAATCAAGAGCTTTCTCTTTATGTTCCTCAATCCTCATCATCTCTAATAATGGAACTTTAACTGTAATCCGAGATAATAACTTATTCATATCAATTGGAACATACCTTGTATCAATAACATCAGATTTTAATTCTTCATGGCTCTTCTTGGCTCCTTGAATGGATGGATCTGCAAGCTGGTCAATCTGAATTTGATCTTGATCTTGAACCTTGGGTAATACATCAATTGCAGATTTAGCTTTATCCTTATAAACCTGATTAGGCTTAACAACCTTCTTCACCTTAATCTTATCAATAGGATTTACATCATTTACCTTGCCTTGTGGTGGATTGACATCCTTGTTTACTTTCTTGATAAAAATCCCAGCTGGTTTTTGATTTGCATCACCTACAACTCGATTTCTCAAATTGTAATTGGACTTTGCTTGAGTAATCATGTTTGCTGTTATAAGTGCAATCTCCTCATCAAAGGGCCTCATTAAAGTAACTTTTTCTTCATTCTTTTTCACATTACATTGGATATTATCAAGCTCACTATCTTCATCATCAGTGAACACTTGCTGATGATATACTTCATGTCTAACTTGAGAACTAGAAACATCCTAATTTTCATCTTCTTCAGCTGAATCTACATCACTTAAAACATGGGAGGAAAACATCCCACAACCTTGATCATCATAAGGATGGTCTTGATCAGAGACCTGCTCTTCTTGTGCTGAAACACCTTGAGAAGGGCACAATAATTCAGATCATGTGGGGACTAGCAAGCAACACACCAAAGGACATCCTCATTCATATTAATTGTATTTCTTTGCAATGGATCTGGAGTTCTATCATTGGGCTTGTCGTTTCTATCAGCAAGAATGGGTTTCCCATCCTTCCATTGAGTATTATATGGGAAACTTTGCATTCTTGGAGCCTTGTTAAAATTATTGAAAGGAGGCTTATCTCCTCCAGCAACTCTGTTATTCTTACTTTCACCAGGCTTAAGATCTTTGATTGCTTTCAAAATTTGCTTCAGACTTTCATCCTCTTTTGGCTTAACATCTTGCAACTTCATTGGATCCCTTCTATTCAAAGTAGAAGACTGATTATCATCTCTTCTTCCCAATTTCCCTGAAATTCTTCTGTTGCTCTCTATATTCACTGCCAGCTTGTAAGCTTCCACAAGGCTTCTTGGATTCTTGTCTCTCAAAAGATATCCCATCTTGGAATCAAAAGCATTCAAGTATGTAACAAGACATACTCGGTCATCCAATCTAATAACTTGCAACAATTTATGCATAGCCTTTTGAAATCTGACATTAAACTCAACAACATCTTCATTGAATTTCTTTTTTATGTTGTTAAATTCATTCAACATGAAACCTTCATGTGTTTTATCACCATATTTTTCCTTAAATGTATTTTTTAACTGATTCCATGAACCAATGCTACCATGAGGAAGAGCTCTAAACCAATCTCTTGAATCTTTAGTCAAAGATTGAACAAATAATTTCATGATAACATCATCAGGGACAATATTATAATCATCAACAACATCAATGAACTTTTTCAAGTGTTCCTCACATGTAACAACATTACTTCCTGTGAATTTAGGAAGCTTCTTTCTGATTTCCTCAGGGAAAGGATTAGGATAACCGGGAATACCAGTAAAAACCAATTGCTTACATCTTTCTTGAATAACACCAGTATTTAGAATTCCAGCACCTTGAGATGTGGATGCATTTGTATTTGTATTTGCAGAAGCAAAACTACCTGGTGGAGGGACATTGGCTGTCTGATTGGTTGCATTTTCTGCTCTTTGTGTTGTTGTAGAATGATCAAAATTGGTAGGTCTTGCTGACCTTTTAAGAAAATCTATTTTCTTCTTCATTTCTAAGGTTGCTGCCTCAACTTCTGCCTTCTCAAGCTGTTTGGCTAATAGTTCTTGTTCCTTTTTAGCTTTCTCTAAATCTGATTCAAAACTCATAGTTTGATCAATAGGACCTTTTGGCTTTATAGGTTCCTTTATTGTTATGGTCTTCTCTTTTTGTTTTCCTTTGTCTCTTGGAACTCTAGTTTCAAAATTTTTATATACCACAGGCTTTTCAGTTGCATCCTCTGGAATTGGAACATAATTTATTGCTTCAAGATCAAGCAATTGTCTCCTTAATTGGTCAGCTCTAATCATAGCTTGTCTGACTCTATTTTCTTTTTCTTTTTCTCTTTTCTGTCTGATTGCAGCTTGTTCTTGAATTCTTCTTTCCAATTCATAAACTTCTTCAAAAATCTCTTCTGAATCTGGCAAAGTAGTCTCTGATTCTACTTGTTGTGCTTGTAAGTCCTCTTGTTGGTCTTGTGAT
The DNA here is from genome assembly GCA_027943335.1 of Chamaecyparis obtusa. Lineage (NCBI taxonomy): Eukaryota > Viridiplantae > Streptophyta > Pinopsida > Cupressales > Cupressaceae > Chamaecyparis > Chamaecyparis obtusa. Next base: position 811,675 of record BSBK01007006.1, read on the forward strand.
TCATGAAGGCCTCAAGGTAGTAAAGAACCAAGGGTGAAAGGGGGCAAAAATTCTTTCTTATTTCTACTTTTACTTCTAGATCTCCCCACCCTTGCTTGCTGCCTTCTAGAAACTCCTTTCCTACTTTGAATTAGTCTCTCACCCTCTCTGTCTGAGGGAGAATAATAATCTTCTTGTTGATTCAAGCCTAATTCTGCCTCCTCATATTCTGAGGTATTTCCTTCTTGATTAGAGGGAACAAAACCCTCTTGTCTTGAACTTCCTTTCTGTCTCCATGTTAATGACATTTCATCAGTATCCTTTTCTCTTCTGCCTTTATTATTTTTAGATGGAGTAGGGAGTCCAGCTTGCAATGTTTCTTCTGGATGATCTCTACTATATGCTCTTGTATTTCTGATACTCATGATGACTGATAAAACACTAGTAAAACTACTAAAGAGAGAGTCGCCACTCACTAATCAGTGAGAAAATTTGAAACTTCTGAATACTAACTCTTCTTATACTTCAGTGAAACTTCTGGATATAATAAACAAGCTGGCCAGGAGTCCAGCTCTACTTGTACCCGCGTTGTTTATGACTGATCTGTAACACCAGAGAATTTAAATAATAAGGGAAGGAGTCAAACTCAACTTTCAACCTACACTATTTACTCTTATCAATTCAATAACTCTCTATTCCCCAAAAGATCACTGAAAAATTGGTAACACAAGTGGGACAAAGTGTTCTGATTCTGAAATTTCTTTGTCAAAGCAACAAATATACTACCTTTCTTCTATAATCCCCAGCAGAGTCGCCAATTTTGTTAGGTCTCAATCCTGTATGTGCAAACTTAACAAAGTATGGACTAAAAATTACAAAGTATAGGGCCTTCAGTTTGCAAGATAAAAGACTAACTTGATGAGGACTGGATAAGATCCTCCTTCTTCTTTGAGCTCCACAAAACTCAGGCGGGTATTGCCTATTAATGAGTTACTTCAATTCAAGTAAGCTTGTGATATGTGGATTATGTCTTCACTGATATGCTCCTACTCCAATGAATGAGTTCAATAATTCATCACTGTTCTGAAGGCAGTCCATAATATCCTAAGGCAGAATACAATGATGAACTATGATTCCTATAAGCATATACAGTGGTGTTATGAAGTTCAGTTTCTTTTTGTGAGCCAAACTCAAGGAAGAATAACCCTTTGATTCACTCCTCAAGGAATCAACACTTTGGATTCTACCACATGGACAGAACCCCAAAACAATTATGTATGAAATAAAACTAAAGAGTGGAATTAAATTAAATGTTTTGGGATTGTAAAACTTAGACCAATTTTCTCAACATAAAGACAAGAATATATAGGCCAGTGCCTTATTCATTTGGGCTACAGAGTCAAAAAGATAAAATGAGCACACTAATGTCATTCACTGGTCTTTGACATAAACTCAAAATCTAAACCTTTTACTACTTTACTAATCCCTCATGTAAATGTCATGAACATACATCCCACTTTGAGCATAATTTAATCCCACCCTAGGTCAGAACTCAAGGCAATGATATATTCCCATAAATCTGTAAAGATTCACAAATTCACAACAAGAAACAAAGGAGAGATAAAGATTCAGAACCTTGAACTAAGTATAACCTTTCAATAGATGAATTCAAAAAATCCTGACAGTGTAGCTTCCATAAAAAATCAGCAGCACACAATATATTCCATCTTTATTGATCAAATTGATGAAGATTACAATCTGGAAAAAATCCCTGGTCTCAAGAAAATTCTCTGTTTTTCATCACCAGAAAAGAATTCCTCCTCAAATCTCTCAAAAATTCACTATATACATTACAAAAATATGCATCTCTTAGGGTTCTGCAAAAAATATCCTAACAACCCTTGGAAAAACCACAGTAATGCTTACAAAGAACCGGTAGGATATTTCAAAGAATATCTCAAAAACATCCTGGAAAGAAAAATACAACACTGCCTTTTTTACAAAAAATTCCTTACAAAAACACATCGGCCCTTACAAATCCCTTTTAAAAAAAAAACTTGGCGCACCCACAAAAATTTCTCCAAACTATGAGAAATTTGAAAAAACATTTCAAAAATTAAGTTCCCCACAAAATGGGGCCCGCGCACAATACTCCCACTCACCCCAGCGCCCACATAAAACTTGGCCCACCAAACACCCACCGTTGCCGATGACAAAGAATGGCATTTCGCAAGTTCGCATGGGCTTTGGAAAGCCCATGCGAACATGCGAAACCCTCCAAATAAACCGTCGCCGCTACCACATAGAAGAATCACCGGGACCCACGCAACACATACCACTGAAGGGACACGCGGCGCCATGTCGTAAGATCGCATAGCCCGCTCGCGGGCTATGTGAACTTATGACATACCGCCACGTCGCAAGTCACACCGCCCAGCAAAAAGTAAACTGCCAACCTGTTAGCCGCTGTGACCGCCGCACCATTGTTAACAGGCTTTGCATGTTCGCATGGCTTAGGAATAAGCCATGCAAATATGCGAAATGTTAACCCCAGACCGCAAACCGTTTCCTGTTAATCACCGCCGTTAGAACTAACCGCCAGGAGACCGTTTCGCATAATCTCATGGCTTGAGAGATAGCCATGAGATTATGTGAAAACCATTAAAGGTTAAGGGGAGACCGCTAGGGAGTTAGGAAGGGGAAAGGGAGGCCGCTTAGAAAAATAAGGGGTAAGGTGGCCCAAATTTGATTTTAAATTTATTTTTTTTGAATTTGGAAACCACCAAAAAGACATAGTGAGACATGGGCTAGGGCAGACTTAGCCCAAAATTTTTTGGATTTTCAAAAATTTAATTTTTGCCCTAGGTTTTTTGACGGGATTTTTCTGATGACAAAAAATAGGCAAAAAAAATCAAAGATTTTTAACAAGTGCCAACACTAAGGTCATCTTACTAATTGAGGTCAAGCTCCCTTCACTATGCATATCCATGAAGAACTACACTATTGATGAAGACTATCACGTGGCACACCTTACCTAGCTTGACTTTTTAGACAAAAAGAGACAATAAACTTATGATCACCTAATTGTATATTAGAGCCAACTCAAAAGGAGATAAAACAAGAAGGTCCACCCTAGAAAGTTCCAAGTGGGAGACATGGTCGTAAAAGAGAATCAAGAGGTGCAGACAAGTCAAGAAAAGAAAGGTGAGTTTGAACCTACCTAGTTGGGTCCTTATATTGTCACAACCTGCTTTGGCTCCAGAGCCTATCTTTTATCTACACCAGAAGGGAAGCCCCTGAATGAGCTCATTAACATCATCCATCTGAAGTAGTTCTATAATTGAACCATCTCCTGTGTATCTAAAAAAATCCCTAAAAATCATAAAAAGTCCTAAAAAAATTATTATCTTGGTCAAAACCTAGTAAATAGGCACCCTGATAATATAAAAAACATTCAAAAAATAAAATCAAAAAATGAAAGAAAATGGTAAATAAAAATAATCATCCAATGGTGAACACTTGGAAATCAAGCATCTTGGACAAGTACTTTGGTGAAAACCTAGAAATAAGCACCATGCATAAAGGATTGTATCATTATCTATCAAAATCTTGTTCCATGATCCAACGCACCTTCCACCATCATCTCCTCACCTTCACTCCATCTGCACATCCATATTCCCAAGGTGTTCTTTTCCTTGCATCAGAAAGAATGAATTACTATCCAACATCCTGAGCTTCAAGTACATAATAACGCACGTCCAATCTCCAAATCCTGAGTTGTGTATTTAATCATCATTTATTGATCTATCCTAATTCATGAGCTTTGTAAAAGTCTACTGTATATATTTTCCTAATTCAAACTTGTACGATATTGTTAGGTCCCTTTGTACATATCCTCATCCATCTTATAGAAGCATAGTTAGATTGCATTACCCTCTCAGGTCATGTTTCCTAGCAAGTACCTCAGCATCCTGGTGCCACCGAGACCCAATTTGCAACCAATATCACCAACCAGGTCCTTGTAGGATGTATCCTTCCTTGTGTCTAACCTAGTATCACCATCACTCAGTCAGTTGATCTCTTTTGGCAAAGGATGTCTTTTGGATTTATCGCTTTGGTTTTGAATCTTTCTTTGGTTCTTGTTAATCTTTTGCAGCTTCATGTTGTTCCTCTCCTCAAGGTTGCCATGGTCTTTTATATCATGGTGCACTGTGAACAAGTACAATCTAGGGAAAGGTCTCTTTGATCTTTTTTTCTTTTGCCTATGATTCAGTCAGATATGACCCTTTCACGTCCCACATGTGATCTTTCAGGTTACATTGTGCACTTTGGAAGTGTCATTTGTTTATGGGTTCCCCAACATCATTTCCACCATGCCTCTTCCTAGATCCATGTGTGATGTTGGGGAGACCCTTGTGTGTCTTTTTCATGATAGTCCTATGTAATGTTAGTGATGTAGCCTTGAGTTCCTAGTGACCTTGGCAAGTCCCTTATGTTGTTATATCAAACTAAGTTCTCAAACTACATGGTGGCATTCCTTTTTGGAATACCCCACACTCAAGCTTCAAGAAGAATCATTCTAACAAATGAGAAACCACTTAATCCCCAATTTCAATCCCCATTAACCTATTCATTACCTATGAACCTATCTCTACACAAACATCTCATCCTGATGCAAACCTAGAAATCACTCATTCCCATTCAAATCCCTAATCCGTGGATTTTTATTGTGTAAATCACCCTCCACCACCTATCCCATTTCATTCCCCCTCAGTGAGGTTTTAGTCAGGCAGTGATATGCTACATATACCACCTCCATTCCCCTCCTCACATTCACTCATTTTCATCTGATCTCACATGCATTCTCATTTATATTTTTAGATTGCATTTAATTGCATTATCATTTCAATTTCACTTAGTTGCATAATCACCTAGCCTACATTTCATCACATTTTTTTTTCATCATTTAGGTTGCATGATTTATGCATTTGAGGTTAATTTTGCATCATCATTTAGGTTGCATTATTAATTCTTGTTAGATTAATTTTTGCATCATCATTTAGGTTGCATTGATTAATTCATTTTAGGTTAATTTTGCATCATTATTTAGGTTGCATTGTTTATTCCCGCTAGATTGATTTTGCATCATCCTTTGAGTCGCATAGTTAATTCAGTTAAATTCATGTTGCATAAACCATTTAGGTTAAATCATTTAATTCATTTAAGTTGCATTGTTAAATTATTTAATTTGATTAAGTTGCATTGTTAAATCATTTAATTCATTTAAGTTGCATTGTTAAGTCATTTATTATCTTGCATTGTTAAGACATGATAAAAATTCCATCATCCATACATACATACATACATGTATAAACATCATATATAACAGCATAAGTAGATCATACATTCATCACATGTAAAACTCATCCATCTTGAATCCACAAAGCATCAGTAACTACATCTTACATAAATCATCTAATCACACACATCACATAACTATCAAAAAACATACATAAGCACATCACATCCTTCATCACCAACACATTAGCCTTATATCATAATCATAAAACAAATCACATCACATCCTACATCACACAAGTTAGTATATCATAACATCGTGCATAGAAAATGAGCTCATAACACATCACATCCCACCTAACTCAGCATCATATATATAGTCTCACAAAAGAATAAAAGAATATCCCATCACACATCAAAGAATAAAGAAATGATTTAATGTCTTAGTACAAGTCCATCAGGAAATATATATAAGATAACAATGATAATGCCCTCCAAAATAATAATAAATATACATGAGTATCATAAAATATGCAACATATCACTGCCTATCTCCCTCTCCTGGGGGGCTACATCTCAGTATCAGTAAAGGGGTCCACCTATGGAACAACTTGTTCTTGTGGTACCACTACTCTGTTGACCAAAATTGCCCCCTATACTTGTATAGGACCTTATGATGGCCTTGTAACCCCTCCTCCACCACCATCAACCTCCATCCCTATTCCAAACCCCTTCGCCTCTACCATATGAATGGAGCCATCGGCCGACTACAATTGACTTTGTGACTACCTAGGTTGATGGCTCTCCCAACTAGTCCTCTGTGATAATCTGACCCCCATACTACTCCCCCTTATCCTCTAGCTTCTCCTAGCCCTTATCCTAGTACTTGTCCCTATACCTATGGCCCCAGATCATCTAGCTTGTCAATAGTGCTTGTGCCTTGCTGGTAGCACTACTACATGATACATGGCCTGATACCACCCTACCTACTCTCTCACATTGACTAGGTCCCTCTCCAGCCTCCTCGCCTCCTTAGATTTGTCCCTATCCTATGTGCCCCCCACCACTCTCTCCCCCATGATCACTTGCCTCTCCTCCTCTACCTTGCGTACCACCATATCTCTCCCCCTACAGTCTATATCTCTCATACTACATTCCATCCTTCTCTCCCTATAGTTGGTCTCTCTCTATCTGTAGCCCATCTCGCTCATGATGTAGCTACTCTCTCTCATCTATCATCTCTAGACCATCTTGTAGCACATGTGTTAGCTACACCATTAGCACATCCCTCTCCCCCTACATATCTTTGATCATCTTGGTTGTCATGTCATAAGAAGCCTGTAGGGATGTAAGGCACCCTGCTAGGTCTCCTCCACTCCTGCCTCTTGATGACCCTACACTTGATTCCTATACTAGTGGTGGCCTGGTTGGTGGTGGTCCTGTCAGTGCTCCTTGCATTGGTGGTCACCCCATGGGTGGTGGCCCATCACGTCCCCCTCCTCCATCTATGGTCATTCCATCATCATCTCCATCCCTCCCTCTCCCTTCTCTCACCCTCCCTACTCCCCCTATAGATGGCCTCCCTCCTATCCTCCCCCTCTAACCAGCTATGGCTACCTAGCATCATCCTCGAATAACTAGTTCTCCACTCTCCCATTGGATAGACCTACTCTCCCTACCATTTGTGGCCTCTAAAACTAGGCTTGGTACTTAGTGTTACTCCCTCCATCTGCTAGCCCTCTAGCCCAATCCAAGTGAATAGGCAATATCACCTTCCATGTTTCTAACAATCCATTCTTGTCAATCTAGAATTCAAACTCTGACCTCCTCTCTCATGTCATCCTCTAGTATAAGTGCTCCCCATTCGGTAACCCCTAAGTGTACCCAAAAAATCTCATTGTTCAGTCTGGTTAGTAATGCTCGACAATATACTCCCAGTGACCTATCATGTAGTTGGGTACAATGGTATATGGCAGCTCCCACTAATCCTCAGCCCATGCAACTAACCTTGGGTATGGCCTCCACATGATGCCATCATGTATCTTGTCTAGTGTCTTCCACTAGTAGTCGATGTCATCAACATCATGGTACAGCAATAGCTCCCCCTAACTATATACCATAGGCTCCTCAACTTGTCAGTTACTCCTTCCAATCAGCCTAAGCACTGTAATGTGCTCCCAAGCCCATATCTGTAGTAGGGAGGTGAAGCCTACACTCCTCCCCTAAGTCTCTCCTCTGTGATATATGATCTGATATAGGTCCTTGTAGATCTCAGCTAACATCAACATGCCCTAGGATTTTGGGACACCTACATCAATAATCTACATGATTCCAGGGATGATTGTGAGGGGCACACTCATCCCTCTCATGTTAGCGGCAATATATCCTGAGACCAATCTGCACACAAAAATGTATACTCAACATGCTGGTGACGCTGCCTCTAGATGACTGGCCAGTGATAGTTGACTATGCCACAATATAGGAGTTACACTTGGCCCCAACAGTGTCATCACCGCTTACTATTGTGTGTAATCCCCAATGATAACTAGTGTGCCCTGAATGGGCAGCCAGAAGATCTTATACATGTCCTCCAAGGTCATAGTTATCTCCCTAGTCAATAGATGAAAGGTCGCAGTCTCAAAATGTCATCTCTCACATAATGAGTCACCATAGACATATATGTGCACCTTCAGTGTATCCATGCTAGGTATCCTAATCCAATGGTGTCCACTCATGCCCACTTTGTAGGTGTAAAATTCTCCCCTACCACCAACATCATCGCATGTCTCTCACGGCTCATCAAACGCTCCACCGACCATTTCCAAATCCAATTCATTTGCATCAGTTTCTCGTGCTAAATAATCCTAACTATTCTAGCCTTGCTTCTTCTATTTGGCCCTATCCATTCCTCTTTTTCTTTCAGCCCATTTCCCAACGATCCTGTAGATTTTTGCCTGTGAGCCCACAAACTCCCCATTCTCATGATCACACAAGTGTGGGATCGAAACATACCCTCTCTTTTGTTGGGATTTCCCTTTGATCTTCAACTTGTAGATTTATACTTTGATCGATAACTTTAATATAACTTTGACTCTATCACCACTCCAAAGTCTACAAGGAAGAGGGCCAATTAACAAGGATCAACAATGAGATCCTCCTACACTTTGAGCCTTAATGCTTAGGTGGGTGTACCCTTGACTCACTTCTCCAAAGGAGTCTCAAAACAATATACAACTATGTCCTTTACTAACTGACTGAAAGATATTATCATTTAAATTTGGGTGTGTGTGGTTGATGACAATGAAATGCCTCCAGAGAATGGACCAGTGCCTTAACCTAGGGTAAAGAGTCACCCAATTACATACATCAGTTGAAGATCTTAAATCAAACACTCTTGGGGTCAAGATAAGTGCTTTCCCTATTACCCCTCTCCCTCAAACACTAGGACATCAAATTCTTATTTGGTTGTAAACTCACTGAACTCACCTAGAAGACTTTAATCCTAACTTTGTTAGGAACTCAGAAATGACTTCACAATACTCTTTGTTTACCATATGCTAATACACTTTGTGATACTAACATATATGAGCTCAGAACCAAAGCAAGAAGACATACACAAATGTAAGATTGGAACTCAATAGCATTCTCATTAACACATTCAAGATCAATATACAATCGAAGCAACACAAAGATAGGAAACAAACCCACAATCTAGCTCCTCTTTCCTCAAATGTTCATACAATCACAACCACTAGAACTAATTGAAATTTAGAAGAGAACCTCAGGACTGAACCCTTACTCTATCAAAAAACTAACTACTTATACCCCTAGTCACCTTGGAATCCTCAAAGAGGATGCATCAAGCTTTGGGTGACTAGGGTTAGGGTTTCAACTACCCAATCAATCAAAAATATAACAAAAGTTATTGGAGGGGAAGAAACATAGGAAACCCAAAGAAAAAAAATTTCAGACAGATCTGCCATCATCAAAATCTGTGACAATAGTACAGAACGCCAAGGAATTGCCATGAAAACCAGTCAAATCGGCCACCTACAAACACACCTCGAGCACAAAACCATACTTCTCCTTGTACAAAAACATCATGCCACCGACCATAGAGACCCTCAGATCAGTTAGCAACAACTAGCACCACCAAACCAATCAAAATCGGCTGCTAAAACCATAAATTTTGGTACCTACTATTGCTGGAAACCCCATTCAAAAATTCAAATTCAAACTGCAATGGTCACGTCACAACCGTAGATCTTTTCCTTTTCCCAGTAGATCAGGTGGCTTACATTAATCTTTACAACAGTCACAAAACCCTGAAAAGTCTATGTCCACGCTAGCAGTCAACACCAATGAAAAATGCACACATCAGTTCCCTCTAACATACAGGACCTGCGCTTTGCAACGCCTGAGAAAAAGAAAAATCAATGGTTGGCGCAAGATCTCATGGCACTAACAAATTCCATGAGAACTTACGCCAACCGTAGATCCTCTGTGGATGTTAGGGCCCTTAAAACACATCGGTAACCAGGTCCCACTAACACATCTCCAAATCAGCAATGCCTTGACCAATCAGAAGAAAGCCACATCATTAAATTTGACACAGGTCCCACTACTCTTTTTCTTCATAGTTATTCCAAATCGATGGCCGTCACATGATCAAAAGGTCACAGAGATACCAGGCCCACCTAAAAACAAGTCCAACTAATTATTGATGTGACCAATGAGAAAGCACCACAGTGGCCTGACCTGGCATTGGACCCACTGAAGACCCACTACCTGAAAGATCGGACGATGGGTGCATGATCACAAGGGGAAAGAATATTCCTTGTGATCACGCGCTAGCCGTAGATGAGAAAGGGTAACGAGAGGCTAGGTCCATCGAGATAGATGTCAAGCAGTCACCAGTTTGCATGTTAGAGACCTCTGACATCACACAGTCTTGCGAACAAGCAACATCCACAAGTTTTAAAGCTTTGAACATTTGGAAAAATTAATGGTGCAGGGACTTAGGACTTAGGAAAAATTAAAGGGGACCCCGCCAGACATAAAAACCTAACCACAAAACAATATAAAAGGTCATTTAAATTAACACATGTGGATTTAAGTATTTAAGTCACCAAAAAGGTAACGATGAAAAAGAACAGGGCTAGGGCATTTTTTGAATTTTTTCCACCCAACGGCTAGTTTTTGAAAATTTGACAAGGGGTTCAGGGCCAAAGACCAGGAAAGAGACTCCAGAGACCAGGGGAAGACCTGCACAGCCATGAAAATTTTTTAGGGTGCTAACAGTGGCTCTATCTGGAGATGTGTGCCTCTTGCAAGAACAACAAGGAATCAGGATCATTAGTTAAAGCAGACAACCCACTGGCAAAAAATGTAGACAATAGGGAACAGGCAAGGCAGAACATGCAACATAGACAAAATAGGACCAGGGACCAGACAAAATTACAAAATTTACAAGGCTATACATATATACACAACCTAACTACTGCTCATGGAAGACAGAATACTTCAAAAGAAGTATTTTTTCAAGAATTGTCCATGAACAGGCAATTCTTGAACATTACCATTTAGTTCTTTTACAACATAAGAATCCTAGCCCCATTTTTCATGAATTTGATATGGCCCTAGCCAGATGGGATCAAACTTTCCATGTTTTCCCTTATCCTCCAGTCTGGCATTCCAAATTAATACTAGGTCATCAGGCTCAAACTTCCTCTCCATAGCCTTCCTATCATACAGGTTCTTGATTTGCAATTGCAACTTGACATTCCTTGAAGCTGACTCTCTCCTGATTTCATCCAGCCTAATGAGATCCTCAATCCTCAATTGCATTTCATCTTCTATGTCATCATCATATAATTGCACAAATTTTTACATTTCTAGTAGATTATTTTGAGGCATTCTTGCATGTATTCTATATACTAGGTCAAATGGTGCACAACCAATTGCCCTCTTCACAGTTACCCTATCAGCCCATACAGCTAATGGTAGTTTTGAATTCCATGCCCTCTTATTCTTTTCAAGAGTCCTCTTGAGGATCTTAATCAAACTCTTATTAGTAGATTATGCTTGACCATTTCCCTATGGATGATAAGGTGAGGAATAAGAAATCTGAATTCCTAAACCTTTGCAAAAGTCCTTATATTTAGCAGACCTGAAGCACATTGCATTGTCACTTACTATTCTCTTAGGGCACCCAAACCTTGCAACAATGTTGTTCAACAAGAAATTAGTTACCACCATGCTGGTTGCATTCCTTGTAGGTATAGCCTCTACCCACTTTGTAAAGTAATTAGTGGCAACTAAGATCCATGAGTGTCCTCCACTTGACTTGTCTGGTATCTCCCCTATGAAATCAATTCCCCATTGTTGGAAAGGAGCCTGCACTTCTACTGGCCTTAAGGGCATATTGCTTGAAAATTTAAGCTTACCAGAGAACCTTTGACAAGCATCACCTCACCAAACTCTCTGCATCCTTGAAGATTGTGGGCCACCAGAATCCTACTCTCAAGATCTTTTGAGAAGTAGTCTTATCCATGTAATGTCCACCACAAACCCCCTCATGCATTTCTTTCAACAATACTTTAGCCTAATTTTCATCTACACATTTCAATAGTATGCAATCCAAATTCTGTCTATACAATTTACATATCACAATTACATACTTGATGGCCTGTAATTTCATTGTTCTCTTCTTATTGTCATCCATCTCATCTGGACACTTCATGTTTCTTAGATAATAGATAATATCTTGATACCAAACACAATCATCCATATCACATGTATAATCAATTTCAGAATGATTTACCTGATTAGCATCAAGATTGGATTGGGCCATCAGTTTTTCCAATCCTTGTCCTCTAACCAATTTGTTAATTTGGATATCAACATTGAATTCTTGGATCCTATTGATCCATCTGCATCTTCTTCTAGACACCTCCTGCTGTGAGAAAATATCCTTCATAGCTGCACTTGGCACAAAAGCAATCACAACTGTCCCCATCAAGTAACACCTAAAAGCCTTGACTGCCTTAACAAGTGCATATGCTTGTTTCTCATTTATGTCATACTTCAATTTAGTAGCCTACAAATATTTACTGAAGAATGCAATAGGCTACTCAAAACCATCCTTATTCTTTTGTAACAAAATTGCAGCAATAGTGTGAAAAGATGCAAAGGAAAAGATGTGCATTGGGATACTATAATCAGGTGCCTTAAGCACAGGTGCATCTTTAATAGCTTTCTTGATATTCTTGAAAGCTTTATCAAGCTCACCCTCCCAATTGATTGCAGATCCCTTCTTCAACATCTTAGAAATAGGTCTAGTAACCTCTGCAAAATTTGTCACAAACCTCCTTAAGAAATTGACCTGACCAAAGAAGGACTGAATCCCTTTAACATTCTTTGGTCTTTGAATCTTATCAATGGCTACCACCCTCTTAGGGTCAATTCTCACTCCTTGCTTCCCAACTAAGTGGCCAAGAAACTAACCCTCAGTGACACCAAATGCACATTTCCTTGGGTTTAATGAAATGCCATATTCCAAAGCCCTCACAAATATTTTCTCTAAATGAGTACAATGGTCATCTTCCTTCTTGGAATAGGCAGTTAAATCATCTTGATAGACAACAAGGAAATCATTAATGAAATCTAAAAAGGTAACATCCATTTCCCTCTGAAAGGTTGCACCAGCATTTGTGAGACCAAAAGGCATTCTCACATAAACATATGTCTCCCAAGGTGTAGTGAAAGTTGTCTTGAATTATTCTGATTCCTTAACAATCACCTGATTGTAACCAGATAAACCATCCATCATAGACATTAGTTCAGATCTAGTTACCCTTTGTAGCATAGCTTCCATGTTAGGTAGACAATAGTTATCTTTTAATGAGCTGATGTTCAAATTTCTAAAGTCTACACAAAGTTTGATATCACCATTTTTCTTTCTCACAGGAACAAGGTTTGAAACCCAAGAAGAGTGCCTTATAGGCTTGATAATTCCAGCATCTCTCAACTTCATTAACTCTTCTTGCATCTTGGGTGCCAAAATAGGATTAATAGGCCTTTGTTTTTGCTAGAAAGGTTTAGCATCTTCTTTCAATGGAATAATATGCTGAAACAAATCTTCTCTATAAATCTTTAGGTCATCATATGACTATGCAAAAACATGCCTAAATTTTCTCAATAACTCAATCAAATATTTTCTCACATTGTGAGACATGTCCCTACCAATGTATACCCTCTTAGGTGCCTTGTGTGTTCCAATATTTATCTTCTCTAGATCAGCATGATCTTCTCTTTTGATATTCTTTTGAACTCTATCCTGGTTATCAAACACAGTCTCAAGAACAACAAGTCCCTTGGGCACCTTGTTAGTTTTTAGTTGAATAACTTCATTACCAAGTGTTGGCATTAAGCAAAATTGCCACTAGTGACAACACTTATTTGCATTCTGAGTGCAAACCGAGCAGAACAGTGCAAACCGAGCAGAACAGTGCAAATCGAGCAGAACAGTGCAAACTGAGCAGAACAGTGCAAACAGAGTAGGACAGTATAAACCGAGTAACATTGTGTCTACCGAGTCACTAGTATTTACCGAGTTCAAAACCTACCGAGTGGTTAGTATGAACCGTGCCTTCACTTCTACCAAGTGCATGACGATGCCGAGTAATGCAGTGGACGCCGAGTATCAGAAAGTCACCGAGTTAGTTTGCAGAAACCGTGTAACCATACTTGGGCCGACTTAGTGGCACTTATGTTTATTTGTTAAGCTAACTTTGTAATTGTAATTAATTGTTTAGACTTGTATATAAACAATGTTGTAAAGATGTCAAGATGTAATTTTTATGAGTATGAATGTGAATAAAAAGAAAAGGCAGAGATAAGTGAATTACAAAGGGCTACAGCAGTATAGGGAACAGCAAAGACAAATTCATCACAGAAGGTGATCAGTACATTCAGCGAATCTCAATCAGCAATCCAGTTGCAAAGCAAGAGATCTACTATTTCATCCTAACAGGTGAATCAGTACTAAAATCCTTTAACCAGGTAGACTTAACAGTCTGTTGTAAAATCTCTTTACCGAGTGCATACTTCATTGTATGTTTGTAAATCCTTTAACAAGGTGGATCTAGCAATCCTTATTGCTCCTAATAGGGCAGATCATCAAAAGTGATCAAATTGTAAGCCTTAACCGGCCAACTTTATTCTGCAGTACTAAAGCTTTGTGGGTTTCATCCCCACCCCAGTTTTACTTTCTTTTTGGAAGGTTTCTGGGTAACCAAATCTATGTGTCATTGTTTTGAATGCTTCTAAGTTTCATGCTTTCTATATACATAAGAAAAAAGGTAAACTATATGCTAATACATCTGTAATTGTAAGAAAATTTGAAGTTACTGATTCACTCCTCCCCTCTCAGTAACTCGGTTAATCCCTGAATATTTCCAACAATTGGTATCAGAGCATTGTTGGTTCTCAAGATAAAGCTTAACTAGCTTGAGCAAAGATCTAGGACAATGGAGGTATTCAAACTGAACAAGGTGATTGAAAATGAAAAGCTAGATCTGGAAATGGCCATAGCTAAACTCAAGGAAGCAAAAGAACATCTTTCCCAATCCCTAAGAAGAAGGAAGGAACTTGCAAATCAGATGAATGATCAGAATTACATTGAAGAAAAGGTTGAAGATCTTTTTCCCTCTAATAGCTCAGATGAAGCAAACAATGCTGTCAAAGAACTCCTAGAAAAGAATGGGTCTCTGCAGGAAGAAGTGAGAAAATTAAAAAGAGAACAAGAGCTACACTCAACAAGATTTTGTGAGATCTTAGAACAAAGAAACAAGTTGAAAGATGAATTAGATGGAAGGAACAATGAAGTTCAAAATAAAACCCTTCAGCTAGAAAACCTAATTGATCAGATCTCCCATACAAATGAGGAAATTCTAAATCTAAGATCAGAAATAGAAAACACAAGAGAAGAACTAAGATCTGAAAAGGAAATCAATCTAAGATTGGTGGATGACCTAAACACCGAAAAAAAAATCAATGAAGGAATGCTGAAAAGCCAAGAAGACTTGAATCAGCTGTATGAGCGAAATCTGCATAGGAAGAAAGGAAAAGCAGGACTTGGATACAAAGGAGAAGGTGAATCTTCTAAGCAAGGTACTCAAAGAAATCAAAAACCTACTTGTAATCATTGTGGTAAAATAGGACATACTTCAAATAAATGTTGGAACAATGAAAAAGCAGAATTCAATGGAAAATGCTACAACTGCAATCAACATGGTCACAAAGCAAATGAATGCGGGGAAAAACCAAGATTCAGAGGTAATTGTCACAAGTGCAACAAACAAGGTCACAAAGCATCCGAGTGCGGATCCAAGACATTCAATCCAGCAGAACAAATTATGAAAGCAATGTTTGGATGGGACTACAACACCTGGTGTAGATGTCATTACTGTGGAGAATATGGACACATTGGCATGAACTGCATAAAACATCATCTAAGGAAAAGAGATACTACTGTAAGATGCTTCAAATGCACTAAACTCGGTCACATAGCCAGAAACTGCATGAATGCTAGTGAAGTTGAAGATGGAAAGAAGAATGAAGCAACTAAGGTCAGGAAACAGGTGAGACAAAAGTGGATTCCTAAATCTACCGAGAAAACCAGTCCAAGTGATGGAATGGGTGGCTCTACCGACTCAAACTAAATTTCCAAGAAAGCACTGGAACTGTATTCTCCTAGACAGACTCCAAGCAGTTCCAGAACCAAATTAAAAGAAAGATCTAAATCAGCATACAAGATGCAGTAAGATCACAGGGAGGTCAGTACCAGTCTTTACCGAACAAGGTCGGTATTAGTCTTTACCGAGTGAGGTTGGAGCAATATGAATTCTCGAGTTCACCGAGTTGCGAAGTCTTCACCGAGCAATTAATTCTTAGTGGGTGACAGTCTGTCAGAATTCATACCCTAATTTGTACTGAGCATTAATGACAGAGTTGTAAACAAAAGGCAAGAAATCGAACTCATTTCTCACCGCAAATTTTAGCACTTTGAGAGCAGAAAACTTCAAGAGCAATCCAGCGACTCAAATACCTTTTGCGAAAAGAATTTTCTGTGAGCTACCATGGCATCATCCAGCACCTCAGTGAAGAAAGGATCTGATATGTTAGTCCAAGGGGAATGGAAAGCACCAGATTTCAAGATCATGCCCACAATTGCAGCAGCCCTAGACCCGAATGGAGCTCAATCTCAGATTCCTCCTAAGGTACTACTTATTAACGATATTCACAATCATTTCAACTGTACAATTCATGAAATGGGAAACCTAGAACTAGATACTGTGCGTGAAGAACTATGTGTGGATGGTATTCTGAAACCCAAGCACAAACATCTGGAAGATAAGGGATTAGTTCACATTGCACATTTGCCTCGAAACTTTTGAGATAAATGGGTTAGATACATTCTCAGCCGTATACATGATGGCAAGATTTGGCTGGAGCAACCCATAGAGATCACCAAGAAGATGATTCATCAAATCACCGGTCTTCCCATGTTGAACAAAGCAAAAACTACCAAAACCCTAGGTCGGTCGAAACTGGAAAAGAAAACCCTAGCCGAGTGGGACGGTAGAGGCATGAAAGTTAGCAGCATTACTGATGCTGAACTAAAGTTTGGTACACACATTATTGCCCATAAGATATACAGTTCAAGTCGACAGAATAGTGTCTCCTGTGAAGCTATTGACCTAGCATACAAAGTGGTCAAGAACAACTTATCATTTGATCTTGCAGATTTATTGTTAAAATAGTTTAACAAGAACATGGAAAGCATTCAAACTTCCAAAAACAATCCATGTAAGTTTGGATCCCTACTAGTCTGTTTATTCTTCTATGTTCAAAAATTCTTCCCTTCCAAAGGAAAAGTTGTATGGAGAAAAGATGTGCCAGCACTTTATGAAATAAATGGATACATCTCAGAAATGGGTGAAAATTTTGAAAGCATCATGGACAGTTATTTTGAGTCTTTCAAAGAGAAGATGAATGATAGATTCCGGATTCCACAGAAGTTTGTGGAGGATTACAAGGATGACATTTGTTTCATGGTAGACTATGACAATGTATATATTCAAGCAGCTAAACCGAGGATTGTATATGTAAAACCTCTTCCTTATGAGGTAAATATTGATGAAACCAAGAATATAATTGAAGCCCTTCTTAATCAGCCTGTTAATCCCAAAGCTCCATATTTTGGAACATATGATGAAGCAAAGGTAAGAATTGAATTGAGCATAAAACTTCCACAGGCGGTAAACAAAGGAAAGAAGAGGATAGCCAAAATGCAAATGATAACCGAGGACAAAGAAGATAACGATGAAGAAGAAAAGGAAAAGGATGAGAAAACAGAGGAACCAGAACCTGCAAAGAAGAAAGGAAAAGTTTTTATCACTAAGGCACCTAAGCCTCCCACTGCTGTATTTACAAGGAGAAGTGCAAGAGGTAAGGTAGATAAAGATAAGGCAGACAAAGATATAGTATTCAAAAGGCCTCCTCTAAACTTTCAAGAGAGGATCAAACTTTTTAGAGATGGATCAGGATCTGGAGTAAGTAACATAAAATCTTTTAAATATGAAACTAGATCGGAAACAGAACAGAAGGAAATAGAAGATGTTGTTATTGAAAAGATGGGACAGTGGAAATACTCTCCTGATGAAATAGCCCCACAGGTTCCAGCTGTCTTATTAAATCCAATAAAAATGAGGTGGAGCAATGCAAAGCAAACTGTGATAGACATATTTGATCAAACCCTGAGACAGTTAATGCCGAGCTTGAAAAATGATGAAGTAAAGAAGGCATTAAAAGAAAATGAAAATAAGATGACACTAAGGTTCAATACTTGTTTGATTCTGATCAACAATATCGAATTGGTTGTGAAGGCTGCAAATGCTACATGGAAGAACATATACCATCTTCACCAACCGAGTATTGAAATAGTAATAATAAAAGATATTGAAGATGACAGTGATGAACAAGAAGAAGCCACTGAGGTAGATGATACTGTGAGGATAGCAGCAGAAGTCATTGCATCACTTCCTACCTCTCCAGTAAAAGTTTCTACATCTAGCCCAGAGACACCTTCAAGCATGGTTGTGACAACTTCAACTTTTGTCCAATCACCTATAGCAACAACAGAAGCAAACACCATTTCTTCTACCGAGTTGCAGTCTCCCATTTCATCAAGTTTTCCAGTAGTAAGTACTCCAATTTTTTATTCTACAAGTGTAAATATTTTAAGTTCTCCAGTAGACAGTGTGCCAGTCTCTATAGCCAGTCCAACTATGTCTATTGTCACTACTACTAAGGCATTAAGTACAGATAAGCCTAAGGCTCTACCGAGTATAAAATTTTTGGGTAAGAATATAGTAGAGGATATAGACCTAGATGAAGAAATAGAGATTCCAACATTAGATTTTGTAAATCTATCAGCGGACCAAATGCAAAATATAGGTGAAATCCTCCAAAGGAAAGCAAAGCAAAAGAAGCTTAAAGAGGAAAGAGACAAGGAATATCAAATCATTAAAGATGCTAAAGACATTTTGTCTGATGCATTAGGCATTAAAGTAGACTCTTCTCAACATGTTTTGCTACAATTAGCTGAAGCAGTAAATAAATACAATGAGGATTCATCTGGGACAGAAAAGTTAGTTGAAAGAGCCGAGAAGAGATTCAACAATAAAGTGCTTGAGCACATTGCTCAGCACATAGCTATTAATCAAGTGGAATTGTCTTTAGATTTGTCAAATATTGAATCTACCTATTCAAATATCACCTCTCTTTTGGCCAGACTGTGCAATATTGCCGAGTTCACAAAGGATGTTAAGGATAAAATGAATAAAATGGATGAGGATATGAAGATCAGCATACAGAAGCTGCAACTTGAACCAAGTTCAAGCTCTGCTCATCACATGAAAGTCTCATATATATCAAATATGCAGTCAGATCTACTAAAAGAAGACACAAGAATCTGGTCCACACTGCTAGACATCCAGAACATGATCCTTCCCATCATGAATACAATGTATAAGCACATTGAACATTCCAAAACATTGATCCATGACAATCAGTTCTCTATAGTAGATCACATGATTGAACTCTCTGCAGAAGTCCAAATTGCAATCCAAACATGCAAGATTCTACAAGAAAATTGGGACAGAACCCTGGCACTAATCATGAAGGTACATTCTGACTTTCTATCAAATTTTGGATTCTCTTTGTAAATCACTTGTATATACACCTTTGGCATTATCGTCAAAAAGGGGGAGATATGTATAGAAGGAGATATGTATAGAAGGAGATTTGTATATAGAAAAAGTTAGCACATTGAAAGGGGGAGATAATGTATAAAGCTCTATGACAAAAAAAATCAATAAGTGTATATAAGTTTTGAGCAATAAGTGTTTTTGTCACTAATGCCAAAGGGGGAGATTGTTGGCATTAAGCAGAATTGCCACTAGTGACAACACTTATTTTCATTCTGAGTGCAAACCGAGTAGAACAGTGCAAACTGAGCAGAACAGTGCAAACCGAGCAGAATAGTGCAAACTGAGTAGAACAGTGCAAACTGAGTAGAATAGTGCAAATCGAGCAGAATAGTGCAAACCGAGCAGAACAGTGCAAACTGAGCAGAACAGTGCAAACCGAGCAAGTCAGTGCAAATCGAGCAGGACAGTATAAATCGAGTAACATTGTGTCTACCGAGTCACCAGTATTTACCGAGTTCAAAACCTACCGAGTGGTTAGTATGAACCGTGCCTTCACTTCTACCGAGTGCATGATGATGCCGAGTAATGCAGTGGACACCGAGTATCAGAAAGTCATCGAGTTAGTTTGCAGAAACCGTGTAACCATACTTGGGCCGACTTAGTGGCACTTATGTTTATTTGTTAAGCCGACTTTGTAATTGTAATTAATTGTTTAGACTTGTATATAAACAATGTTGTAAAGATGTCAAGATGTAATTTTTATGAGTATGAATGTGAATAAAAAGAAAAGGCAGAGATAAGCGAATTACAAAGGGCTACAGTAGTATAGGGAACAGCAAAGACAAATTCATCACAGAAGGTGATCAGTACATTTAGTGAATCTCAATCAGCAATCTAGTTGCAAAGCAAGAGATCTACTATTTCATCCTAACAGGTGAATCAGTACTAAAATCCTTTAACCAGGTAGACTTAAGAGTCTGTTGTAAAATCTCTTTACCGAGTGCATACTTCATTGTATGTTTGTAAATCCTTTAACAAGGTGGATCTAGCAATCCTTATTGCTCCTAACAGGGCAGATCATCAGAAGTGATCAAATTGTAAGCCTTAACTGGCCAACTTTATTTTGCAGTACTAAAGCTTTGTGGGTTTCATCCCCACCCCAGTTTTACTTTCTTTTTGGAAGGTTTCTGGGTAACCAAATCTATGTGTCATTGTTGTGAATGCTTCTAAGTTTCATACTTTCTATATACATAAGAAAAAAGGTAAACTATATGCTAATACATCTGTAATTGTAAGAAAATTTGAAGTTACTGATTCACCCCTCCCCTCTCAGTAACTCGGTTAATCCCTGAATATTTCCAACACCAAGGACAACCTCTTTTCCTCCTATAGTCTCAATCAGAGCTGAACAATCTAATTCCTAACCATGATACTGATCTTCACAACTCATAAATTTCAAGATGTCCTGGTCATCCTCAAAGACTTGCCAATTCTCAACATTGTCTGGTAGACTAGGCCTAGTCTGAACTTCAACTTTAGAGAGAACAACAAAAGTAATATCAATGGGATTGATTGCAATATTGGCTAACAAATCAGCCATCTTATTATTACTCCTATCCTTCCATTCAATATTGAAGGCATCAAAACATTCAATCAAGTCCCAAATGACATTCCTATATTGTTTCAACCTCTTGTTCTTGGAAGCATATACTGACCTGACTTGGGACACCACCAACTTAGAATCACCAACAACACTTAAGCACTTAATATCATGCTTTTGTACCAACCTCAATCCTAACAATAATGCTTCATACTCTGCTATATTATTGGTACAAAAGAAACTCAATGTGAAAGAGAATTTGTAATTATTTCCATTAGGAGAAATAAGTAAAATACCTACTCCTGCTCCATCCTTGCAATTTGCACCATCATAGTACATTACCCACAAATCACCCTTCACATAATTAACACTTACCTCAATAGAGATAGGTGACAAAATAGGTTCCTTCTCAAGTATAGGGATCTCTACCCTAAAAGCATTAATATCAGTATCCACAAAACATGTAGTCTCATTGTCAATATTTCTTTCAATCATGTGGCATACTCTTGGCTCTCAATCAATCTTGACAAACTGATCATCAATCTTGAAAGATGCATAGGATAGATCACACTATAAACTTCCACCCATGGCAGCACTCCACCTTCTAGATAGTAGCATCCCATAATGAGGAGAGATGTCCACCACCAAAACACTCATTGTTAACTCTTTCTCTAGATATGTTGCCAGCCTATATGGCATTGCATTGATAGTCCCAATGACTGGTACCTCCCTTTGATCCATTGCACAACATCTGCCTTGAACTATATCAACTTTAAGGCCCAACCTTTCCATAATCTTAAAAGGCATAATAGTATTAGAGGCACCACTATCAATCATACAATTTCTTAATTTCATTCCATTCATAAGGACACTTAAAAAGAATGGATCTATGTTCTCAAGGCTGGCATTGATAGAACTATCCAAGTATATAGGTGGAATTTGAGATACAATTCCCTGAGTAGCAACTCCTTTCAAAGCTTTATCCTGAAATCCATTGCATGCAACATCATTATTATGAACATTATCTACCCATGCCATGGCTCTATCTTTGTGTTCAGGGATCCTCAACAACTCTGACAATGGAACCTTAACTATAATTTGGGACAATACAGATAACATATCAATAGGAGCAGTGGGAGGAACATCAATCTGCACTGCTTTAGTATCCTTTTGCTTATCTGATACATTAGTTGTATTAGTGAATTTCACTTTTTCATTCTTAGCCATTGTGTTAACTGGTTTCAAAAATATTTCAACTCCAACTCCCTTAGGCTCACAATTCTTACCTTTTACATTCTTGAATTTCACCATGTGATCATCTTTTGATTTGTTCTCATTAGGCTCTCTGGAGTTGGTACTCTTTATAAACATTCCTGTAGCTTTTCCATTTGTATCCCTTGCCACCATGCCCCTAGTTTGCACTTGGGCAATCATTTCTATAGTAATCCTATCCATCTCTTCTCTAGAAGGTCTTCTTAAATTTACTGGCTCAGAAGAAGAGTTCATGTTACATGTCTTCTCATCTATGCCTTCATCATCAGAAAATACCTCTTGATGAAAAAGGGCCTGATTGTGTCTCTTCACATTTACATCTACTTCTTCATCAAAATCAGAATCATCTTCATATCCTAGATATGAAGTAGCCATGTTGCATCCAACATCATCTTGATCTTCTTCTTGATCTATCTCCTCATTGCCACAATCTTGATTCGCAGCGATAGAATGTGCAACCACACAATGCTCTGCAGAATGAGGGGACTGGCATGCAACACACCAAGGTATGTCTTCCATGAAATTTATTGAAGCTTTTTTTAGAGGGTCAAGGACACCTCTATCATTGTTTCCTCTTGCAATAGGGACAATAGGCTTGCCATCCTTCCATTGGGTGTTGTAGGGGTAGTTTTGCAATCTATTCTGCTTATTAAAATTGTTGTTGAACTGAGGCCTTTCATTGGTAGGAGCACTGATGTTCCTATTTGTAGGTGCCTTCAAATCCTTCAATGCATTGAGCACCTTATCTAATTTATCTTCTTCTTCCCTCCTAGTTCCAACATTCCTGTCATTTTCTTTTTTGTATTTCTTGTCCCCAAACAACTTAGGGTCATCTCTCTTCCCACCCAACTTCCTTGATATCTTCATATTGTTCTCAATATTGATAGCAATCCTAAAAGCATCTCTAAGAGTTCTTGGCTCCTTGTCCCTCAACAAGTAACCCATCTTTCCATCAAATACATTGAAGTATGTAGTTAGACAAACATTGTCATCTAACTACATAACTTGAAACAACTTATGCATACCCTTCTGAAATCTCATATTTAATTCAACTGCAGGTTCATTCTAATTTTTCCTTATGGTATTGAATTCATTCAACATGAAACTAGTGTTAGGCCTATCACCATACTGCTCTTTAAAACATCTCTCAAAAGAATCCCAAGTATCAATACATTTATCAGGAAGTCTCTTAAACCAATCTCTATCATCCTCCATTAGAGATTGAACAAATAATTTCATGACTACATCCTCATGCTCTACCTCATAATCATTAAGCATATCAAAAAATAACCTAAGATGCTCCTCACAACTAATAGCATTATTACCTACAAAATTAGGTACCTTATCTCTTATATCATTTGGAAAAGCATTTGGGTAGCCTGGTATCCCATCAAAACTAATTTTCCTATAGCCTTCTAGTTGCATAGGTCTTCTTTGAAATCCTAAACTAGTGTTCCCACTAGAATTATTATTTTTATCTACATTCCCACCCACTTGCACATTTGACTATCTATTAGGATCAACAAATGATTTGGTAGATACATTAGGAATTATATTACTAGTAGTAGCATTGCTAAGTGGAACAGTAGTGTTCATAGATGGCATACCTAGTTCAGTAGCAGAAGGGCCATGAACATTAGCTGATGAAGCCTTCAAGAATTGGATCTTTCATCTTTTCTCTGCAATAGCAGCATCAACTTCAGCTCTTTCCAACTCTTGAGCAAGAGCTTAATCCCTTTTTCTTTCTATCTCTGTCTCCCTATTTGATTTAGGTGGTGGGATCCCTGGTATTGTCACTGGTTTGCTTATTTGGACACCCACCATCTTCTGCTTTCCTTTTTCATTAATAACTATAGTAGGCCTAGTGATCTCATGTCCATTCTTACCCTTAGGCAAAGGAGCATAACTTTGCACTTGTCTGATCATAGGGCCCTCTTCATCAAACTCATGGTCTTGCAACAAGCATTTCTACTCACTTCTTAGAGCTTCAAGATCACCAAAAACATCATGCTGCAACACCCTAGGAGCAAAAGCAAGCATCTTGTTTCTCTCCTTCATTTCATTAATTTTTCTTAAAAGAAACTACCTCTACATTAGAGCGTTTACTTTTTTAGCCTCTCTCTCCTCTTGTAACCTTTTGTATATGGCATCCTGCTCTGCCAACTACAACTGAAGTGCATTTAGGTCATGTGGATCTATCATGTTGTCTTTAGAGCTTGATGATACTTCCACATCAGTAGGATGCTGATATGGGAAATGCACTTGCCTTGGTTCCATGGGCTGCCTTCTGAATATGTCCTCATCAGGATCTAGATTCAGCCCATAACCTTTTTCTCTAGCATGTTCATCCTGACCTATAGGTAATGAATCCTTATCTTGAAATACTGCTTTTGGGGTATCATAAAATTTGTCTTCAAAGTGGCCACTGTCTGATCTAGAACTTATGTCTTTTGAACCTTCCTCATTAAAGGATGCAAGTGGTGCTCTACCTCTGGTATTTCTTTTCTCTCTCATAGGAGCACTAGTAGACTCTTCATTCCTCTGATCCAACTCTTCTTTTCCTATCTAGGTAACTGTTCCAAAGTAACCTATGGATTCTTCTTAACAAAAAACCTAGTATTCCTTCTTTTTTCCATGATTTGCAATCTATAGCACTGGTTCTAACCTTTTGAGTCACCACCCACCAAAGTAGGAGATCTTTAATTGAATACAATAGGAAATCAAGAGTCCACTTAATAGCTTTATCTCTAGACTCTCCCCAGTAGAGTCACCATTTTGTTGGGATTTCCCTTTGATCTTCAACTTGTAGATTTATACTTTGATTGATAACTTTAATATAACTTTGACTCTATCACCACTCTAAAGTCTACAAGGAAGAGGGCCAATTAACAAGGATCAACAATGAGATCCTCCTATGCTTTGAGCCTTAATGCTATGGTGGGTGTACCCTTGACTCACTTCTCCAAAGGAGTCTCAAAATAATATACAACTATGTCCTTTACTAACTGACTAAAAGATATTATCATTTAAATTTGGGTGTGTGTGGTTGATAACAATGAAATGCCTCCAGAGAATGGACCAGTGCCTTAACCTAGGGTAAAGAGTCACCCAATTACATACATCAGTTGAAGATCTTAAATCAAACACTCTTGGGGTCAAGATAAGTGCTTTGCCTATTACCCCTCTCCCTCAAACACTAGGACATCAAATTCTTATTTGGTTGTAAACTCACTGAACTCACCTAGAAGACTTTAATCCTAAATTTGTTAGGAACTCAGAGATGACTTCACAATACTCTTTGTTTACCATATGCTAATACACTTTGTGATACTAACATATATGAGCTCAGAACCAAAACAAGAAGACATACACAAATGTAAGATTGGAACTCAATAGCATTCTCATTAACACATTCAGGATCAATATACAATTGAAGCAACACAAAGATAGGAAATAGACCCAAAATCCAGCTCCTCTTTCCTCAAATGTTCATACAATCACAACCACTGGAACTGACCAAAATTCAGAATAGAACCTCAGGACCGAACCCTTACTCTATCAAAAAACTAACTACTTATACCCCTACTCACCTTGGAATCCTCAAAGAGGATGCATCAAGCTTCAGGTGACTAGGGTTAGGGTTTCAACTACCCAATCAATCAAAAATATAACAAAAGTTATTGCAGGGGAAGAAACATAGGCAACCCAGAGAAAAAAAATCTCAGACAGATCCACCATCATCAAAATCTGCGAGAACAGTACAGAACGCCAAGGAATTGCCATGAAAACTAGTCAAATTAGCCACCTGCAAACACACCTCAAGCACAAAACCATACTTCTCCTGGTACAAAAACATCATGCCACTGACAATAGAGACCCTTGGATCAGTCGGAAACAACCAGAGCCACCAAACCAATTGAAATCGGCTGCTAAAACCATAAATTTTGGTACCTCCTGTCGCTGGAAACCCCATTCAAAAATTCAAATTCAAATTGCAATGGTCACGTCACAACTGTAGATCTTTTCCTTTTCCCGACAGATCAGGTAGCTTACGTTAATCTTTATAATAGTCATGAAACCCTTGAAAGTCTATGTCCATGCCAACAGTCAACACCAATGAAAAATGCACACATTAGTTTCCTCTTACATACAGGACCCGCGCTTTGCAGCGCCTGAGAAAAAGCAAAATCAACAGTTGGTGCAAGATCTCATGGCACTAAAAAATTCCATGAGAACTTACGCCTACCGTAGATCCTCTATGGATGTCAGGGCCCTTAAAACACATCGGCAACCAGGTCCCACTGACACATCTCCGAATCGGCAATGCCTTGACCAATCAGAAGAAATCCACATCATTAAATCTGACACAGGTCCCACTGCTCTTTTTCTTCACAGTTATTCCAAATCAACGACCGTCGCATAATCAAAAGGTCACAGAGATATCGGGCCTGCCTGACAACAAGTCTAACTAATTACTGACATGACCAATGAAAAAGCACCATGGTGGCCTAACTTGGCATTGGACCCACTGAAGACTCACTACCTGGAAGATCAGACGACGGGTGCATGATCACAAGGGGAAAGAATATTCCTTGTGATCATGCGCCAACCATAGATGAGAAAGGGTAATGAGAGGCTGGGTCCACTGGGAAAGATGTTAAGCAATCATCAGTTCACATGTCAGAGACCTCTAACATCACATAGTCTTGCGAACAAGTGACAGCCACAAGTTTTAAAGCTTCAAACATTTGGAAAAATTAATGGCGCAGGGACTTAAGACTTAGGAAAAATTAAAGGGGACCCCACTAGACATAAAAACCTAACCGCCAAACAATATAAAAGGTCATTTAAATTAACACATGTGGATTTAAGGATTTAAGTCACCAAAAAGGTAACGATGAAAAAGAACAGGGCTAGGGCATTTTTTGAATTTTTTCCACCCAACAGCTAGTTTTTGAAAATTTGACAAGGGTTTCAGGGCTAGAGACCAGGAAAGAGACTCCAGAGACCAAGGGAAGACCTGCACAGCCATGAAATTTTTTTAGGGTGATAACACCTTCCATACAGATGCAAGAATACATTCCCATGGCAACCCCTACTTACCCCAATGACCCCTAGTGAGATCGCATAATTCCCATGTTTTCCCCCTTTTGGGTTTTGGATCGTGATCCCGTAAAAAATTCAAGTGGGATCACGATCCTGCCAAATGTTCTTAAGACCCTGGTAAATGTGGCAATCCCACCACAAATTCCACATTTTTACCCCCAACCCTCTATTCTAGAAAATTCTTGCGGGATCGCGATCCCATAGGTCCTGATGGTGATCTTGTTGATCCTGACCTCATGAGATCGTGCATTTGCAAGCTAAACTATGTAATAAATGAAGGAAAACTAAAGTATGAGGCCTATTTTTTAATCCTACCTATCAGTCAAGTGCTCAATGCTATCAGACACTCCTCATGATGTCAACTTGGTGCCTCAGTCTGCCTCCTCTCACTATCGCTATATGCAAAATTAGAGCTTAAAATAGCAGTATCTCTCTAAGCTCTAATGTGTGCAAGTGACCTATTTTTGGCCCTCCTAGCCCTTATTAAGGCCCTCCCATGACCCATTTTTGCTTCCCAAAGCCTCCCAGCAAAACATTCTTCTCATTTCCCCTCATATCTTCACATTTTTGCCAATTTCACCCTCTTTTCACCCCTTCTTGCCCTTTTCTAGCTTGTTTTGCCAAAACCCTTCCTTCCATTTGAGACACCGCCTGGGTCCCTTTTTCTTTCCCTACCACCCTCTTGAGGGGGAATCACCCAGTCTAAACCCTTCTGCCCATACTCTGGGGCAACTGCATCACCTTGTAAATTCATTACATCATTTATTATTTTTAACGTCTTCAAAACAATGTTATTTTTAACACTATGTCGAAGAGGGGAAAAATATAGACACCTAAATCTGATTACACAATTAGGTAATCTTATTTAGTTCTCTCTTAAGTCGCTTATTAATTAAATATTAATTATTTAATTGATTTATGTCATCCCCTAGTTGATTAATTTAATTATTTAACTATAGTCCAATTGATTATCTAAATGACAACCCATAGTCTGATAATTAATTAAAACCCTATTCCTCTATTAATTAAAATAAATATGTCCATCTATTTAAATTAATTCATAAACCCTTTTTCTTCCTATTTTGGATTTAAATAAAATATTTAATCTAATTTGAGCACATGGCTCCTAACTTTAACTACTAACCTAACCAATCCCAACAACCTAACCTTGAGTTCCTACTCAACCCAACCCATTCACACATACTAATCACTCTTAATTATTTAATGAACCTTGATTAGCTAATCTAACCCTCCACTCATTCTCTCCTCCCATCACATCCTCCTAATTTTCTCACTTCCTCCTAATCCAAGCCTAATCACTCCCTAAAAATTTGTACAATCATAATCCATGTATTAATAAATCTTAACCAAACCTAAGTCAACCCTCATGTCACATCCTCACATCCCCCAATTTTTTCACCTCATGTCAACCTTAAATGCTCTTACACATCCCTTACACACTCCATCTCCATTTTACACATTTGCCCTCGCTCACATCTCCCAAAATGGTCACATTACCCCACACCTTTCAACCTCTCCCATTGTGACACTTGTCACAATGAGATGCATTTGAGAAATCACAATCCATGTGCTCCCCCTCAAATGCATCTTGACCCTTCCTCGGGTTTTCATCTTAACCATCCATTCACCTCTCCTCTTGCCTATAAATTGAACCCTCTTCCCTTCACAAATCATCCACCTTTTATGCAAAGTTATCATGCCCATTTAAGAGCCAAAAAAATCATTGACAACCTCATAATGTAAAATTTTCTTCTCATTGTTGAAGCTTGAGAATAGTTCATGAGCACACATCCATCCTTGGACAAATCCAACTACATTTGGGGCCATTTGGAGAGTGAGGTTTGCACTTCTTTGTTTTGTTTGGTTTCTCTTTTGTAGGTATAATTTCAAAGGTAGTAATATGATTTATTGTTGAATATCTAGCTTGATTTATATTCATAATAATCTAGGTTTTATTGCTTATAGATTATTTTTATCAAGAACAACAAACTCAGAAATTTGTTCTTCCTATATTTAAATAATTATCAATACCCAAAATTGAGATATGGGCTTATGTGGTGTTCTCCATCTCCTTATGATGATGATGTTTAGCCTTTTTATTAAGAACGGGTGAAGAATAAGTTTCATATGGAGTTCCCATGACTCAACTCATTCTAGTTAGAGGCTATGTTCAGAGTCTTGTTATATTCCAACTCTCCTTGGATTGATAACTGACAAAAAGAACTACCAATAATTTTGTTCAAAAGATGTATTTTTAATGAAAAATAACACTATAGATTATTGTTCCATTGTCCACAAAATCAAGGCTTCCATTCCTCTTTATTTTTGTTTCCCAAATTCAAAAATGGTTTTCCCAAATACAAACCAAATTCATCTTAATCTCGCCTCATTTCTATATTCTATGTTTATGCCACTACTCATATCATAGTTGATAAGATTTAATCTATACATATTCCAAGAGAATTCCAAATGGAATTCAATTTCCATTTAATTTCATTTCACCATGCCACTTATACCATGACATGGCTTAATGATATTATATAATTCTCAGTATTAAAAATCCCAAATGGAATTCTATTTCCATTTAAAGAATTTAACATAATATATTAAAATATTTTTTTTTAAAGATTGCATATGTTTATAAAGTATTTTAGTCCCACTATATATATATAGAGTTGTGCACCATAATACCATGGTCAAATATATATATACTTACATAAATATATGTACTTCATATACTACACATACAGACATGATTAAGAATATTTATTTATGTTCCTTAAAACAATACCACCATTTTTTTTTATCTTTAATATTTTCTTTTGACTAGATCTCAGAACTAGTGAGGCTATAAATCTAGGGGACCTCATCCCCATTGAATTCAACAGTTGAAACCTGTGAGCATGGAAGCCCAGTTGGGACACCAAACCTGAGGGGTGCAAGCATACACACCTAACATGGGATTGGCACAAGGACCGTAAGCACTACAAGACAAAGCGAGGGTCAAACAACTGGATCAACATTCATCTCCATCTCCATTCTCTATTCCTTCTAACTCCCATGAAAAAATGTGCTGAAAGATGATTCATTCCTACTCTCGTCCCATTCAAATCATATACTTATGATGAACAATGATTCCTTCCAACTCATGTGCCCAGCATACACCATCGTACAATTCTTGGGATTCAAACTTTGCACCTCCCTGTTACAAGGGCTCACAGCAACCAATGCATTATGAGGTCATGCTCAAAAACAATACCACCATTAAGTTATAATCTTAAACCATAATAAGGAAAATAGTTCAAGAAAATGTCTATGTCTAAGATGAAAGATCCTAACCAAAAATATTACTATCAACTCGGCTAGCTAACAAAATAAGACCAACCAAGTATCTAGTCCAAACCTTTACTTCCTAGGCTTGCATATTGAGAGGGCTTATACATTCTCTTGTTTTGATTGGTTAAATTGTGTGCCTAGGGATTAATGATCATAATTATAACATGTAATCAACTCCTTGATTATCTTAACAATCATTAAATTATACATAGAAGTCGGTCAAAATGATTGACCTAAGTGTTTGTGCCATTCCAAACACATATACAAAACCTGGTTCACTCAGCATATAAAGTCTATGTTGCTCAGTCAAAACTATTCTCCATATATTGATGCTCGACACTAACTATTCTATACATCTTGGCATTCATACTACTCAATAACTACTGGGGTGCTTGGAAACCACTGACTTTCTCGGCAATAACTACTACTTGGTACATGATATTTATAAAAGTCAATACATTACTCAGACTTAGTAGGATGGCTCAGTCGCAATGATGACCGACCAACTCTGCCTTGATAATGACTAAGTATTTGACACTAATAGATAACATAACTTTGAGATCAACACATTTATCTCCATCTCCACCTTTAAACTCCATCTCCATTCATGATTCCATCTGACTCTCATGAATAATTGTGTTGAAAGATGATTCATTCCAACTCTCATCTAGTTCAAACCATATAATTATGTTGAACAATGATTCCTTCTTACTCTCGTGCCCGGCATACACCATCGTGCAATTCCTGGGATTCAAACTTTGCACCTCCATGTTACAAGGGCTCACAAAAACTGTTGCATTATGAGATCATGCTAAAAAAAAATACCACCATTAAGTTATCATCTTAAACCATAATAAGGAAAATAGGTCAGGAAAAGGTCTATGTCTAAGATGAAAGATCCTAACCAAAAATATTACCATCAACTCAGCTAGCTAACAAAATAAGACCAACCAAGTACCTAGTCCAAACCTTTACTTCCTAGGCTTGCATCAACCTTAGCCAGTAGGTACCAGTTTTGAGACTCAAATAGCTTAAGCTCATGGCTATGTGTGTATACCATTCCCAGTGATATTTTCCCTTCCTCCTCAGAGGATGATCATTTCCTACAATCACTTAGTCAAAGAAAAGTAGTCAGTTCATAATCATCATCCTGATCATAATATATATGTAATAAATCAATTCATAACTCAAGATTAATAATATAAAATAATATCATTCCTCTTATAAAATTTGAACCACTATTCCATAATAAACATAAAGTATGACCATCTAGGACATCAAATAAAATATAACCACTATTTTATGAAAACCATAAAATAACATCTAGGGCATCAAATAAAACATAACCACTATTTTATGAAAATCATAATGTAAAATCTAGGGCATCAAATTAAAGATAACCACTATTTTATGAAAACTATAATATAAAATCTAGGGAATCAAACAAAATATAATGGGGTTTCAGTAGTTAGGAGGGATGTGAGATATTCTTCCCCATGTGAATCATCATCCTTGATTATTGAAATTACATAATATTTACATTATTAAAATTATTATTTATCCAATGTTCAAACTCACTTCAATTGATTGAAAGCATTAAATAAAAAGGGAAATTACTGGTGGATTTCATCATAATCTTTATAGGTTGCACTATCCTCAGTATAGTGGTCCCATTGGACCTTGCACTACCTAACTTATTTGTTTTGTAAGAGAAGCTTACTTACCTTTAGCACCTTGATGGGCTTGATCAGGACCACCCTATTGGTTCTTCAAAAGATTTTACACTCAAAGAGATACCAATATGCCTATGATTGATGTTAAGGATTGGTTAATTCCAAATATGAGAAATCTCTAGGCAATTGGACCAACTATAGGGACAAGACTGCCCTATTCACTTCTGGCTCTGCAAAACCAAGGTGGGTACACCTGATCCAATAGTTTTAACTATGTTTCTTATCTAATACTAGATCTTACAACAGATAACAGTGAGAAAGTACTAAGTAACAACCTATTACTCATTGACTCTCCATCACTGGGTAGAATAACATATAAAGTAAATAAAGTAAAATAACTGGTAATGATTTAATGTTTTTAGGATTACAAGATTTCAATCATTCCATACAAAGAAAAGATGGGAAAATATAGGCCAGTGCCCTATCCATTGGGCAAAATACCAGAAGATAGAATGAATACAACAGTGCTTGAAAGATAACCGATCTTAAAACATAAATACAAAATATTCCAAATCTTTCCTACTTATAGAGAATCCCTAAATAGATTTAGTTTACATGCATCCCACTCAGAGCAATGTTTAATCTAATCCTAGATCAGAACTCAGGGCTTAACACATACATATAAACCTTCAAAAGACTTAAAAATTTATTGAATAAATTCACAAGAGAGGCAAAGACTTGAGATTTGTATTAGGTGTAACCTTGAACGTTGCATACATCATACTCTGGATCAATAAGCTTGCAAAAGATAGCAGCAGCAACCTGTACTTCTTTTCTATTTATTTGATAAAATGATACAAGATTTTACAATCCTCAACTAAGGGTTAGGGTTTTAGAATTTCTATCTTTTCAACTCCTAAACTTCTCAATGCCTAGAATGATCGTGGAAAAATCCTTTATATACAAGGAAAATGCAACAAGCTACTGATCATTCTAGGGTTACAAAATTTGACCTAAAAACCCTTACAACAACTTCAAAAGTTTATAATAAATACACTTGGTGAAGCAGGTGAGATATTTGTAGCTGATCCACTTTGCTTTATGTCTTCAATACTATTCGTTAGCTTTCTTCAACAAATATGATTTGCAACATCTTGTTGTCCATATTGTAATAAATGTCTTCCTGCATTTCAACAACCTTTACAACCCAAAAAGTGATTGCCTTTGTTTGCCCTAAGAAGCTGGTGGAGTATTAACTTTTTCAACATGAGGTATGTATTGATACCTCCACCTATCATACACCTCTTTTCTTGGGAAATCAAAACTAGAAAACTCAGCCCTCT
Source organism: Chamaecyparis obtusa (assembly GCA_027943335.1). NCBI lineage: Eukaryota > Viridiplantae > Streptophyta > Pinopsida > Cupressales > Cupressaceae > Chamaecyparis > Chamaecyparis obtusa. The sequence continues at coordinate 845,579 of BSBK01007006.1, forward strand.
TACTTGATAACTATTCCCACTCCCTTTCAATTAGAGTGACCTTTCGCTGAATATCATCAAACATTGACTTGGCATTAATTAACAACTTGACAGTGCCGCTAAAAGAATAAGTGTCACTTAGGACACCAATCACCCTCTTTGATAAAAGTGCATCCATTTCTTCTCTCCACTGATGTGCTTCTTTAAACTTTCCTTTATCTGTGAAAATAGTAGGCACTAGTTCATAGTTTGAAAGCATTAATTCAGCCTTTAGCATGCTTGATTTTTTGATAAAATTATCTAGAATGATACCATACTGTACCATTTTCTTTACAACCTAATGCATTGGCTTAATCAATGGATCAAGGTCTTCTTGTCCTTTTGACAGCATACAAAATAACTTTACATTAGAAGACCTTTCAATCCATTTCTTCAAAATTGGGGACATTTCTATCTTCTCCTTATTTAAGGTTTCAAGTAAAGAATATAATTTACAAGCATGACTATGGAAGATAGAGGGCTTCAAATCAATAGAAAACTGCATAATTGCATCTGTTATCTTTTCCTCATACTTTTGGTTTGCTAAAGTTGTGGCCTTTATATTTTCATTTTTTTCCTTTTCCAATTCTACCCTTATTTCCCTCAATTTATTTGTTTCTTTTGTTAGTCTTTGCTTCTCCCAGATAACCCTTGCATCCAAATTTGTCTCTGGGAGTGGTGAAGGTGGAAATTCAACAATTGGGCTTGAAGATGAAGCTACTGCAGGCCTGTCAAAAATTACCAATTGAGGAGACCTATGATCTAAGGGTCCTGACAACTGTGCAATCAGTTTGTCCTTCTGATTTAGCTCAACCTTGAGCTCCTTGTAAGATTTAAGGACTAATTCAAATTTGAGCCTAAGCTCTTCTTTCTCTCTGGCATCTTTTTTTTCCACACTAACATTGAATTTAGTAGTCTCCAAAATTAAATTCGATGCCTCTACACCAGATGTCTCTCCTACTCTTTGCACTAATAAACTACCTGTATATCTTGTAGAGAGAGCTTCTTTTCTTCCTCTATCTTCTTCCCTCTTTAAAGACCACATTACTAAGGCTGCATGATCATCAGAAAAGACAGTTCCCCTAGCAACCCGTTTGGCCTGCTCCACTGTAGAAAGAGTCTTCACTTGACTCTTTCTGATCTGATCAAAGACAATTGCATCAGCAATGTCCCACTCTGGTAGAATCAGCACCCCTACAGTATGAACCATGGCCCTTCCTTCTTCAGGAGTAATCTTTTCAAACTGTTTGACCATCTCTGCCTTGGTTTCATTTTCAATTTTTGCTATCTTTATCAGGATGCTCCTCCTTTTTCTTTTCACAAATCTCCTTGTATTGGTTTATTTTCATTCTCCACAAGAATTGGGAAAATGCCCTAGTTTTAACAAACTTATCATCAGCAAGGAAAGAATCACTAGCTTGTTTCAAGATAGGGTCTAATTATTTACCCTCAAATTCATCAGTAGTAAGGTCCATGGCCACCTCTTTAGGTGCCTTGGGCATCCCTTCTTGCAATTCATCACTGGAAACCAAGATGTCTCCCTCATTCCTCATTTGTATCAATTTCTCTGCTACCCCATGTTCATCCAATTGGATTGGGGATTGGGAAAGAGAATAAGTTTCCTCCCCATGCCTTACTTCTTGTTTCTGTGTCTTAGGAGAGGGTCCCTACATTTTTGGATCATCCATGGGCCTTTTCCCCTTTGAAGTAGAGGGAATATCCTCACTTCTTTGTTGTGGTGGTAAGAGAATAGTGTACCCACTCCTTTTCTGCATTGTATAAACTCCCTTTGGAGTCAACTTCATGTATCTAGGCTGGCTCAAAATCTGCTTGGCCAATTCAGGGTCTGTCCTACTTACTGCAGCCTTCTTCTCATTTACAGCATGCATGATGCCTTCAAAATGCTCTACAAGGGTATCCACTTTCCTACCCCATGGTTCAAAACCTTTCAATGGGTCATAGGTCTTATCAAAATTTCTTATAAAGTCTACAGTCTTCTTCTTAATCTCTTGAGTTTGAAGGTCAAACTCATTTCTTACTATGTCCTCAAGGAAGTTGAACTGATGCTCTATAAGAGCACACCTAATCTTGTCTCTGAACATTCCTAAAAGAAAACCCTCTATGTTTTCACACCTCACCACTACTTTGGTCATTTTGTAGGGCTACAATACCTTATTTAAATGCACCCATCCTCCTTTTGTGATCACATATTGGTGTGCAATAGTTATATCTGGGAAAAAGGTTCCCCTTCCTTTACCAGTGAGAATAGACTCTTGCAATTCACCAATTTGTCTCAAAATCTCTACATATCCCAACTTCAATGGGACTTGATAAGGTAAAATATAAGGTGCTACCTTGCAACCATACACTCTAAAAACTATGGAAACTGGATATAAAATTATATCACCAAAATTATGGACAATGGTGATGTCTTGGCAATATTCCTTGGGTCTAATCAATCTCAATAGCTCCCTTGGGATTCTAGGATTATCAAAAAATAACAAAGTTCTAAGTCTAGAAGCAAAAACCTTTTCAAAATAAATATAGCTAGCATCCATCTTGTCCCATGATAGAGTTGTGGTCCACAGTTGGACTGGGAGGGTTTCTCCATTTCTTTCTTTCACAATATTCATTGTTGAACTAAAAAAAATTTCACCTTTGTATAGGAACATGTGCATAAGCATAGAATACCACCCAAAATGCCTACTAACCTTCATGTCCTTAATTCCCTATAATCCCTCATGGATCAAATCAGCAAGATGAGATGCAAAATCAAAAATTAGTGCCAGCTGGGGGTGCAGTGTTTGTACCATCATGAACATGTATGGGATTGGCATATGAGTTGCTTCATCATGCCCTAGAATCAAAGTAATAGATTTATAAAATTATTGTGCTCTTTTTACTAAACAAATCTAGCCTAAAAGGCTTTGGGGTGCTTGCACTTATAACACACATTGATCCAATTTGATCAATGAAATCCCTTAGAGGCCCTGCTCTCAAAATATCCTTCTATACCTCATATATCTCTGTAAACTCTTTAAAGTCTATCTTGTCCAACCCAACAAAAGGGTCATTCAATGAAAAAACCTCCCTAATCTCATCCTCTATAATGCTAATTAGGTTTTTTTCCATTGACATCCTTGACACACCTTGTCACAGGATCATAGCACTTGGCAATTTGAATCAACAACTCAGTGTCCATGAAAACACCAGGGCATATTAACCTCCCAACATCAAACTACCATATGTTACTAAGGGGAGCATAGGAATTTCTTTTTGAATAAGTTGCCTTGAACAAAATAAGACCATTATGCTTCTCTCCCACTCTAGCATCTCTCATCCAGTTACCTCTGTCATGGAGTGCCTCAGCCACAGAATCCCTAGGTTTTATGGGATAAGTTCTTTCATCCTCACTACCCCATTATCAGAATGTGGGAATAATTGCATCAAATCTTTAAAAACCCCTCTCTTGCTATACTCCGTCTGATCGGACAAATTCCTTTTTGGCGACATCTTAAAACTAGGGCTTTATAAAACAATATATCTAAACTTGAGAAAAAACCCTATAAACCTTGCAATTGGAAACACAATTTTATTTATAACACCTTCACAGATTTGAAACAACTTTAAACTTAGAAAATAGACCTACCAAATGCCTGCAAATTCTTCACTTGAAATTGCTTCGAGAGAAAAAATGAGCTCGCCAGAAAGCTTATGAGAACGGTGAATAGAAACAATGATTCAATTTTGATGTATAGCGTCGGCAACTACCTACAATCTATCTGCACGTAACACATTAAATCCACCATTACTAAAAGTTGGCAACCTCAGTTATTCACAAAACGTGAAAAATGTCACTGAGCCAAATTTGAATTCTGACTGTTGATATATCTCCATCTCAGCGCATCGGACGGTTGGCAAGTCAAATAGCATAACCCTATATCGCTTTTCCCTAAGCTAGTTCTTGACCAATGAGAAAATTTCAAAAATGCCATGTGAAGAAATAAATAACTTAACCTTACTCTACCTGGAGTGGATAGTTGTCACCTCATCACTAAAGTGCTAACCAAAAATTGTCAGAAAAACCATCTCAAGATATAACGACAACCGTTGATGCACTTTGATCAGATGATCACCTCATTTTAATAAAATCTTAGCCCCACTGTTCACTTTAAAAACCTTCGACAAATTAGGAAATGCCAAGTCGGACATGTCAGCAAGTGAAAAACCCACCTACACCCTGGTGTTAGACACACTGGCAACCCTAACACGTCACCAATACCTTCAGCCAATTAGAAACAACCACATCATCAAAAAAAATTTGATGCAGAGGACCCACCGAATGATCCTCCTCTTTAGACAAGATCAATGGTTGTCACCATACCACTAACCTTAAAAAATGTGCATCTTACCCAAGCAGTATAACGACAACCGCTGGATCCTATCTCATCTTAACGATCCAAGAAGGTAGGCCCTACCGTGACACCTCACCTAGCTTTTATCAAATCAAAATATGCCATGCTGCAAAGACTGGCAAGTGGACCCCCTCTTACTTTTATTTCTCAGCATCAAAAACCCTGACAACTGCCAGATCATAATTTTCTGCACCAATAAAAAGTGAACATGTTAGAGTGAGCTGGCACTTTAGGGCCCACTTCACACTTCAATCTTTAAGAAGAATCAGACAGTCATCGCTATACCGTGAACTTAAATTCCTCACATCTTTCATCAATGGTATAACAACAACCGTCAGATCTATCTTTTGTTTAACCCTCTGAAAAGTCCGACCCCACAACTTAACACATCACTTGTCTGTACTCGAATCACAACATGCCACGGTTACAAATGGGTGGGTCCCTTTCTTGAAATCCATTTTATCATTTTAAAACTCAGTCAATCACCACATCATTGTACCTTAACCAATCACAAGCATACATGTCATACTGACATGGTAATTCAAGGCCCCACCTATCATCTCATTCACTATATAGCATCAAACGGTTGTCGCTATACCGTGATGCTTAAAAGGTTATTATCTTGGTCCAACGGTATAACGATAGTCATTGGATCAATATGTTCTTTAAACACTAGCACATCTTATTACCAGTTGGGCCCGCTTGGATAGGTGGTGCCTTGTCACTATATCGCATGTCAGAGATTCTGAAAATGGGAAGGCTTGCGGTTCAATGACAGCCACACATTAAAAAGGGGTGATACTTAGGAAAAATTTAATCAGAGACTTAGGCTTTGTGGCAAATATTAAAAAGGGTCTCGATATCATAACCTAACCGCTCAACACATGAAGTGATAAATAAAGGGGAGGAAATTAACACATGCTCATTTAGAGATTTTAGTGAGCCAAAAAAGGTAACGTTAAAATATAACAAAGTCACAACTCAACTAGGGCTCTCATTAAAACTTAGGGTTTTCTAGCATGAAGACTAACCCTCATACTCTCAAATAGGATTACTTTTCAAAAACATTAGCATGGAGCTGGACAAATTTATAACAGTGATAACACACCCCTAGGTCATGCAAAGAATTCCAATCTATCATATGTTCAAATTCTTATACATAATTCTTAAGATATGAAACATGAAAAATATTATGCAACCAAGCAAGAGATGAAGGTAGAGAAATCTTCTAGGTGACTGAGTTGATGACTTCCAGAACCTCAAAAGGTCCTACATATATGGGTGCTAGTTTGGATTATTTCCCAAATTTGATGACACTTTTCTAAGGTTTAAATCACAAGAGTACTTTCTCTCCCACCTGAAAGTGTTTAGGTGTTCTCTTTGCATCTATATAGAAGTTCTACTTATCATTAGCTTCTGCTAACCTTTATGGGATTAGTTTAATGCAGCCTTCCATTTTTTAAAGCATTTATGGATTGAGGATTATCCTATCTTCTAGCTTATCCAACTTGATAGGAATTATGTACCTCCTTCCATATAATGCTTCAATGATGTCATCTTTATGGATGACTAATATGTATTATTGTATGCGAACTCCACTAAAGGAAAATATTCCTCCCACTTGTATTGTTGATCTATGTAGTACATTCTTATAAGGTCTTCTAGAATTTGATTAACCTATTCTATTTGGCTGCCTATCTCTAGATGATAGGATGAACTAATATTCAACTTTGTACCTAGGGCTGCAAAAAAAAATTTCCATAATCTGGATGTCATCATGGAATGCCTATCTAAGATTATCTTTTCAAGTACTCCATGGAGTTCAAAAATCTCTTGGGTAAACTTTTGAGCTATGATAGGTGCTCCATCAGTCAAGTTTCCAGTAATGAAATGGGCTACCTTAGTAAGTCTATTGACTACTACCAAAATGGAATTACGCTTATTCTGCGACATGGGTAATCCTTGGACAAATTCCGCACTAATTATCCACCATTTTCATTCTAGCACAACATGAGGTTTGAGTAATATTGTTGGATGTTGTTCTTCTTCTTTTACCCTTTGGCATTCTAAACAACTAGCTACAAATATTACAACATCTTTCTTCATGCCCTCCATAAATATAGGGGTTTAACATTAGCTAGGATTTTAGTGACTCCTAGATTCCTAGAATAGAGTGCAAAATACACTTATTTCCAAACAAGGTTCCTCAATTCAGGTGATTATAGAATGTGCATTATGTATTCATATCTTAACAATCCATCTAGTTAAAATTTGAACCCATCATATCTATGATCTTGAGGGTTACTTTAAAGGTATTTTTTATGTGTTGATAATATTTATCTCCTTCTAATTATTGTATAACATATTCCTTGAAATATGTGTAGACTGGTGCAATAACATTTATATATGTCATTTATGGCTCAAAGCATCAACCACATGATTTTATTTTCCCTTGATATAACTTCTCTTGAAATCATAGTCAAAAATTAATTCCAACCACCTTCTCTAACATGCATTAGATTAGGTTGGGTGAATATATATATCAATCCTTGATGGCCAGATTAGAGCTTAAAGGGTTTCCCCATCAAATAATGGTGTCACTATTACAACGCATGAACAATTGCAACTAGTTCTAAGTCATGGGGTTCATACTTTAACTCATAGTTCTTGGGATTCTTTGATTCATAAGAAATCACTTACCCATCTTGCATTAGCACCCTGCCTAAGCCTTCCTTAGATGCATTTGTTACTACCATAAACTGTCCTTCAAGATCTTGCACTTTTAAAATTGGCTTCAAAGTTAAATTCTATTTAAGATGTTCAAAGGCCTTATGAAACTTGTGTGGCCACTCAAATTTCTTTCTCTTTCTTTGAAGAGAACTAATGGGGTATGCAACTCGAAAAAAGTTCATTGTAAAATTCTTGTAATATCTGACTAGGCCCATAAAGATTCTTGCTTCCTATACATTTCTAGGGGTTAGTCATTATGAAATGGATTTGATCTTGGTTATATCTATAGCTATACCCCATGCAGATATGATGTGCCCTAGGTATTGCACTTCTTTTTGAAATAATGTGCATTTAGACAATTTTCCATATAAATGATGTTCTTGTAGTTGTTGCAAGACTATTTGCAAATGATGCATATGTTCTTCTTTATTCCTAGAGTATATTAAAATGTCATCCAAGAACTCTAGAAAAAATTTATCGAGACAATCATTGAACACACTATTCATTAAATTCATGAATGCATCTCGGGCATTAGATAGCCCAAAGGGTAAATAGTGACCTCATAATACCCATAACGAGTTCTGAATGTTGGCTTATGAAAATCCTCATCTCTAAGCCTCAACTGATCATAAACTGACCACAAATATATTTTAGAAAACACTACAATCTCTTGTATTTGATTGAATAGATTTTCAATGCATTGTAAAGGATGTTTATTCTATATCATGACTTTTTTCACCATTCTATAATCTATATATAAGTGAAGGGTTCCATCCTTTTCTTGAAAAATTTGACAGGTTCCCCCCATGGTGACACATTAGGATGTATCAACCCCTTACTTAGAAACTCCTATATTTTTCTTTTAACTCCATGAGTTCCATAGATGTCAATCTATAAGGAGCTTTTAATATAGGCTCAACTCCTAGTACCGGATCTATTGAGAAATCAAAAATATTTCTAGGAGGTAGTCTTGGTAGCTCCTCAGGAAACATCCCAATAATAGAAAAGATAAGTGTACTTATCTTCAAATGATTTTTCTTTTTCTGATGCAAGGGCAGGGAGCAAGAGGGGCCAAACAATGGTGCACCCTAATGATCCAAGCCTGCTCAACATATGCGAAAGCAAACAAACACAATAGTGAGAGAGAGAATGCAGAATCTTTCATATATTTTCATCAAATAGAACCATACATGCTAGGTTCTAAGGCCTTCTCAGTTAGGGCCAAGTATTACAATGAATTATAAAAGTCCTCAAACATGTGAGGATCTACCAATAATCTATATTCTTAATATCTTCTCTCTCTATCCAAAACTACCCCCTAAACTCTAAACCAACTACATTTATACAAGAAGCTACCGAACTGAGTCAGCCTTCAGTTCCATAATCAATAGAAGGAATGGTTAGATCTAGGACTATATGCACCCTAAAATGGTCACCTAGACTTTGGGCCCCCATTCAACAATTTATGAAATCCCTGAATCAATATTTTCAAAAATCAGCATTTTTCAAATATATCAATTTCCTTGATCAAATCCTATTTTATCATTTTCGATTATTTGCCTTGGGCTAACCATTTTATCCTAAGTCTTTATTTGATTAAAAAGAATATTTCCTCCCCTTTTATTAAATAAAAAGCCCCCCCACTTTTCCTCTTATCCTAAGTTGCACAAATAAAGCATTATTCTTATTTTATAAAAAGAAGAAAAGCACTTTTTGTCTCATATGGACACAAAAGTCAACTCTTATTTTCCCATTGGAGGATACTTGTGCACATGGATTGCTCCTCTTTGATGCTCCACCATTGATTAAGTCTTTTTCCTCTTAATCTCCATGGTCCATTTCTCCTCATCTTCTATAAAAGAAGAGCTCTCTTCCTCATTTGCATATCATTCACTTTTATGCTAACTTTATGCTGCAAGTTTTCTAGGTCATTTGGAGCTCTTTGAAGACTTTCTTGCATCCAAGCTTTGAAGACATTGTTGTTGCATCTCATTTAGCCTGCTTTCATAGTTGCATAATCATGGCATTCTTAGTATAGACTTTCTTTATGCAATAGATTAATCTCACATAGTTTAAATAGGAAGGATTTGTAACACTTGTTCTTTCCTTTCATAGATTAGTTGCATTGTTCTTTCAATTTCCATAGACTAGCTTGCATTCTCATTCTTAGATTAGTTTGCATTACATTGCATTTCATTTGATTCTTGGGGATATTGGCATTCTTGCCCTTGTCTTCACTTGAATCTCTCATTGTGTGGTTGACTAGCAAGGTCATTAGCTTAATAGCTCTAGCTAAGAGCAATTTTACAATCTTGCAACTCCATACATAGAGAGCTCTAGGTCACTATTGAAGGTTTCCCTTCCATGGATTTCCTTTGATGTAATGACTTAAAGAAGTGCACTACTTTTGTGTGTACATTTTTGGCACCCACCGTGGGGTAGAGTAGATTAGCTTTGTCCTTTAAATTTTGCATTTTCATCATATTTTCGGTGATTTTTGGACATTATTCGTGGCCTCTGGGTTTTCTATCTCAGAGCATCATGCAATAGTTCTAGGAATATCACGCGATAGTTCTTTTTATACATGAGTGATACTTTTCCTATCGAAAGTATCGCCCGCCTATTTCACGAACTGTCACCTAGTCTCGGATGAAGTATCACCTAGGTATAGAGAAAAGTATCACTCGGACTAATATTATCACTCCAGTACACTGAGAAGTGTCGCACGATAATTCTAGTGTCTGCAGTCTATTTCTGTACCCGGTAGTGAGCCTTTTTGAGGTTTTTTGGCTGAATCTTGATTTAGTTAGCTTGTTGTTTCTATTTACTGCACTTAGAGAGAATTAATTTGCATAGTTGTACTTAGTTTCTTGCACATTCATTTGGATTTTGGATCTAAAAAGAACCTCTCATGTGTTTGGCTTGAATGTTTACTTGCTTTCATAGGCACATCTGTTTTATGCTCTTAATGGTGAATGAAAGAACATAGATTTGTTTTTACAAGTTTGTGTAAGTGAATGCTTCTTGGTTTCCAATATCAAATATCTCATTGAGTGATTGGGGGCATGGATTCATTCCTTGTTTACATAGGGAGTTAAATGCACCACTTTGTGGACTCACTCTATGTTTGCTTGGAAAGTTAAATATTCCATTGATTCAACCCTTTTTCATTTGTGAGTAGTATTGATAAGCAACTTTAGAGTACTTTTGATTGATCTTGTTAGCTAAATTGGGTTGTTGGACTCGCTTATTTCTAATCGCCCCTCATTTCCACCCTTTGGATGCAAGGTCAGCATTCATATATAGGGGAGGGGTCTACTTGAAAAGAGCGTTAAGTGTTCCATGAAGTTTCCCCCTTTTTATGCTTTCTTGATCTCATTAGTTTTCTAAGGTGTGGACTCACCTTGAGTTTGTGTGAGGAGTTAAATGTTCCACTTTTTTGGACTCACTTCACACTCACTTGAAGAGTACTTTCGATTGATCTTGTTGGCTACATTGGGCTTTTGGACTCGCTTATTTCTAATCGCCCCTCATTTCTGCCCTTTGGATGCAAGGTCAGCATTCATATATAGGGGAGGGGTTTACTTGAAAAGAGCGTTAAGTGTTCCACAAAGTTCTCCCTTTTATGCTTTCTTGATCTCATTAGCTTTCTAAGGTATTGACTTGCTTTGAGTTTGTGTGAAGAGTTAAATGTTCCACTTTTTGGACTCACTTCACATTTATTTGAAGAGTTAAGTGTTCCACTTTTAGTGCTTTAAATACTTTTGATAGTGGATTTCTTAGAGCTAATTGGATTTTGGATAGTTCTAACCTTGTTGGCCTAACAAGTTGTGGTTGTAGGTGCATTTGCTTGAAATATTTTGCTAAAAGAATGCATGTCAAAGATTCAAATGCACAAGGGCTACTAATGGTTTTTTCAGGGGTGCCCTAAGCATAAAAACCAAATCAAGTGCTTGTTTAATTATTTTCTTTATTGAGTGCAGCATATACTAGTTTTTTCATTTCATCGGCACTTAATATCTTGTGGAAGGAATTTTGAGGTGGTAGGAGAAGTATGCTCTTCACCCTTGTGGTGAACCAAAAAATCTTGACCCATCCTAGGATTTTGGAAACAAGAGGGTAATTGAACCTTTACTTGGTGTGTTTGGGAGAAAGCTTTGAGATAAGGGGAGTATGCTCTTCACCCTTGTGGTGAAACAAAATCCTTGAATCTCATAAGTTGATCCATTTTTGTTTATATTGTTAGAATCCTTTAGTAGGCCTGCTCTTGAGCAATCAAGAGGAACGACCCAAGTGGGGACAAGCTTATTGCCAACTATTCTAACCCACTATAAAATCAAGGCTATCAAGGACACAAAACCTTGGTAGATGTAGTGCTTCTCTTCGCTTGATGTGAGTACTTGTGGGATTGTGACCATGAGGAAAGTATTGAGCAAGAATGCTTAAGGTACTCTTGAGGTCGCAAGATCCCAGTCCTTTATGAGGAGCAAGAGGGGTACTACAAATGAAAGCCCTTATTAAGAATCGTAGTTAGAGGCCACCCTATTTTTCCACTTATCTTCTTGGTGCAAGGATTGATCCAAGTGGAATAATCCAAATCACCCCAAGATTACTCACCATATGTGTTCCTTTGGTTGTGTCTTTGGCACTTCCATGACAAAGCCAATATCTATTGTGGGCAACCACTTTGTGTGAGGCAAGGGAGCATCAAGTGTGGGCCAAGTTGTTAAGTATTGAGCCTTGACTTTCTAGGATAGATATTGCTTGAAGTGTCTTTGATTGTGTAATACCAGTGTTAACATTCTTGAACATTCAAATAATCGATAGCATTCATAAGGTTTTCTATTTTGATATCACAAGTTTTTGTCTTGGCAAGGTTGCTTTTGCCCTTGTTCCAAGTGTTTTAAGACATGTTTGATCCCTTACTGTTTGCAAACCTATCAAATTTCTACTGATATTGTGATTGAGATCAAAAACATCAACCCTCAGACTAAAAATTTTGATCAAACAGACCTGAAAATGCACATTTCACACAATTCTAGTCAAGTGTCGTACAAACTAGCAACAGTATCACCTGCTTTGAGAAGAAATATCGCGCAATAGTTCATTTCTTCTGGATTATCACCCGACCTACCTGGAGTCTATTACTTGGTTGTTGTGAGGTTTATCACCTAGTGAAAGGTGAAATATCACCTCAGTGAGAAGTATCACCTAGTTAGCCTAGAAAGTGTCACCTGAGAATTTTCTATTGTATACCTGGTTTCAGTCATTTCGCAGTTGCTTTTAGTTGGCTAGATCTTTAGGAAGGTAACTTGTCTTGCCATTGGAAGCCTATCTTTACCCTAAATTTATGTTTTAGCCCTCTAGGGGTAGTGTCATTTGATTTACAAAGTCACCTTGGGAAGAATTGCCAAGTTAGAAGATTATTCCTATTGAGAAAGTATATCTTTAGAGATGTTAGTAACATTCTTGGAGAATTCTAGTACTCTTTTTTGTCCAAATCATTTCCATTCAAATTCAATTTTAATTATATAATTTGGCTAAGTCCTTCCTCCTAGTTCAAACGTGTAAGGATATTGATCCTTTGATTTAAGCACCTCTTTGACAGTGTTGGTAACACCTTTTGTAATTTCTATCTTTCCATCTCTTTTGGGACATTAGAGAACTTTAATTATCCTAGTTTGGTGATTGACACTTTGAGAGATCATCTTATCTTCAAGAATCATTTTCTTTCATGTTAGTTACAACAAGGTACCAAGTGAATCAAGGAAAATGACCCCCGGTTGTCTTTAATCAGTTACCCTTAATTAAGACTCGTCAACAACGAAAGGGAAAAGAACCTATTTTCGATCGATCCCCTAAGAGTGAGTCTGAGGTTTGTTTTGACCCAAAGAGTAATCCCAATGAATTGAGTTCCTCTTTAGCACATTTTTCATCAAATATAGACATGAGTTACACCTTCACTAGACAACAAAGAGAAGCAATGAATCAAACTCTTAATGACATGTTCCAATGACATAGGGGTGACATGATGTCTACTGGGTCTTCTTCTGATAGTCCACCTGGATCACCCCCTATCAACACAAGGTATCTAGATGTTCATCAATGAGTTGAGAGACATCATAGGCAAGCTCACTCAGATACATAGTCACAACATGAAGACCAAAACAATGAATTTGGTGATGCTCATATCAATGCAGCTAATGTGTCCAGATAGCCTTCTCCACTTAGAGACACCTCATGATACACAAGTGAGAGGTTGAAGCACATTGAGAGGGAGAAACAAGATTTCTTGGATGAACAACCTACTAAGAAAGAAAGGTTCAAACAATTGGAGGATGAGGAATGAGCTTTTCTACACATAAGGAGAAGAGCCACGCAAGAAGAACAAGATAGGCTCCTAGCGCAACAACTCCATAATCAATTCAACAATAGGGGTACCAATAGTGGAACCAACTCTCCACCATCTACTCCCTCACCAAGTCCAAGAAGAAGGTCAAGGGCCCCATCAAGATCACCTAGTCCTAGAGGAAGAAGGACTTCTTGGTATAACCATCGTAGGAGACAATCACCTCCTAGATATTCAAGACAACCCTCCCAACAAGCTCATCATGGCTCTCAACATGGAGGAAGTAATGCCAACTTTGATACTATTGATTTCATGACAATGCAACAAGAACCATCCTTCCAACAATATGTGGAGAAGTATGTGGAGAAAAATAAGGATCAGTTCTTAGAAAGTCTAATCAATAAGGGTGCAAAAGTTCCATACAACTTTGATGTGCACCAAAAGATTAAGAAGCAAAACCCTTCAACTGACGAGGTGATTACGTAAATGCAAAAGACTATGGAAAAAATGATGGCTCCTAAGAGTTCCTTCAACTTGGATTCTATATGTCCTAATCCCATTGACAAAAGTGTGGTTATGGTAGATTTTCCTAGAAAGGTTGAAATCCCCACATATGACAAATATGATGGTAGTGGTGACCCCCATGACCATGTATGACAATTCTATATCATGAGCTTTGAATTTCATCATGAGGACTCCTATCTTATGAGATTATTCCCAAGGAGCCTTAAAGGCCAAGCTATGGAGTGGTTTACTAACCTTACCCCTCCTATTAAAACATTCAAAGAACTTGTCCAAAGGTTTGTGCAGCACTTTGCATATAATCTATCAAGGTCAGTTACCATGCTTGATTTGTGTAAATTAAAATAGAATCAAGGGGAACCCTTTGTGACATTTTTACAAAGGTGGAGATGCTTATGCTCCAAATATTCTAGGACCATCCCTAAGGAAGAAAGGATTGATATCATCCTGAGCAATCTAGTGCCAAAATTAAGATATGAAGTTAGAAAAATGGTCTTTAATTCTTTTGACACTATGGTAGAAACTGCATGTCGCATCGAGGATGTTCTAAAAGAACAAGGTATTTTGGCCAAATAGAGTAACAACAACAATGGCCAAAAGAATAACAACAATAATAAGGATAAAAAGAACTCATATTGGAACAAAAATAAGCATGTAGTCAATGACAGATTTGTTGACTCTCCACAACCTAAGGAATAAGGAGTTCTTAATCTATCTAACACAGTTCAAGCCATGAAGCTGCAAACATCCTTAGACCAACAAGAGCACAAGCCAAAGTATCAAGATAAACCTAAGTTAGGAAAGAGGCAATTCACTAAACTTAGGGACTCTTATGCAGACATTTTTAAGACCTTGATTACTCATAATTTGGTACAACCTCATGATCCTTCAAAGTTTCGCATACCAGATCCTAAACCTTATTGGTGGAATGAGAAAGCTTACTGTGTAGACCACAATGGGATTGGACATGACATTGAAGGTTGTTTTAAACTCAAACATCTTGTTCAAGACCTTATTGAGAGTGGGAAATTACAAGTTGATGGGTTGACCACAAATGTAGACCACAAGTCCTTTAAGGAGCCCTTGCCTAAGTATGAGAAGGGGGGGACTTCTCAAAACAAGAACGGCAAGGCCGCAATCAATTATACCTATACAGCTGCAAAAAATGTCATTAATATGCTTGAGGTTGTGGAAAATGATGTCAACATGATGAGAGGGAATGATCCCCATGATTATGATGTAAGCTCACCTCCCATATTTGATGAAGGACCTGTTGTTGTGCTTAGGGGTCCTCAATCTCAAAGGTCATCTCAACCTCTCAATGCTATTACTAGGAGTTAGTCCCAAGGTCCTATTATCATTAGAGGTCCTAATTCTAACAAATCCAAGCAACCAGTGTCCAAAAATGTTCCTTCCAAGTCTATAGTGGGTCTTGATATAAGTTACAATCTTTTTGATTAGTTACAGTGAACGCCAGCATAGATTTCCATTTTTGATGAGCTCTTAGAATTATCTCATAGACACAAGCATGTCCTTGAGGATGCTTTGCATGCAGAAAATGTCCCTAATAATATAGATGTCAACCAATTCTAGAACATGGTCAACCACCTTTCTAGCCCACATTACCTAACATTTTCTGAAGAAGATGATAAAGCCTTGAGCCACCCGCACAATCTTGCCCTTCATATTAAGGTCATGATCCATAAAACCTGTGTTAGGCATGTGTTAATAGATGGGGATGTTGGACTCAATATTTGTTCTTTAAGTCTTTTGAAAAACTTGGGTTACTCAGAGCATGCCATTGATACCAAGAATAAAATTACTATCAAAGCCTATGATGAGGCTGAGAGAAGTTCTAAGGGGTTCGATGTTCTTCTAGTCAGAATTGGTCCTGTTGAAAAGGACATTTTGTTTCAAATCATTGATTTTGGTCCTCTAGCATACAACATCCTACTAGGTAGACCATGGATTCACGACATGCAAGTAGTACCGTCTACCTATCACCAATGTGTCAAGTTTCCATACAATGGTGTAGAAGTCTGCATACCAGGTGATAGTACCTTATCTGTTAATGCTATTTTAGTAGGGGCCCATGTTCCCTTAAATAGAGAAGTGGACAATTTTGGGGCAGCTCTTGAGAAATGTAAGGATAAATTCAAGTCCATAGGCCTTGGTATGGGAGGATATCAAATTGACTCCTTTACAAAATTGCCAATTTCACCTAGGTCCTATGGTAAACCATCACAAGAGATGCATCCCTCATCTTCAGCCATGACTCTGTTTGATACTTTTGTAGAGTCTTTAGTACCTATTCAGGATGAGAAAGAAGAGGTGGCTATTAGAGATTGGATATATAGAGAAGAAAAGTACCTACATAATGAAATTTTTTCTCCATCTCCTAAGACTTATGGGAGAGGATACACGTTGGTCACCAACATGGGCTACCCAGGTCATGGCCCTCTTAGTCATAGGTTAGATGCCAAGGCTGAACCACTCAACCATGCTCTTTTTGGTCATAGGACTAAGTCAATGGTTGGCCTGGGGTTTGATAATGAAAAGAAGACAAGTGTCCCTATCCTAGCTGTGACAGATAGTGATAGTGACTCAGATTATACACCCAATCTTCAAAACCAACAAGACATGATTGATGATTGGGTACCTTCCACCAATCTCCTTTGGGGAGATTTAGATGATTCAGCAACTAAAAATACAAACACCAGAGAAGGTGATACCCTTCACAATCTCCAAGCTTCTACATCAAGGCATCCCAAGCCTTCTTGGTGTAAACATCCCAGCAGAGATTTAGAAATAGATTCACATGAGTTTGAATGGGACTCTCTTTCAGATGAAATAGTTGATTTGGACATGGATGTTGTCCACACCTATAGTACTCAACCTGATGTGACCAACAAACCTAGTGTAGGACTAGAGGATTGGACTCCTCAAATTGCCTTAGTGGACGACACTTTGTTTGGTAAGACGAGTCCTAATTTGGGTATCTTAGAGGGAGACTTGACAGACCCTAACTATGCGATCACCAAAGATAATACCTTTTGTATCAATAATATTGAACTAGTCATTAACCTACCCCTTGTAAACCATCATTTGATTGATTGGTCACAACTTTGTCAAGAGCCTTAGCTCCTCACTTTTCACAATGACTATGAAATAGCTTGCTACCTGAATGCTCTTGAACCCATATTCCCTTTCACTAGTGAACCTACAACAAGTATGACAGAGCCGGATATTAAGTACCTTAGTCACAAAATAAAAGAAAAGAAAAAAAAGAGAAATGGTTCTGATGGTGAAAACCACTATGTGGCAGTGTCAGAACCCAAAAAAGTAAAAAGAAAGGACGTATCTGAAGGTGAAAACCTCTTTGAGGCACCTAAGGATGGGGTACTTAATAACCTGCCGATTTATTTCCAAGATGGGTCATCAGTTCTTATTGAGCCTACACAACTAGTAAATTTGAATATGGAAGAGGCTCCACAGGTGATTCATCTAGCTCAGTCTCTATCAGTGCAAGAAAAAGAGGCATACACAAAGTTCTTACAAAAGAAGAAAATCAATTTTTCTTGGACATATTCAGACATTCCAGGGCTTGACACTAATCTTATTATGCATCACTTATCTATAGCTCCAAGAATTAAACCAGTAAAATAGAAGTTGAGGAAAATGCATCCTCACATAGCTCTCCTTGTTAAGGCTGAATTAGAAAAGCTCTTAGGAGTAGGATTTATTAGAGCTATCAACTATGCCGAGTGGATCTCAAATATTTTTCTAGTTTCAAAGCATGATGGGTCCATTCGTGTATGCACAGACTTCAGAGATCTTAACAAATCTTTCCCAAAGGATGATTTTCCACTCCCTAACATAGACATGATAGTGGATATGACTACGAGCTATGAGATATACTCTTTAATGGATGGTTTTTCTAGTTATAACCAAATAAAAATAGCTCCTAAGGATCAAGAAAAGATAGCCTTCACATGTGCATGGGGAACCTATTGTTGGAATGTCATGCCATTTGGATTAAAAAATGTAGGAGCCACATACCAAAGAGCCATGACCACAATATTTCATGATATGATGCATAAAAACATGGAGGATTATGTGGATGACACCTTGGCCAAGTCTAAGCGAAGGGATACACACCTAGAAGATTTGGAAGTAATTCTAGATCGAATGGAGCAGTTTCAATTAAGATTGAATCTGAAAAAGTGTGCATTTGGGGTTACCTCAGGTAAACTTCTAGGATTCATAATTTCAGCCAAAGGAATAGAGGTGGATCCCAAAAAGGTTCAAGCCATATTAGATATGCCACCTCCTAAGAACATTAGTCAGATGAGAAGTCTTCAAGGATGACTCCAATCCATACGGAGGTTTATTTCATAGCTTGCAAATAGAGCACAACCATTCAATAAGACATTGCATAAGGGAGCCACATGTGCTTGGAATGAGGATTGCCAAAAGAGCCTAGATCAAATAAAACAATATTTGGCTAATCCTCCAATTTTAATGCCTCCTATCCTAGGAAAACCATTAATTTTGTATATCTCAGCAGAATCTTCCTTGGGGGCATTGTTGGGTCAACTTGATGATACTGGGAAGGAAAGAGTCATCTACTACATTAGTTGTACTCTAGTATCTTATGAGATCAATTATAATAGTATTCAAAAGTCTTGTCTTGCAGTAGTGTTTGCTTCCCAAAAGTTGTGACACTACATGCTTGCCCATACTATACATCTTGTTGCAAAAATTGATCCTCTTAAGTATCTGCTTAGTAAGGCTACTTTCATGAGTAGACTTGCTAAGTGGATGATGGTTTTGTCTGAATTTGATATAGAGTACATTGAGCGTAAGGCTATAAAAGGGCAAGCTATTGCAGATCAACTTGTTGATTTCCCAGTCAAGGATAGCATGCCTATTCAAGTGGAATTCCCAGATGAGCACATAATGTACATGACCACACGTACTTGGAAAATGTTCTTTGATGGTTCAAATGTGCAAAATGGATCAGGAGCTAGAGTATTGTTTATTTCTCCTCATGGGTGCAACATACCTAAGTATTACAAACTTCTATTCCCATGCACAAATAATATTGTAGAATATGAGGCTCTAACCAATGGACTTAAGATGGCTATTGAGTGGAATATAATAGAGTTACATGTCTTTGGGGATTCACAATTGATAATCAACCAAGTAAATGAAGAATACCAAACTAAGGATGATAAGCTAATACCTGACAAAAAGATGGTTGATTCATTGCGATGCTATTTCACATTTGTGACATTTCAATAGATCCCTAGAGAAAAAAACAAGGTTGTAGATGCTATGGCTACATTAGCTTCACTCCTTTAGTTGGAACAACATGAATCAAGATTTGAATTCTTGGTGGAAGAGCTACATCATCCCATCTTTGACTCCTCTGAAAGCCACATCATTTGTACCTTGGTCACTCATGAGTCTTCCCGTTATGGTGCTATCTATTCATACCTTCATGATGGCATCATTCCCAAATCATTTAATCGATCTGAATGAAGAAACCTTGTCCATAATGCCTCTCACCATACCCTTATCTTTGGTGATCTATATAGGAGGGGTTTAGATGGGACACTTCTTAGGTGCTTGGAAAAGGATGAGTCCGACCGAGCATTAGTTGACATCCACGAGGGAATTTTTGGAGGACATTCCAATGGTCTTTCCATGGCTTGAAGGTTTCTTAGGGTGGGGTACTATTGGCCCACAATGTAGATGGATGCTATAGCTTTTGCCAAGTCTTGTGAAAAGTGTCAGAAACATGGAAACATGATTCATGCTCCAGGTAGGGAGCTTATTCCTTCTATTTCTCATTGGCCATTTCAGCGCTGGGCCTTTGACCTTGTTGGGTAGATTCATCCCAACTCATCAGGTGGACATAAATTCATTATTACTACTACTGACTACTTTACCAAATGGGTAGAAGTCATTCCACTATCTATTGCTTTGGGAAAGACAATCTCTTTGTTCATATTGAATCACATATTTTTTGATTTGGGATACCTTCTGAGATAATCACTGACAATGGAGGTCAGTTCAAAAACAAGGACCTTACACATCTCTACAAGAAATTCAAGACAAAACAACATTGGTCCTCCATTTACTTCCCACAAGGAAATGGACAAGCAGAGGCTTCTAATAAGACCATTCTCAAGATTCTCCACAAAACAGTTCACAAGAATAGTCGAGACTGGCACTTATAGATCAATCTAGCCTTATGGGCCTACAGAACAAGTATTCATACTCCCACAGGGGCTACTCCTTTTTCCCTCACTTATGGTGCTGATGCAGTATTACCTTTAGAAGTAGAGATTCCCTCACTTAGAGTCTCTCTCAAAGGTTTGATTACAGATGAAGATTATCGTGCCATGAGATTGCAAGAATTGAAACTTCTTGATGAGAAACATAGAACGTCTTTTGATCACATGAGAGTCTACCAAAAGTGTATGTCCAAAGCATTCAACAAGAAGGTTCACCCTAGAGAATTTCAAGTAGGAGATCTTGTCCTACGTGAGAATCCTAAGAACCAAAAACATCAAGAACAAACGGGCAAATTTGAACCTAATTGGCTTGGACCATACATTATTACTCTTACTTTTGGGACAGGTGCTTACTTGTTATCTGATGAGAATGGAGAACAACTCCCTAATCCTATTAATGTTTTGCACCTCAACAAGTTCTATCCATGATGCCTATTCAGTCTGGGGGCATCCTTTGTACATATTTTATGATCCTGAGAAAATACCAAAAAAATTCATATATAATGCTGAAAAAATCCTAAAAAGCATATAAAGTCCTGAAAAAATACAAAAAAATAAAAAAATTCAAAAAATTCAAAAAAATAAAATAAGTGCCTTGGTGAAAACTTAGAAACAGGCGCCTTGGTAGCAAAAATACAAAAAATTGAAAAAATTAAAAAAAATCTCCAAGTGGTGAAAACTTAGAAATAGGTGCTACTTGAGGCCTTTGCACCTTTGTCTTTTAGCATGCACTTTCGACACTTCACCTTTCTCCATCATGCCTTGACCTTGTTCCCTTGGTTTGGAATTGGTCCTTGTCTTTGTCTAGGGGGCATAATTGTGCTAGCTTTGGTCTCTAGGATGTGTTGGTCTTTAGGACATCTTCCAAACAGTGTTTCTCAACACTCCCCAACCGTGTTTTTCAACACTACCCTAGCGTCAAGTGTTTCTCAAACACTTATCAAATATCCTACCCCACAATCTACAATGATGCAATATTGCTCATTAGCAAATTTGATACTCAAAGTTTGACTCTATGACCAAACACGCACGCACTTAAACAATCAACTCAATTGAGATATGTTGACTTTATTTTTCTTTGTGTGCTATCTATGATAATTTCTTTGATGAGTGGTCTCTCCCTGAGAAGTTTTCAATGATGCATAGCTAGAAGACTGAGGGTATGAGAACATGTTTTATTTCTTTATCTGCTTGTGGATATATTTTTTTGATCCTAACTATCATGAGCATTTATGCTGGTCTTACTTGACACTAGGGATTGATAAGGTATTATCCTTGACTATTATGCGAGTGCATGCTTATAGCCATCTTGACCTTCTTATGTCCTGATGCAAGCATAATCTCACTATAGTAAACTTAGGTAATCTCACTGCACTAGTCATCTTGACCTACATGTCTTTGGTGCCTAGGTGGGATTTCCACATTTCATCTGATATAGATCATATTCATATACCCATAGTCATACTAGTGTGTATTGTATGATCTTACGATGCTACCAATAATGCTCAATGATGATAATTAGATGTCTATAAGTGTTGTGACCTTGCAAGTCAACCACTTTCATAGTAGCTTGCATTTTTAGGTTCATATTAGTTTAGTTTTGCATCTTGCATATGGAGAGAGCTCTCCTTTTCATCTTACATGGACCTGTCGGTCAACTACGCTCACCTTTCCTTTTCTCGATCATGTCTTTTGCTCCTTGTCTTTCACATCACAACCTGTTCCTATCATCACAAGGGGTTAATCTTATCATCATATCTATCTGAAAATTGTCATTTTCAAAAACATGAGTCTATATCACACACATGAGAATTAAACATACATCTATGAGAGAGAACAGACATGAGCATATACATAAACATTTTTGAGCAATAACGACAAGACAATATATATAAACTGATACATCCATCACAAGTGAGACAAATACACATGATATATCGAACATCTAGCAATCTCATATATAAATCAATTTCATCATACAACATATAATATGACATCCCAAAATTTGGATCACAAGTCTCAGGATATGTCTAAAAACATCTAAACCTAAGCCCTAAACCTAGGTCTGACTCTCCCCATCATGTGGTGGTGGTGGAGGTGGTGTTGCTGCCCTGTCTAGCACCATATCTGATCTACTTGCCCTCTGAGAGTAAGATGGCACTCTCTTTCCCTCAAGTACAGCCTATAGGTAGAGTCCATAGTAATAAGAAACTCATGTTGTCTCTCTCTGGATCTCTGCTGCATCAGCCTGTGCCACCTGCTCCCAACGTGCTATCTCTACCCTGAGATCAGTGATCTGCTGATCTCTCTCTACCCTCAATTTAGCTAGCTACTGGTCTCTCACTACTATGGTGATGCATAGCTACTGCATCTCCATCTCTAGAGCCTAGATCTTGGCTCTTAGGTCATCACCTCCTGTAGGCAAATCCTACCTCCCCTCAGCCTGTCGGTGAGCTAGTCTCACCTCATCCTCGAGGGTCACTGATCTCTATCCTCGTGGCCATTTCCAGCCACTTGATCCAGATCCCTCACCCCTCTCCATAGCCCTCCCTCTCCCTCTCCCTCCACCTCCCCCATCTCCTCCATCCCCTCCATCCCCTCCCTCATCATCTCCACCCTATACTGGTACCTGTGCATCTGGTACGGTAAGTCATGGGAACGGGACCCTCCATTGCTTTTCCCTATATGTAGCATTTGATCCTACATCTACTATATCTAGGAGGTACTCCCAGGGCTCCCTCCTAATGTCAGCTATCTCCTGAATGGCCAACTAATGATCTAACATGGGTAACCACCCATGTCCCTCCTCATCCTGTGCCCTGGCATAAGTAGTAGTCTCTGTGGAGACTCACTGCTGCCTCCTGAACTGTTGCCATACCTAAGTGATGCAGAATCTCTCCACTATCTCTAAGTGTTAGCCTACCAGTAGCTAGGTACATAGAATATAACTAAGCTCATCCTCTGCATCCTCCCATGCCTCAGCATCCCTATATGACCTCCATGTGAAGGTGGTCATCTCATCTAGAACTCGTCGATAATATGTCACATCCCCAGTATGGGCATGTGATATGAATCTTGCATACCTATATATATAGGGATATCTACGCTCCCTAGGGTGAACCATATTGATGTGCTCCCAAGCCCACACTTGTGCCAGGATGGCACCGCAAGCCCATGTCTGACCATCCCTATAGATGATCTCGTGCAACTCATAATACATCTCTACAAGTATGGCAGGTCCCCATGCCATGCGTCGAGGTCTCCCTACCAAATCCACCAGTAACCTACCCCAGCTGAGTGGAAATCCCTTCTGACTATGGTCAGTCATCAGGGCCTGTGAGATGATGGATGCAATAATACAAGGGACTGGGAAGTCTCTGCCAAAATCATCAATCAGTCACTCCCAGCTGACATGTCTATCAATGATAATGACATCTTGAAACATGCCCTAGATATCATGTCGACCCTCAGTGACATCCTGGTCATACTACACCTGTGCTAGCAAATAATCATGTTAGTTTTTATCATATGAAAACATTACACTTAAATGATTATATTTTTAAGCATGATTATAGTCACTGGCTCTCCATGACATGGTACTCAGAGAATCTGATAGATGTCCTCTAGTGTGATGGATGCCTCTCATGTGGGCAGGTGGAAGGTGTTGTGCTCACTATGTCATCTCTCAGTAAGAGCAATCAACAACCCATGATCAGCCTGGATATATGGGAACCATAATAAGTATCGGAATCCCATCACTCGGATATCAGCCTCACCCAGATCATCTAGATCTCAGACACATCTCAATCCTACCACCTTTGGCACTCTAATGAGTAACGTCAGAAAGTCCTCCTGCAAACCATTAAACAAGGCCAAATGTCAGTACATATCATGATGAATGTCTAAAAATCATTACAAGACATATACAACGTAAACTTGTCTAGACCCATGTCTTTTTTGCTCAAAAATACTTAAAAATATCAATTGTTTTAACTTGGGCGATACTATTTTTGGGACAAGTGTCATGCAACACTTCTTCCTATAGTGGTGTGATATACTTTTGATTGTGTGATACTTTGCTAGGAATTGCGTGATAGTTCGTCAGTTATCATGCAATACTGGTGTCTACGCGTGTGCAACACACTTGCGACCCACAAAGTATCGCGCGATATTTCTCTCTAAAGGGGGTGATACTTCTAAAGTATCACACAATATATCACCTAGTTCTTGAAAATTGAATTTTTTTAATTTGAAAGTTCTTGAAAAAATGTGCTAAATATCTTAAATGCTCATTAATGACTCAAAAAAAGCAAATTTTTTCTAAAAAACTCACCGGGGCAGCATAGTGTGGAGGTCAGTTGTGCAACCAACCATGCTAAAATCGATGCTTGTGGATGGGAATCACTGCTTGCTGGGCTATTTTCTCTCTCTCAGCTCTTGAAATTCTCAAATGGCTAAATGACAAATGATTTTGAAAATGACACTTTTGTCCCTTATATAGCATTTTGACTTTTTGACCTAATTTTTGAAATACCTCAAAATTGCATGAAAATTGCACCCCTAGCTAATTTCAACGTCCTGGATCTATTTTATGACTCAAAATTGAAATCTAAATTGATCTTGATAGTCAAAATCACATTTCAAAATTCCACCCTCTTCTGCGCAGTTGGCTGACCATTTGAGGCTTGATCCTTCGATCTTTGTTGGGGCATCTTCATTTCTTCACCCTCATCTCTTTCAAACTCCTAGTCTATCATCATTATCACTCACTTCATTTCTCTAAGGTTTTTTTTAATTTTTATCCTATATCTTTCCCAGACAAACCTAGTCAACCTGGGGCATGTCTTCACTGCTTGATGGTTATCCTATTGTCTTATTCTTTGACTATGATTGCTAGTGCCTTGATCAAGTTTATCAATTTCCTATTCTCCTCTACCTAATTTCAATTTCAATTCTAAGGGGGTAGTACCTATCAGCTTTAATCTCTAATTCAGCTTTATCATTCAGCTCAGCTTGAGATTCTTATTTTTAGACTTAATTATCACCTAGTAGCAATGGTGGTGATTTCATCTTTTGATTTTATCTCCTATTTTTTAGACTTGATTATTGCCTAGCAGTGATGGTGATAGTTTTTTCTAAGGCTTGATTTTCACCTAGCAGCGACGGTGTTGGTCTTGTCTTTCAGCTTTTGCTTATTTTTGTCCTAATGTGTTCCCAAAATGAACACACATCTGGGTTGTTTTGTGATCCCAAATCGATCTCACATTTCAATTTTTCTTTGACTACATGTGTTCCTGAAATGATCACACATTATTCAAAGAGGGTTAAATGTATGCACCCTAAAATGGTCACCTAGACTTTGGGCCCCCATTCAGCAATTTATCAAATCCCTGAATCAATATTTTCAAAAATTAACATTTTTCAAATATATCAATTTCCTTGATCAAATCCTGTTTTATCATTTTCGGTTATTTGCCTTGGGCTAACCATTTTATCCTAAGTCTTTATTTGATTAAAAGGAATATTTCCTCCCCTTTTATTAAATAAAAAGCCCCCCCACTTTTCCTCTTATCCTAAGTTGCACAAATTAAGCATTATTCTTATTTTATAAAAAGAAGAAAAGCACCTTTTGTCTCATATGGACACAAAAGTGAACTCTTATTTTCCCATTAGAGGATACTTGTGCACATGGATTGCTTCTCTTTGATGCTCCATCATTGATTAAGTCTTTTGCCTCTTAATCTCCATGGTCCATTTCTCCTCATCTTCTATAAAAGAAGAGCTCTCTTGCTCATTTGCATATCATTCACTTTTATGCTAACTTTATGCTGTAGGTTTTCTAGGTCATTTGGAGCCCTTTGAAGACTTTCTTGCATCCAAGATTTGAAGACATTGTTGTTGCATCTCATTTAGCCTGCTTTCATAGTTGCATAATCATGGCATTCTTAGTATAGACTTTCTTTATGCAATAGATTAATCTCACATAGTTTAAATAGGAAGGATTTGTAACACTTGTTCTTTCCTTTTATAGATTAGTTGCATTGTTCTTTCAATTTCCATAGACTAGCTTGCATTATCATTCTTAGATTAGTTTTCATTGCATTACATTTTATTTTATTCTTTGGGATATTGGCATTCTTTCCCTTGTCTTCACTTGAATCTCTCATTGTGTGGTTGACTAGTAAGGTCATTAGCTTAATAGCTCTATCTGAGAGCAATTTTACAATCTTGCAACTCCATACATAAAGAGCTCTAGGTCGCTATTGAAGGTTTCCCTTCCATGGATTTCCTTTGATGTAATGACTTAGAGAAGTGCACTACTTTTGTATGTACAGGGACCACATGTTTCCCAATGATGGATTCCAACATTAAATCTACAATCCAATATAAATGCACAAGTTGACCACAACAAAAACTAAAACTAAACCCGTTGGTGAGCAAGATAACTGAGTAGCAGATAGGCAATGTCGAGAGCCAGTGAAACAATCAATCACTCAGGAGATAACTGACCACACTCGGTAACCAAAGGAACTTGACCAACTACTGACCAACTCGGTCAAAGCAAAAACTAAGCAACACAGACAAACTCCAAATTGTTTTTGTTGACACAGGATTGCCAAGGACCCGAGATGCTCCTCAATTAGACACCTGAGGTTATTTTGAAATGATTCTCCAAATTATTTGGTAGGTCTGGTCCAAGCTGCATCCAACTCATACTTTGAAATCTAAGAACTATCTTCCGTTGGTCTATTCTTCCACTTTACTAGATATTCTATATATTGCTTTCCTCTTGTGCTCTTGCCAACTCTTTCCTTCAAAATTTGTTCAACTTCATCATTCTTCTTCTTAGGATATTATATCAGTACTGTCACTTCTTCATCAAGTTCATGATACTCATACAAATTAGCAATGTTGAAAATAGGTGATATGACCATGTCATCAGGAAACTCAATATCATGTGCATTTCCACTGTCAAATTTCTTCAGAATCTTGCAAGGTCCAAACTTCTTCATCTTTAGTTTCCCATATGTTCCAACAGGAAATCGGCCTTTCTTCAAATGAACCATCACTTCATCACCAACATCAAAAATTTTGTCTTCTAGATCTATCAACTCTGTCTTTGTATTTCTGATTACTATCTTCCAGATTCAGCTTCACATCTTCATGCAATGTCTTCATGTATTTAACAAATTTTACTCCTTCAGCACTTTTCTTATTCTCATCAGCAATGTCTCTCAAATTAGATATTCCTCTCGATTGTGTGCCATTCACAATCTCAAATGGTGTCTTTCTAGTACTCCTATTCATTGAATTATTGTATGCAAACTCTGCTTATGCCATGACAGAATCCCAATTACTCAGTGTGTCTCCAACTAAACATCTCAAAAGATTTCTCAAACTTCTATTCACAACTTCATTCTATCCATCAGTTTATGGGTGAAATCTAGAACTATATTTCAACTCAGTGTCAAATTTCTTCCAAAGGGTCTTCCAAAAGTATCCAACAAATTTACTGTCTCGGTCAGAGATAATACTCCTCAGTAATCCATGCAATCAGACAATTTCCTTAAAGAAAAGGTCTACTACATGTACTGCATCTGATGTCTTTCTACAAGGTATAAAATGTGTCATCTTTGAAAATCTATCCACAACAACAAATATAGAATCATTACCTCTTACTATCTTCGGTAAGCCAAGAACAAAGTCCATACTGATGTCAATCCAAGGTTTCTTGAGAACAACAATCGGTGTTTACGATCTAGTATTTTGACTTACTCCTTTTGCAACTTGACAAATTCCATAACTTTTCACAAATTTTTGAACATCTTTATACAATTGCAGCGAACGATACTTCTCCTTAAGAAAATTCCATGTTTTATCAATACCAAAATGTCCTGCCAAACCACTACTATGGTTCTTCTTTATCATATTAGTTCTCATTACTCCTCTCGGTATACACAACTAAATACCTTTAAACAACATACCTTCCTAAATAAAATATTCATCCCATTTAGTATCTTGTTGATCTTGAATAGGTGATCTACACTTTCTCCATGGCTTAGAAAAATCAAGGTCAAACTCATAAGAATCTCTCATCTCATCAAAACCAAGAACTTCAATTTTTATCTCGGTCATCAAAGATCTTCTTCTACTCAATGCATCAGCAACTTGGTTAGTAACTCCACTCTTCTACTTTATCACAAATGTGTAACTCTACAAATATTCAACCCATTTCATATGTCTCTGATTCAACTTAATCTAACTACCTAAATATTGTAAAGCCTTATGTTCAGTATACAACACAAATTCACTCGGTATCAAATAATGTCTCCATTTCTTCAGTGCTTGAACAATAGCATAGAATTCTTGACCATACATAGAATATTTCCTTCTAGCATCATTCAACTTTTCACTAAAGAAAGCAACAGGTTTACCTTCTTGACTCAACACAGCTCCAATTAAACTTCCACTTGCATCACATTCTACTTGAAATACTTTACTAAAATCAGGTAATGCCAAAATAGGTAATTCGGCAACCTTCTACTTCAGAGTCTCAAAACTTTTGTTAGCTCCATGTGTCCACTTGAATTCTCTTTTGTCTCCCCTCATGGTCTCATTCATAGTAGTACAAATTGAACTGAAATTCCTTATGAACTTTCGGTAAAAACTTTCCAAACCATGAAATGATCTTGCCTCACTAGCATTCACAAGTGTAGGCCAATTCAAAATAGCTTCAACCTTTTTAGGATCCATCTTCAAACCATCAACTAAAATAACAAATCCCAAATACAGAATCTCCTCTTTCATGAATGAATACTTTTTCATATTTATCAACAACTTTTCCTCTTTCAATCTCTGCAAAACTTGTCTAACATGCAACAAATGTTCTTCTTTGGTCTTACTAAATATCAAAATATCATCAAGATATACAATCACAAACTTACCTAGGAATTTCTGCAAAACTTCATTCATCAACCTCATAAAAGTACTCGATGCATTAGTTAAACCAAAAGGCATAACCAACCACTCATACAAACCTTCTTTTGTCTTGAAAGCAGTCTTCCATTCATCACCTTCTATGATTCTGATCTGATAAGACCCACTCTTCAAATCAATCTTTGTGAAATACTTTGCTCCAATCAAACTGTCCATTATGTCATCCATTCTTGGTATAGGAAACCTATACTTCACTGTTATCTTATTGATTGCTCTAGAATCAATACACATTCTCCATTCTCCATTAGTTTTTGGTGCCAATACAGTAGGTACTGCACAAGGACTCAAACTTTCTCTGATTAAACCTTTCTCCAGCAACTCTTGAATTTGTTGGTTCAATTAATGATTCTCAGTAGGTGTCAACTGATGAGGTGCCTTATTCAGTAAACTAGCTCCAAGGATTAGATCCATACAATGATCAATACTTCTTTTTGGTGGCAAACCATCAGGTACATTATCAGAAATGATATCACTGTACTCGGTGAGTAACTTATCAATCTCCTCAAGGACATTATCCTCTATTTTCTTACTCGGTTTGTTAGGGATCGCAGAAAAAAATACATCATTCTTCTTCAAAGAGTTAACAAACTTTCTTCCCTCCATCAAACAAACTTTCTACTTTTACTGAGTTAACTCCTTTACCGAGTTATCTTTCTACCTCAAACTTTGCATTCACCGAACTAGGTTAATCTGATAATCACAAGGTAAGAACTTTCCTTTCAACTTATTCACCATTTTATTCCATACCTTGATTTTTTCTTTGCCTTTCATCTTCCTATCTAGCTACAGATGTTCCCACCATAAGGATGCATGACTTTTCAATTTTGTGCTTGCAATCTTCACCTTCTTGTCTTCAAGAATGTTTTCATATTCAAAATACTTTTCCATCTTGGTGATCCAGTCCACCAATTCATCAAAATCTAGCTTTCCACCATACTCAAGAGGATTGAAATGTGGTGTTGACTTCAGACTTGTCAAAGCCTTCAAAAATCTTTCTTGACCTTGATCCATAACAGGTGTAGGTTCTGCATTCGCATGTTCTTCTTCAACTTCATCATCACTAACATCTTCAAGATGTCTACCTCTTCTCTGGTCTATTTCAATAGCTTCTAACCTAGCAAAAATCTACCTTAGCATATCTTCCAATCTTGGATCTGCATCTCACCTCCTATGAACCATCTTGACAACCCTCTACAATTGTAGGTCAGATTGCAATCTGATACCCCACAACAATCAACTAGGGATTCAAGAGGAACTTGCAAACCTAGATTCATAAACCTAGATCAAGATCTCACCTCGCTTTAATACCACATGATGTAAGGGCAGGGAGCAAGAGGGGCCAAACAATGGCACACCCTAATGATCCAAGCCTACTCAACACATGTGGAAGTAAACAAACACAACAGTGAGAGAGAGAATGTAGAAGCTTTCATATATTTTCATCAAATAGAACCATACATGTCGGGCTGTAAGGCCTTCTTGGTTAGGGCCAGGTATTACAATGAATTACAGAAGTCCTCAAACATGTGAGGATCTACCAATAATCTTTATTCTTACTATCTTCTCTCTCTATCCAAAACTTCCCCCTAAACTCTAAACCAACAACTACATTTATACAAGAAGCTACTGAGCTGAGTCAGCCTTCAAATCCACAATCAACAAAAGGAATGATCAAATCTAGGACCACACACTTTCCAATGATGGATTCCAACATTAAATTTGTGATCCAATATAAATGCACAAGTTGGCCACAATAGAAACTAAAACTAAACCCATCGGTGAGCAAGATAACTAAGCACAAGACAGGCAATGCTAAGTGCCAGTGAAATAACCAACCACCCACGAGATAACTAACCACAATCGATAACCAAAGGAAACTGACCAACTTGGTCAAAGAAGAAACCAAGCAACACATACAAACTCCAAATTTTTTTTGGTGACACAAGATTGCCGAGGACCCGAGATGCTCCTGCATCATTTTCATTCCTTCTCTCTAGTTCCATTTCATGATGGTACCTTGTCTTATGTATATACATGTCATCAAAATAGTTGACTTCTTTAGTCTTGTTCAAATCATGCATTTTGGTAGCCAATAATTGACACCCTTTCTTCTCATTGCATTTTATTTGCATGGTAGAAAGTTGTCTCAACTTGAATTCACATTAAATGTCTTGCAAATATACTTTATTACCTAGGTCATCTAAGAATTCTACTATTTTGATGAAATAATCAGCTCTCGTTCGGTGTTTCCATAACTAGTTCATACCTAGAATAATGTCATATGACCCTAAGGGTTCCACATACAAATTTACTTCTCTTATGAAGCTTATAATTTTAACCCTAGCCTCAAACAAACATTTCTCTATCAAAGCTCTGGACTAATTCACATACTCTACTGACCATGCATTAGCCATGAGATCAGTTCTTTTACAAAATTTACCAAGCATTCTAGGTGAAATAAATCTTTTAGTGTCTTCAGTATTAATTAATATCATTATGGGATTACCATCAAGCATACCTGTAGTCTCAATTGGACTGATTTGGCACTCCTCTTTCCTATTATCCACTATTGTGTGAATTATATGCCCAAATTTTGTATGTTGGTTAAGTAGTGTATTCATTTGTGCTTTCCCACCTTGAGTTCTGGTTGGACACTGATTGGCATAGTGATCACCCCCATTGGTATAACACCCACCTGGATGACCTTTCTTCTAAATTAAAATTTTTTTTTTCATAATTTCCCCTTCTTGCATTAGAGAACCCCTTTTTGTTTCCTCTACAATCTTTTCAATTCCCTTTAAATCGCTTCCCACTCTTGTTGCTTGAATCAAATGTGTCTACTCTTTTCTTGAAGGGTTGAGAGGGTTTTGATAATTTCACATTGTTTTGGCTTATGTCCCTAATGGTATCATATTTTTTACTTTTTACTCTTTCCAAACAACTTTTTCATAGGCTTCAAAAGTGGTGGATGGATCAAGAACATCACAAGGCCACGAATATGGTTATCAAGACCCATGATGTACTTCCTCATCTAAAATTTCTTATCTTCTTGGAGTTAAGGAATGTACTTAAGTAATTAGTTGAATTTTTTTGAGTACTTATTAATAAAAAGTTCTTCTTCCCTAAAGTCTTGAAATTCTGATAATTTTTTCTTGTAAAAGAGTTGAGGCAACCATGTCTTCCTAAAAAACTCTACAAACTTATCCCAAGTTACCTTTGTAGGATTAAGAATTAACTTGGTCCTTTTCTCCCCACCAACTAAAAACTTCCCCTATCATTTGATAGGATACCCAAACCACTTTTTGGGTCTTACTGTAGTCTTTGATGTTAAAGTATTTTTCCATCTCAGTTAGCCATGCTTCTGCAACATCCTCTAGGACTATATCATTGGTGTAGTCACTAATGGAGGGACCTCAAAGAGATCATTCCAATCATGTAGAAAGAGTAAAAAACAAGAGGATGTAGAGAGAATAAGAAATATATGTATTCACTTACTAAAAATTGGTTACTTTCAGTTGGCAACATACGTGCCTTCATACAACCAACCTACTTGATTACAACCTTCGGTCTTGATATTAGATCCAATTTTAAAGATTATGTCTTATTATTCTTGAGAGATACTACTAGATATGAATTACATTACATAAATATTTATTGTGACATGTAGGTTAGCTCAAAAACAAAGACCATTCCCCAAGAATAGGAAACATGAAGAAGCAAAATAGGGCAGGTCTTAAATCATAAGGAACTTGATCCATAAATCGTACAAGGACCAACAAGCCAAGCTTTAGGTCAACACAAGATCTGAGAAAAAAGATTTATGTTCCTATGAGCATCACAAGCTATATATTTCCATTGCAAGATTAAAATTAATCAATAGGTTGCAAACTAGCAAGAACGTGCTACTCGAGAGAGAACAATTCATAACTTGTGCAAAAAAGATCCAAATTAGGTGTGAACCTAGAAACATGATTGGTGCAGGAGAATATTTTTTTTGGTTTATTTTTTAAGTCATATTTGGCATTTTTTAATTTCCCTAAGGTCATGTTGACCAAGTTATGGAATCCACTAGGGATTTGGAGTCTATCTAGCTCCTAGGTTCTCATTGTGAGACTATGGTATGATGGTCTCTTTCTTGGAATATGGAGATAAATGATGTCAAGATGATTTCATAAGGTTTAGAGTGTGTGAAGAATCCATTTTGGAGTTAAGATGGGGTCTAGAACTCCATAGGACCTTCCTAAGGTCCCTAGGAAACAAGATTTGAAAAGTTGCTAAATTTGTTGTAAAAGTTGCTCAGTACAAATGTGTCTTAAGGCCCTAATTGGCTTAAGAAGTCTCTAAACCTCCCATAAACCTATTTTAGGGTTATATAAGTGAACCTTGGACCAAATCCTAAGGTTGGTCATTCTACTGTATGGAAAAAAAATTTTGGAAGTGTGCACAGTGTGTAGATTTGTAAGAAATTCAGTAAATAAGGAGTTAAAGGGAGTTTCCATGAGTTAGATTGGGATCAATGGTAGATACTAGATGTTATTGTGTGTGTTTAATTTCAAGTTCTATAATTATTTTAGTCCTTGTTTATTTCTTTGTCATAGTTTAAATCTTTACATTGTCTCTGCTTACTGGTTCATACCAGGAGAGTTGTACAAATGGGGATCTAACACACTATCCCACCATTCATTCTGTATGGCCTTTTGGTGATAGTGATTAGACTCCATGAGTGTACCATATTTATAAGGAGGGGCCTTGGAAAGCATGCTAAGTTTTTTTACAATAAATCCCTAAGCAAGCCATGGTGAGCCCAGCTAGGAAGGACTGAGCCAAGAAGAAGAATATGTTGCAGAGGTGAAATGAGAAATGTGGTTTAGTGATTAGAGACCTTATATATGGTCACTAAAAATATCTATATACAAGGATAAATTGTGATCAATCCATTTGATCACCCAAATAAAAGAAAAACTTCATGCAATTAGTAAAGGCCTTAAACCCTACCAAAATCATCTATTTCTAGTTAGGGGGTTGTACGGCCTGGAGGAACCCTAAAACCTCCAAAACCCTTGAGAGGTTGGATAATGTTGCAAGAATCAACAATTAGTTTTTAGGGTCATTTGGAATCAAATAGGTGAAAGACCCTATTTTCTTGGAGAAGGAGGCCTAATTGGGGCTCTCCCTTTTAGCCCTAAATAAAGAAGGAAGTGTGAGATCAGTAAGTGAGATTGGTGAAGTGAGAGTTGAAACACATAAAATGGAACTGCATAAGATATTTTCCAACACCTCCTCACCTCTACAATTTCCTAAGTTCATTTGGAGGTGGTAAGCCCTTATCCTAGCTTAAGGGTGAGTGTATGCATGGAAGGAGTGAGCACCAAGAATTGCTTTGTCTTGGTTGGATTGTATTGGTAGTTTGGTTTGGGTTGAAGACTACGGGATTGAGCCTTTGATGGAATCCTATAGGTCATTTTTGTTAGTTGGAACACTTAAGGGTCACTAGGTAGACCTACATAAGGGCTAGTGATTAGCTCTTCCCAACCTCCCTATCATATTGGTATCATAGCCTCAAAAATTTTTGGGATTGCATAGTGCATGTCAGAGTGTGAATCAAGTGGGTCTTCAAACATGGTGACTAATATGGAGTTAGCAAATAAATTTGAGGACCAAGAAGAAGACAATAGGTTGTTAAGGGAAAGGATAGCCAAATTGGAACAAGTATTGGGTGAAGTGCAGATGAATACTGAAGAAGTCAGTGATAAGTTAGATTGGGGAGAGGTAAAGAACAAGGAGATCCTTGAGGAGGAAAAGACTCTAGAGCTAGACCATGTGTTACATCAAGATCCACTCTTGAAAGCCTTGAAAGCCATGAGTGGGAAAGCTCTAGAAGGTATACCATTATTTAGTGGTAAAATGGAGGCAAATCTAGTCATGGACTGGATAGAAGGCATGGAGAACCTTTTCGAATGTGATGGGGTCACCAAAGCACAAAAGGTAAGAGTGGCCAAATCTAAGCTTAGAGGCTCTTCCTTAACATGGTGGAAGTTTATTCAAACTGAGAGAGAAAAGGAAGGCAAGAATCCAATCTCTACTTGGAAGGGCATGGTGATAAAAATAAGGGAATCCTATATGATAGATGACTATGTGATTGAAATGCATAAAAAGAGGTAGAGTTAGGACAAAATGACCTTGATGTGAATTCTTATATAGAGTAATTTCAAAAACTTTGTATGAGGTCAAATGTGTCAAAAGATGAAAGCATCAAAGTAGCTAGATATTTGAATGGCTTGAAGTGGATTATTCAAAAAGAGATGACTCTTCTCAATCCCAAGACAGTACACTAGTGTTATCAATTGACAATCAAGATTGAAGAAAAGAGCATAAGGAAACAAGATCAAACCTCCAAGAGTAGAGGTAGAGGAAGAGACCAAAGGAGACATAGAGGAAGCTACCAAGGTAGAGGGACTGAACAAAGAAGTTGGGGAGAGTCCAAGCCTGTAGAGCATAGTGGTGATTCATCTTCTAGAGGGAATTTTAGCAGAGGTAGAGGCAACCAAGGTGGCTCAAACAAAGGTAGAAGCGTAGGTAGGAGAAATTCATATTTTGCTAGCATGAAATGCTACAACTATGGGCAGATGGGACATCTAGCTTATAGATGCCCGGATAAGGAATCTTCTTCAAATATAGAAAAGAGAGTGGCCTACACTCAAGAGGAAACTTCAAGTGTCAAGTCACTGGAGGTTATCCATATTGAATCAAAAATGGGTGAGAACCTCATGTTTAGGAGGATTCTTATTAGATAGCCATCAAAGGAAGAGCCAAGGCAGAGAAGAGCACTATTTAGAGTGAAGTGTAAATTCATGGGTAAAGTTTGTAAAGTGATTGTTGACTCTGGTTCCATAGATAGCAGAAGAGGCAGTTAAGAAGCTCAATCTTCCCAAGGTACCTCATACCAGTCCTTACAAGGTAACATGGCTAAATAAAGGACAAAGTGTCCTAGTAAATGAGCAAGCATGGATGGAGTTTTCTATTGGTGGGTACAAAGACAAGTTTTTGTGTGATGTGCTACCCATGGATGCATGCCACCTATTGTTAGGGAGGCCATGGTAGTTTGATAGAGAAGCTATCTAAAATGGCAAGGACAACATTGTTACCTTCAAGAAAGATGGAAAAACCTTCAAATTGCAATTTATGATAGAAGAAGGGGAGCAATCCAAGACTCCTAGTGTATTTTTGAGTAATGGAAAGGAGATGTTACATATACTCCAAGCAAGGGACAATGAAGGAGATGCCATAGTAGTGAAACCTAAGGAAGAGGAGAAGCCTACTCAAGCACCACTACCAAAGGAGATTCAAGGGTTACTTGGTAAGTACAAGGATATTGTAAGTGATGGGACACCATCAACCCTACCACCTAAGAGATCAATTAGTCATCAAATTGACTTCATACCAAGGGCCTCATTACCAAATAAGGCAACATACAAACTCACAACAGAGTAGAATCAAGAGGTGGCTAGGAAAGTTCAAGAATTGCTTGATCAAGGGCTCATTAAGAAGAGCATTAGTCCATGTGTGGTACTAGTGTTCCTAGCATTCAAGAAAGGATTCAAATGGATGCTTTTCACTGATTCAAGATCCATTAATCAAATAACAATCAGATATAGGTTTCACATACCTAGGATTGAGGACTTGATGGATTGCTTAGGAGGAGCACAATACTTCACCAAGATGGATCTTAAGAGTGGTTACCACCAGATTGGAATAAAGGATGGAGATGAGTGGAAGATATCCTTTAATACTAATGAAGGGCTATATGAGTGGCTTTTAATGCCATTTGGGCTTACTAATTCCCCTAGCACATTCATGAAGTTGATGAATGAAGTGCTAAAGGACTACATAGGTAGATTTGTGGTGGTATAGCTTGATGATATACTTATCTTCAGCAAGACAAAAGAGGAGCACTTAACACATTTGGAGATTGTACTCAAGAGACTTCATGAGGTACAGTTGCCAATCAACTTAGAGAAATATAAGTTCCTCGAGCAAGAGCTAGTTTATTTGGATTTTGTGGTGTCCAAAGGTCAACTAAAAATGGATCCAAGCAAGGTAGAAGCTATCACAAATTGGCCTACACCAACCATGAGAACATAAGTAATAATTTTTCATGGTCTTGCTCAATTTTATAGGAAGTTCATAAGGAACTTTAGTGGCATATGTGCACCAGTCCTAGACACCATAAAGGGTGGAGTGAAGACCAAGTTTAGATGGATACTAGAAGCCAGCAAGGAATTTGAGAAGTTGAAGCAGCAAGTGGCAATACAACCCATTCTCCTACTACCTAATTTTGACAAACTTTTCACCTTGGAGTGTGATGCAAGTGGCATAGTAGTTGGAGGAGTGTTGAGTCAAGAAGATAGGCTCATAGCCTTCTTCAGTGAGAAGCTTAATGAGGCTAAGAAGAAGTATTTAGCATATGACTTGGAGCTATATGCTTTAGTCTAGTCACTTAGGAAGTGGAGGCATTACCTCCTATATGCACCCTAAAATGGTCGCCTAGACTATGGGCCCCCATTCTTCAATTTATCAAATGACAAAATCAATTTATCAATTTCCTGAATCAATGTCTTGCAATATTTTTAATTCAAATCAATTTCCTTGATCAAATCATAATTAATTCAATTATTTCAATATTTCCTAAGGTTTGATCATTTTATCCTAAGTTTTATTTAATTAAGAGAACATGCTCCCTTTTAATTAAATTAAAAAAAATCTTATAAATAAATAATAAAATCCACTTTATCCTATGTGTGCCAATGAAAAAGGAGTTTCTAAATTTAAAAGAAAAAGAAAAAGACTTTTTGTCTACACATTGAATGCACACTTTCCAAGATGAGTGGAATCTC
The DNA here is from genome assembly GCA_027943335.1 of Chamaecyparis obtusa. NCBI lineage: Eukaryota > Viridiplantae > Streptophyta > Pinopsida > Cupressales > Cupressaceae > Chamaecyparis > Chamaecyparis obtusa. The sequence goes on from BSBK01007006.1 coordinate 883,806, forward strand.
CTTTTGCCTCTTAATCTCTTCCACACATCTGTTTGCCTCTTAACCATGTCCATTGATTTTGCCTCTTGAGAATCTTGTGCACCAAAGTCAAAATGAGAATTTTTCTCCACCCTTGGATTTTGCCTCTTAATCTCTACCATTCATTGCTCTTTAAAAGGAACCCTCTCCTTCTCATTTGAGCATCCAAATTTTAGGGATCCAGATTTTATGTTATTTTTTATGTTGCAGGTTTGGAGAGCGATTTTGGAAGAGAGTTTGAGCAATTGAGCTTGAACATTGTGACTTCTTTCTTCTTGTCTTCTTCTCTCATGCATCCATGGCAATCCATTTATATTACTCTTGCACTTGCATATTAGGTTAGATTCATATTTCATTTCATAGAATAATCTTGCATGTGTATTTTCTTTCATAGATTATTTTTCTTTCATGCATTGTTATCATATATAATAAGCTTCCATTTTCATTTGCATGCATATTTGATGATCATAGAGGCTAGCACTCTTTATTTTCCTCTTTGAATCTCTTGTTTTATGGTGTACTTGCATGGGCACAAACTGAGTCTAAACTAAGGGCCTCCATTAAAAACCCTTGCACTCCATGAATAGAGAGCTATGAGTCACCATTTGAGACCTCATTCTTGAGCAATCTTGGATATAATGACTCATAGAAGTGTGTCAACATTTTAGCACATAGTTTTGGTGCTTACTCTGGGGCTGATGCTCCTAATTTTCCTTCATTTTATTCATATTTTCTAATCTTTACATGGTTATTTTATTGAAATTTTTCAAGCCTAACCCTTGTGCAGGATGAGTTGAAGACAAAACCTAGGGATTTTTTGGAAGATTTGATCATATCTCACAAATGGCTTCGAGTTTTGGTCTGAAATTTTTTTTACAGGTTGGAGATGGGTCAAATGTGACTCAGTATGAAAATCATATTTTTCAGATGATTTTTTCATGATTTATATTTTTTTATGATTTTTCATGAAAATCCATTTATGGTCGCAAATCAGCCAATTTTTCAGAAAAATTTACATTTTTGGAAATATCTAGAAACTCTACAGGGGGTATGTTCTCTATGTTTTTGGTTTTGATGACAAATAATGGCTTTAAAATCTGATCTTTGAAAATGGGTATGTCTTGATAAATAGGGTCCCTAGGGCACAAATCAAAAAATATTGCTAAAAATTTTACATTTTTGGAAAGCTCTCTATTTTTTAACAAGGGTCTCTTTTTTGCATTTAGGGTTTAGAATCTAAATTCATGTCATATAGGTCCAACCTTGTTGACTAGGTGAAAAATCAAAATTTAAAATAAAAAAAAAGAGGGGCCTTTAATGATTAGCTTGCACTTATTTTTCACATGGTTCAATACATGATATGAGTTGTCATTTGGATTATTTTTTGGTTATTATTGCTCCTAACAATTGATTTTCAGATCTAACCCTAGGGTTTGCATAATTTGAATGTATGTTGCATATTTTGTTTTCTTATTTGCTTGTCTTGCTTGTTGCAGAGTTTGTGGCTTGCTTGCAAAGAAAAGCTAAACAAAAATAAAAATAAGGTAAAATCTACTAAGCATGTTGCTTTGGACTTGAGGTATTTTGTTGCATCTCTATAACATTTGGATTTTGGAAATAAAAATGAACCTCTCATGTGTCTGACTTGAGTGTTTCTCACTTTTGTAGATCACACTTCCAATTGTTTCTCTAAAGGAAATAATGAATCTAGATTTGTTTTCTCACATATATGTTTCACATAGTAATTAGGCCCTATGAACACTATTTGTGGCATTCTTAAGAGATTTGGCTTCATTCGCTTGCCTTACATGCGAAGCTCTTCTCGACAATAGATCCCCTTGTAGGTAGGGAAGGACTTGTTATCATCTCATTGTCCCACTTGGTTTAGTCTTCAAAATTTGATGGTACATTCTCTCTTGGTCTCATTTAGAGAGATCGGTAGTCATTGTTTTTGGCATACAAACCTTGGTGAGGTGATTTCAACTTAGTGTGTCAATTAATCTACTTGCTATGTCTGGGTGAGGTGAAGAGGCTAGAGGAGTATGCTTTGTTCCCTTTTGGGCACATCAGAAACTTGGAACCCTTGAATCCGAGCTAAGTCCCCATGTGGTCCATATTGTGAGTCTTCCTTGTTAGGTAGGGTTAACCATAGTGGACACTCCCTTTATTGGGTAAACCACATGGATGAAACCTCAAGCAGTATTAGCCATTCCTATCATGGAGCAACAACCGCTATATAAATATCCTTATGGAAGAAATATCCACAAGTGTGGTCTCTTGTTGGGCTATCAGATCTCCTCAGCAGCTCCTGATTGATTAAATTCTCAGACTGTGTCAAAACCTTAGTGCGCCGGGATTGGATTTTACCCATTTGAGATTGCAAGAGTTGTAGAGTTAACCATTACTAACAACCATAGTGCAACCAAGTTTTTTTCTTTTCTAGGACTATGTGCATGACTAAAAAACATTTTGAGAACATACACAAGTAGAGTCCTTAGGGAGTAGAATACTATGTCACTATTCTTGTTCATGCGCAAGGTTGCTTTGTCCCTTGCTCATTGTTTGAAGACAATTATTTTCTTGAACTCCCTGATTGTTGTCTTACGTGCCTAATTAATGATAAGAATTTGTTAATGCATCTAGTTAGTCAATTAAAATGAACAAAAACTAAGTTCCTGAGTCAAAAAAAACAACTTTTTATAGCTTGCTGTCAGCACCTATCACCTATCCTTAGAGTGAGCTATCGCCCAGTGTTGATTCATTATCACCTAAAACTGTCAACTTACTTGATTTGCTATCTTGTTATTTCGAGTCTTCCTCGGTTGATCTGAGTTAGATTAGGTCACTTACCCTGATGTTAGAAGCATGTTTGCACCTTGGATTCTTGTGTTTTGACCTCTTGAACTAGTAATCTTTGATTTCATGAGCGACCTTGCTTGGAGTTAGTGAGCTGAAAACCATCCTTGTTGAGAAGATAAACCTTCGGATCCTTTGATAACATGCTTGGAGAGTTTTAGTAATCTCTTGTCCATTCACTTCCATAAAAATTCAAATTCAATCAACATAACTTGGGTAAATCATCCTCCTGATCCATATGTGTTAGGGTATTCACCCATTCAGTGGGCACCTCTGTGGTAGTGTTGGTTTATGCCTCTTGCAAAATTATATCTTATCACCAACATAACTCCCCCCATTAAGACTTTCAAAGAGCTTGTCTATAGATTTTTCCAACACTTTTCATACAACCTTTCAAGATCTATCACCATGTTGGACTTATGTAACTTAAAGCAAAATCAAGGGGAATCCTTTGTCACTTTCTTGCAAAGGTGGAGATGACAATGCTCTTGCTACCCTAGGACCATCCTTGAAAATGAGAAGATTGACATCCTTGTTAGCAACTTGGTTCCCAAAATGTAGTATGAAGTTAGGAAGATGGTTTTTGATTCCTTTGACACCATGGTTGAAACTACATGTCGGATTGAGGATGTTTTGAGGGAACAAGGAATTTTGACCAAACATGGAAACAACAAGAACAACAATGGTCAAAATAACAACAACCCTAACAAAGATAAAGGAAAGAAATCACATTGGAATAAGAAAAAACAAGTGGTCAATGATGGAGTTGTGGACTCCTCCAAACCCACAGATCAAGTTGTTTTACACTTGTCTAGTGTTGTTCAAGCCATGAAAATCAATGCATCTAATCAACAAGAGCACAGGCCAAGATACCAAGATAAGCCTAAGAAAGAGAGACGTTAGTTTTCAAAACTTGGTGATTCATATGAGGATGTCTTGAAAACACTCATTTCAAACAACCTTGTACATCCTCAAGATCCCACAAAGCATTATATACCTAATGTTAAGCCACATTGGTGGGATGAGAAAGCCTTTTGCAAGTTTCACAATGGCATTGGACATGATATTGAAAAGTGCTGGAAACTCAAACATATCATCCAAGATCTCATTCAGAATGGAAAACTTAAGGTAGATGGATTGAAAACCAATGTTGATAATAAGGCATTCAAATAACCTTTTCCCAATTATGAGAAGGGGGAAACCTCTAAACCTAAGAATGGCAGGGTTGAGTTTAATTACACTTACACAGATGCAGAGAATGTTGTCAACATGCTTGAAGTTGTAGAAGAGAATGTCAACATGATGAGGGATAAAGATCCCTATGGTTAAGATCTAGACATGGAGTCTCCTCCTATCTTTGATGAAGAACCCATCCTAGTGCTACAGGGTCCTAACTCCAAAGTGTCATCTCAAACTCTCAATGTTGTCACATGAAGTCAAGGTCCCCTTGTCATTAGAGGACCTAGTTCAAGTCAACCAAGTAAACTAAAGCAAGTGGCATCCAAGAATGTCACCTCAAAACCAACAGTCAATCCTAAGTTAAGCTATAATCTTGTCGATCAGTTGCAAAGAACACCAGCGTAGATTTTGATCTTTGAGCTCTTAGAGTTGTCCCCGAGACACAAGCAAGTCCTTGAGGATGCTTTGCATGTAGCGAATGTCCCCAACAACTTAGACATTGATCAATTCCAAAACATGGTTAACCATACTACTAGCCCTCATTACCTTACCTTTTCGGAGGATGATGATAAATATCTGAGCCACCCACATAATCTCGCTCTTCATATTGAGGTCATGATCCACAAAACCTATGTTAGGCATGTGTTGATCGATGGGGGTGTTGGGCTTAATATTTGTTCCTTGAGTCTCTTGAAGACATTGGGTTATTCTAAACAAGTCATAGATACTAGAAAATAGATCACTATCAAAGCTTATAATGAGGTGGAAAGAAGTTCCAAGGGGTTGGTCATTCTTCCTGTTAGGATTGGCCCTATTGAAAAAGATGTTTTATTCCAAATAGTTGATGTTGGCCCCCTAGCGTACAATATCTTACTCGATAGACCATGGATTCATGATATGCAAGTAGTGTTGTCTACCTATCATCATTGTGTTAAGTTCCCTTACAATGGAGTAGAGATTTGTATACCTGGGGATAACACTTTATCTATTAACTTAGTTTTAGCGAGTGCTCATGTTCCCCTCAATAGAGAAGTAGAAGACTTCAATGCAACCTTAGTTGAATGTAAAGACAAGTTCAAGTCAATAGACCTTGGCATGGGGGGTATCTACTCATCCCCCTCACAAATCTACTAGTTTCACCTAGGTCTTATGGAAAGCCTTCACAAGAAATGAGACACTCCTCTTCAACTATGACTTTATTTGGCACATTTGTAGGGTCCTCGATGCCTATTCAAGATGAGAAAGAAGAGATAGTTTTTAAACACTAGATTTATAGAGAAGAGAAATACATGCATAATGAGAACTTCTCTCCCTCTCCTAAGGCTTATGGAAGAGGGTATACTTTTTTTAAACAAATGGGCAATCCTGGACATGGCCCTCTTAGTCACAGATTGGATGCTAGAGCTAAACCTCTTGATCATGATCTTTTTGGATGAAAGTCTAAGAAGATGGTTGGCCTAGGATTTGTGAATCGCAACAAGAACATTGATCCTATCCTTAATGAGTCAAATAATGAAGATGAACTAGAATACATACCTAATTTGAAAAATCAGCAAGATATGTGCGAAGATTGGGTCCCTTCCACTAATCTCCTTTGGGGAGATTCAAATAATCCAGTCACTCATGAGACAGTTTCAAGCTTAGAACAAGATGAATTAGATGTAGAAGATCCTATCATAGAACATCAATGAAAGAATCTTGTTCATTTGATGGAAAGAGAAGGTGTTACCCTTGATGACATTAGAACTTCCACATCAAGATGTCCCAAACCTTCATGGTGTAAACATCCTAGTCAAAGTTCAGAAACAAGTTCATATGAGTATGAATGGGACTCCTTCTCATAGCCTTCCACAGTTGACATGGATGTTGATGTCATCCACACTTATAGTTCTCAACCCAAGGTAGCTGACAAGTCACATGTAGGATTTGAGGATTTGAACCCACATGTTACCTTAGTGGATGATCCTTCACTTGTTAGAATGAATCCTAATTTGGGTAGCTTAGAAGTATACTTGATGGACTCTAACTCTTCGGTCACCAAAGATGATATCATTCACATTCACAACCTTGAACTAGTCATTGACTTACCTCTTGTTCATCCTAACCTCCTTGATTGGTCCTAACACTATCAAGAACCTGAGCTCTTAACATTTCAAAATGATTATGAGATAGCTTGTTACTTGAATGCCATTGAACCTATAGTTTCTTCCACCAGTAAATCGGCTACCAGCATGATAGAGCCAAACATCAAGTACCTTAGTCAAAAAATAAAAAGAAAATAAAATCAAAAGAATAGGAGTTTTGATGGTGAAAACCACTATGTGGCGGTGACAGAACCAAAAAAAAAGTAAAAATAAATGATGTATCCAAGGGTGAAAACCTCTCTGAGGTGCCTAAGGATGAGGTACTTGATTGTCTCCCTAGCTACTTTCAAGAAAGATCTTCAGTGCTTATTGAACCAACACAAACAATCAATTTGGGTATAGATGAGGCTCCATAGATAGTTCACTTGGCTCAGTCCTTGTCACCACAAGAAAAAGAAGCTTACACTAAGTTCTTACAAAAAAAGAAGATCAACTTTGCATGGACTTATTTAGATTTTCCATGGTTGGACACTAATCTTATCATGCATCACTTGTCCATAGCTCCGAGTGTCAAACTAGTTAAACAAAAATTGAGAAAGATGCATCCTCACATAGCTCTCCTGGTCAAAGTGGAATTAGAGAAACTCCTTGGTGTAGGATTCATAAGAGCTATTGACTATGCTGAATGGATATCAAACATTGTACTAGTTTCCAAACATGAAAATCCATTCGAATTTGCATAGATTTTAGAGACGTCAATAGAGCATGCCCAAAAGATGACTTTCCACTTCCAAACATAGACATGATAGTGGATATGACTGCGGGTTATGAGATTTATTCCTTGATGGATGGTTTTTTTGGATACAGTTAGATTAAGATAGCTCCTGAAGATCAAGAAAATACTGCATTCACTTGTGCATGGGGTACCTATTGTTGGAATATTATGCCTTTTGGATTAAGAAACATAGGAGCCACCTATCAATGAGCTATGACAACCATTTTTCATGACATGATGCATAAAAACATGGAAGATTATGTGGATGACACCTTGGCCAAGTCTAAGAAAAGAGACACACACTTAGATGATTTAGAAGTCATCTAGATCACATGGAACAATTTCAACTAAGGTTAAATCCTAAAAAGTGTGCATTTGGTATCACCTCTGGAAAACTACTAGGATTCATCATTTCAGCAAAAGGAATAGAGGTAGACCTTGAAAAAGTCCAGGAAATCATAGATATGCCACCTCCTAGAAACATTATTCAAATGAGGAGTCTTCAAGGATGTCTTCAATCTATAAGGAGAATCATTTCATAGTTGGCAGATAGAGCTCCAACTTTCAACAAGAACTTACACAAAGGAGTCAAATGTGTCTGGAATGAGGATTTTCAAAAGAGCATAGATCAAATCAAAAAATACTTGGAAAATCCTCCCATTTTAAAGCCTCCTATCCCAAAGAAACCACTTGTTCTATACATTTCAATGACAGAATCTTCCTTGGGGGCATTACTAGCTCAACTTGATGAAAATGGGAAGAAAGAGCAATATACTACATTAGTCGCACTCTTGTTTCATATGAGGTTAACTACACCAGCATTAAGAAAGCATGCCTTGCAATTGTGTTTGTTTCCCAAGAGTTGCACATTACATGCTTGCGCACACTATACACCTCATAGCAAAAACAGATCCACTCAAGTATTTACTAGGTAAGGCTGCCCTCATAGGTAGACTTGCTAAATGGATGATGATCCTTTCAGAGTTTGACATAGAGTACATTAAGCGTAAAGAAATCAAAGGACAAGCAATAGAAGATCAATTGGTTAATTTCCCAATACAAGATAATGCACCTATTCAATTTGACTTCCCAGATGAACACATCATGTATATGACTAAAAGAACATGGAAGATATTCTTTGATGGATCCTTTATGCAAAATGGTTCAGGAGCTGGTGTGTTGTTTGTTTCTCCTCATGGGTACACGATTCCTAAGTCTTACAATTTATTTTTCCCATGTACAAACAACATTTCTGAGAATGAAGCTTTAACAAATGGACTTAAGATAGCCATAGAATGGAGAATCATAGATTTACACATCTATGGGGTTCACAGTTGATAATCAACCAAGTCAATGATGAATATCAAATAAAAAATGAGAAACTGGTACCTTACAAGAAAATGGTTGATTCCTTGAAATGATACTTCACATTTGTCACATTTCAGCAAATCCCTAGAGCAGAAAACAAAGTAGCTAATGTTATGGCTACACCTGCTTCACTCCTTCAGTTAGGGGAACATGAATCTAGAATTGAATTCCTAGTGGAAGAGCTACATCACCCTATCTATGACTCCTAAGAAAGTTATGTGATTTGTACCCTTGTTGGTCATGAGTCATCCCGTTATGGTGCTATTTACTCATACCTTCATGATGGAATTATTCCTGAAACCTTTAACTGATTTGAACGGTGAAACCTTACCCGAACCGCCTCTCTCCATTCCCTTATTTCTGGTGATTTGTATAGGAGGATTCTAGATGGAACACTTCTTAGATGCTTAGAAAAGGAAGAATCCGACCAAGCGTTAGTTGACATACATGAGGGCATCTATGGGGGACATTCCAATGGTCTTTCCATGGCCCGAAGGTTGCTTAGGGCGGGGTACTATTGGCTTACGATGTAGATTGATGTAGTATCTTTTGAAAATTCATGTGAAAAGTGTGAAAAACATGGTAACTTGATACGTGCTCCAGGCAGGGAGCTCATTCCTTCTATATCTCATTGGCCATTTTAGCATTGAGCCTTTGATCTTGTTGGGCAAATTCATCCCAACTCATCAAGTGGACACAAGTTTATTATCACTACTATTGATTACTTCACTAAATGGGATGAAGTTATCCCAATTTATGTTGCCTCGGGAAAGATGGTCTCTCTTTTCACTCTGAACCATATCATCTTTCAATATGGAGTGCCTTCCAAGATTATCACTGACAATGGGGTCCAGTTCAAAAATAAAGACCTTAAACAACTCTATAAGAAATTCAAGATTAAAAAACATTGGTCCTTCATTTACTTCCCGCAAGGAAATGGTCAAGTAGAGGCATCAAACAAAACCATTCTTAAAATCCTACATAGAACAGTTTCTAAAAATGGTAGAGATTGGCATTTACAGATAAATCTGGTTTTGTGGGTCTATCGAACAAGTATTTGTACTCCTAGTGGGGCTACTCCTTTTGCCCTTACATATGGCATTGAAGTAGTGTTACTATAATCATTGAAAAGTGGACAAGATCATTCACGTGATTAATCAAGGCAAAACTAAGGAGAAATCAAGGCAATTAAATCAAAACAAGCATTTAGCCAATCAAAATTCAAATCAAGCTTTAATTCAATTTAATTAAAAATCAAAGCCATAAATTCAAGTTAAATCGATCAAATCATGATAAATCAAATCAATGTGCAATTAATCAAATTAATTGTATAGTTTAATTTAAAATCAAATTAACCCATTCAAGGGGTGCACATGGCTAAACAAATTAATTAAATTCAATTAATTAAGTCCTATTTTCTCTCAATGCCACATGGGAGGAAAAAGTCTCAACCAATAGGATCTAAGGAAAGAGCTCACATGAATCAAGCCAAAATGAATCTCAATCACTCAATTGGAAAGAACATCTCATCCACTCATCTTGTCTTCTTGTCCCAAGCTTTGAGGACAATCCATTTAAATTGTCTCCAAAGGGTGGAACCAAGGACTTAATGCCAACTCAACCTTGATCAAATCCAACTACACCCCCTACCCTTGCCAAATCCTATAAAAGAAAGGGATAATTCACTCATAATTGATCCACAAATCTAAGAATTGCATCTAACCTCTTGAGATATTGAGCTAGAAAGGCAAATTTAGAAGTTAATTAAGTATTTCAATTTGGAATTGAACATTTTATCTTTCTTTATCATTTATTCTCATTCTAGGACTGTCATTAATGGAGGCTTGCTGAGAGCTTCATCATTAACATCCCTAGCTAGAGATCCATAGAGTGCTTAATTGTCTTTATTTGTTAAAATAGCTCTTCCTTTGTGGTAATTTAGTTATTTTATTCAATTATTTGCAATACTAACCCTATAAAGGTACAAATTCTATTAATATGATTTAGAATAACAAAGAGGGGGGGTGAATTAGTTGTTCTCAGGTCCAGATGTATAAAACAATCTTTTAAACTCTTCAACAAATCAGATCTAATAACCAACACCTACTCAGTCATTACTGATTGCATAACAAAAACATATAATAGTGCAGTCCACTTATCCAATAGCATCTAACTTGCAAAACATAGAAATGTTCAAACCAAAACATTTACACAAGTATCAACACCAGGATTTATAGTGGAAACCCAATTTGGGAAAAACCACTTTGTAACATGTTACTATTATGTTCACTCTTCTGAAGTGAGCTCGGTGAAAAGCCAACCCTGTCAAAGGTTACAAGCACACTGTCAGGTGTGACCCGGTTAAAGGATTTCAACCACTCTGTTAAAAGTGTGCCTTGTTATAGGACTTACATACACTCCATTATAATGCAACCTTGTTCAAAGGATTTATACCTATGACTATTAGGTCAACCTTTGTTAAAAGGATTTTGACTGTTACAATGGTTAGAAAGTAGCATTAATATTGATCTGAGGAACATACAACTCACTTTGCAAATATCAAATCCAATTTTGTACACATATGCTGGCTTACTGACTATGAACCTTTTCCATCTCCATCACTGATCTACTCAGAACCCTTCAAGTGATCACAACACTTCTCCTTCAGAATTTTTTTCTTAGACAGTCAATAACAATACTTCCAGCATTCACTTCTTTCCATGTATTCAACCTCTTGCTTAGGTTTCCTTAATACTACCTCTATTAGGTCAATACATCTTTTGCCGCTTAATTTCCTTTGTAGATCTTAGGGTTAGGTAAAATTCATTGAATCTATCCTACATTATGCTCTTCGACTTATCTTTGAAATATCTTGAATCTCTTAAAGATTTACAATAAAATGTTTTATAGTGCATTAAATGCTTTCATACAATCAATAAATAAAGTCAACACATTTTACATAATTTAAGAATTCAACGATGTTGGCTAGAAATTTGAATTCTTCAACAAATGCAAAATACTGACGCTCAGTCAATACTGTGTCCACCTTCTTGGTCTTCTCTAGAAAGCTCGGTCACCACATAAACTGTTCCCTCGGCTAACACTGTCTTCCTCGATAATTAACTGGTGTTCGGTCAACATTGTTTTTACTCAGCATTCACTAGCTCGGTCGACACAAACAACACTCATCTTAAACTAGATTTCTTCACTTATGCTCGGTTAAGCCTACTAGTTTAGTCTTCATTCTTACTAAGATAAACAATACATTGTCTTATCATTATGCCACATAATCAAGTACTCATTGAAGTATCAAGATAACTCAACCTTTCCTTAGGTGTTGTTGTTACCAACCTTGCCTATCCCCTTAGCAACACTCAAATAGATATAGTACTTTCTTAAATAGAAATAGTCTTACCAATTAAGGTTTGACATCAATGACAATACAACAATTGCTTCAATTGCAGTTTCCAACAATCTCCCTCTTTGGCATTGATGGCAACACCATATGAATATCACATGAATTACCAACCAATCCAAAACTTATCTATTTATTAGAGAAATGTATAATATCCTTAGCTTCATTCTGATATAGAATTAATTAGCCATGCATCACCATCCACTAAATTTCTCTCACTATCTTGATCTTCTCATTTTGTGTATTCATCTGTCATTATCTCCTTCTTTGACAAAAAATGCCAAAGCAGCAACAAAAACATACATCCTGGAGATGTAGATATCATCCTTTCAGTTTAGTAGAATATTTCTCCCTCTGTTATCTTGCTTATGACTTATTTTGACTTGTTGTGCTCTTCAAAACTCTAGGCTACTCCTAAAGTGTGACCTTTCTCTGCATCAATATTTTAGATGTTCTTTGCAGCATACTTGATGCAGTGCTCCTAGCTTGACTAGGCAGCCTCAGTTAGGGGAAGGACCCCTAATTGACTTCTCAGGTATTCATGAGCTTCTTTAGGTAAAGATTTAGTGAATATATCTGCTATTTTTTCCTTGGTATTCACATATTCCATGTGGACCTCTTTATCTTGTACCAGTTCTCTCAAGTAGTGATACTTGATGGCAATGTGTTTGGTCTTTGTGTGCATCACTAGGTTTTTAGAGATGTTGATAGCACTTGTGTTGTCATAGAAGATGACAATTGGTTCAGTGATTTCTTCTTTCATGCCTACCAACAATTGCTTTATCCATATCAAATTTGAACAATTGACAGCTGCAGCCACATACTCAGCTTCAGCAGTAGATTGGGAAATGCAATTTTGTTTCTTGCTTGTCTAGGAAACTAATCTCTGTCCAAGAAAGAAAGCTCCACCACTAGTACTCTTTCTATCATCTACATTTCCTACCCAATCAGCATCTATATACACTCTCAGTTTAAATTTTTTACGCTTCTTATAGTACAATCCATAGTCAGCAGTTCCTTTCAAGTATCTCATGATTCTTTTAACTGCCATCATGTGAGTTTCCTTAGGATTGGTAGAAAATCTTGCCACAATCCCAACAGCTAATGCAATATCTGGTTTGCTATGTATAGCATACTATAGCTTTTCGATCATAGATCTATACAAAGTCTGGTTAACTTCTATAGCATCATCATTCTTAAACAACTTTTGTCCAGTAGCCATGGAAGTACTTACTAGCCTTGAGTCTTCCATACCAAAGGTTTTCAGTATCTCATGAACATATTTAGACTAGGTGATGAAGATTCTTTTCTCCATCTGATATACTTGCAAACCAACAAAAAATTTGATCTCCCCAAACATACTCATTTCAAATTTAGTTTGCATTTCATTTGAAAATTTCTTACACAAGGCATCTTGTCCACCAAATATAATATCATCTACAAAGATTTTGGCTAACAATATTCCTTTACCTTCTTCATCTTTCATGTACAGATTGCTTGTGTCATTTGTCCTTGAGAATCCAATCTGTATTAGGTAGTTGTGCAATCTCTCATACCATGCTCTAGGAGCTTTCTTTAATCCATATAGTGCTTTATTCAGTTTGCAAACCATGTGTCTTCTATTTGGATCAAAAAATCCTTCTAGATGTTCAATATATACTTCTTCTTCTAGTATACCATTTAAAAATGCAAACTTGACATCCATTCGGTATATCTTGAAACTTTTATAGGCAGCATATGCAAGCAGAGCTCTGACTCCTTCCAATCTTGCTACAGGGGAAAATGTTTCCCCATAATCTATTATGTCTTCTTGTGCATAGCCTTTGCATACCAGCCTAGCCTTTTTTCTTGTGATTTGACCATGTTCATTCAGCTTATTATGAAATACCCACTTTGTCCCAATGACATTCTTATCTTCTGGTCTCAGCACCAGAGTCCAGGTATCATTCTTCTCTATCTGGTCAATCTCTTCATTCATTACTTCTATCCAGTCTTCATTTTCTAATGCTTCCTTTGTTGTCTTAGGCTCATATTCACATAGTAAACATGTTGGATCTCTTACCTTGCTTCTTGTCTAAATTCTGGTATCTTTATCTCCAATAATCTGTTCAGGCTTGTGATGTCTCCTTACATATTGTGCTAGAATAGGTTCTGCTCTTCTTTCATTTGGCTCATCAGGTTCTCCAACAAGATTGTCAGATTTAGCTTCTGAATGTTTGACAACCTCTTCCTGATACTTGGTAGCTTCTTCCTATCACTCGGCACGTTCTTCTTCTCTCTCAACATTGTTGTCTTGATGCTCGGCATTGCTCACCTGAGACTCAACATCAAGTGCAAGTCTATCACTTGCCTCTTCTTCCTCTATATACATAAAAGATTTGTAATCTTCTGGTACCCTGTTACTTTTAGCTTCATTTTTCTCTACATACTCATCAACTTTGATATTTACACTTTCCAGAAGTTTATTAGTGTTATAATTCAGACACTTATAAGCTTTACTTTTTGTGGAATACCCTAGGAATATACCCTCATCGCTTTTAGCATCAAATTTTCCATTCCTACTATCCTTTAATATGTAGCACTTACTTCCAAAGATGCTAAAGTATTTTACATTCGGTGCATACCCATGTCATAATTCATAAGGTTTCAGGTTTGTACCTTTTTTGATCTATACTTAGTTGAGAGTATAAACAGCTGTACTTACAGCTTCTTTCCAATACTTTTGTGCAACATTCTTTTCAATCATTAATGTCTATGCACAGTCCAAGATAGATATGTTCCTTCTCTCTGCTATACCATTCTGTGGAGGATTTCTAGGTGTAGACATCTGTCTTTTGATCCCTCTATCATTGCAAAATAGATTGAACTCATTTGATGTGAATTCTCCACCTCAGTCATATCTTAGACACTTCAAGTTTTTACCTGTCTCTTTTTCAACCTTGGCCACATTCCACTTTAAAAATTGAAAAGCATCAGATTTTTCTTTTAAGAACATTACATGCATCATTCTAGTATAATCATAAACAAATAGGATAAAATATGTAGCACCACAATAACTTTGTACACCCATCGGTCCACAAAGGTCAGTATGAACCAAATCTAAGACATTCTCAGAAGTAAAGGTTTTGCTCCTGAAACTAGACTTAGTCATCTTACCCAACTGAAATTCTTTTCACATTACATTCTCAGGTTTCTTCAATCTAGGTAGACCTCTCACTTTCTTTTTCTTGCTAATTTCTACCAGATTGTCAAAGTTCACATGACATAGCCGCTTATGCCATAACCAAATATCATCAAGTTGTGCAATCATACATGTTTCTTCACATAGGTCTAGATAGAATAAATTACCTCTTGTCTGTTCTCCACTTCCAATCAGTTCACCTATGGCATCAAATATTTTGGCCTTCCTATGATGAAATTCACTCGGTAGCCAATGCTAGTAAGTTGTGCAACACTCAGTAGAATATAATTAAGACCCTCAACCCAATAAGCATTTTCAAAAGAGATATTATCAATCAGCTTAATCAATCCTTTTCCTCTAATAGGACATGGTGCATCATTTCTAAACTTTACACTCTAACCTTTATAATGGTTTAAGTTATCAAACTTACTCTTATCTCTAGTCATATGATGTGAACAACCACTGTCAATAATCCATTTATCATTTTTGTTCACATAATATTGATGGAATATGGATGAAGTGACTGAGAGGGGGGGGGTGAATCAGTCAACCATAAATCACTATACAATTATTTCTTTCCAGATCCCTTAGGATATCTTAAAAATGTTATCTATTTTAGCACTCGGTAAATAGATTGTAGTAACTTTGAAGATGCAGAAAGTATTAGCAAAATTATCTTTTAGATATTCATCAGCACTAGTGTATGATTAAGATAGCAATTAAGAACACAAGAGACACAAGATTTAACATGGAAACCCAATATGGGAAAAACCACCAATGTATCTAGATACTGATTTTCACTTTTCTGAAGTGATGCCCGGTTAGAAGCCAACCCGGTAAAAGGTTACAAAACACACTGTTAGGTGTGACCTTGTTAGAGGATTTAATCACCCTCCTAGGAGTGGCCTGGTAAGAGGTCTTGAAAACAATTCAATGGAATTGTCACCTTGTTAGAGGATTTACAATATGGTTGTTAAACCAACTCGGTTAAGAGATTTAGAATTCACTATTACAATGATAAGAAGGTAACAATGAAAATGACCTGTATAATAATGCAACTATTTTGCTGATTACATATCTCTATTCTGCATAAGTGTGATCCTTCCTGATCGAATAAATCTCTGCTACACCTTAAGGATATCTGAACGTCCTTCACAAATTCGCACACACCTTTCCTGTCTTTCTTTTGTAAATCTTCTGCTGTAGTTCTTGTTTATTTTTCACATTTGACCTTTTATTTATATGATTTTAGATTTGTCAAATTGACATTATTTAGTATAACAGTTGGCTGAATTAAGAAAACTCTATTTGCAAAAATCCTTCAAGGGCCGACAGTGCTCGGTGACCATAACTTTCTACAATCTTTCAGAGACCGAGGGAACTCGGTAAACACCAATAATCCTTTACCTTTGATAACCGACTGAACTCGGTAAACACTAAATTTCCTTTGACGACCGACTAAACTCGGTAAACACTGAATTTCCTTTGACGACCGATTGAACTCGGTAAACACTAAATTTTCTTTGACGACCGACTGAACTCGGTAAACACTGAATTTCCTTTGACGACTAACTGAACTCGGTAAATGCTAAATTTTCTTTGATAACCGAGTGGACTCGGTAAGCACTAATCTTCCTGTCTGGCAGACTGACTGAGCTCGGTAGGAACTGATTGCTGTGGACTATGACATTGTGTGACATCAAAGACAATACATAATTTGAGTAGCAATTTCCTTCAGACAATTGTTTCCAACAATCTCCCTCTTTGGCATTGATGGCAACACAATATGTCATAGCATAAGAAATTTGAAAGAATTAGCTCGGTTCAGATTCAAATCTCCCTCTGTCAGCAAACTTCCTTTATCCTGAAAATTCTTCCTTCTTGACTATTGAAAATTTCTTGAAGTAATAGCAAAGACATAGCAAACACTCCCTCTTTGACAACACATGCCAAAGATAATTCACATATTACCAGTGTAAATTAATGTACCTCAAGTACTGATTCATATGCAATGATTCCTTGAATATGTTGCATCAACTAGTTGATTTTCAATCATGTTCTGGTTGATGCATCACTAAAACTGTATTTAGTGAGCCTCGCATAGGGGAATGACCCCTAACTTACCTCTTAGATACACAAATGCATCCTTAGGTAATGGTTTGGTAAAAATGTCTACAATCTGTTCTTTTGTATGAATATATTCTAATCTGATTTCCTTGTCCTGCACCAATTCTCTGACAAAGTGATATTTAATAGCAATGTGCTTGGTTTTGGAATGCATCACTGGATTCTTTGAAATGTTTATTGCACTGGTATTGTCACAAAATATAACAACTGGTTCTTTTATTTCAACCTTCATACCTTCTAATAACTGTTTAAACCAAATAATATTTGAACAGTTTACTGCAGCAGCAACATATTCTGCTTCAGCTGTGGATTGAGATGTGCAATTTTGCTTTTTACTAGTCCAGGATACCAGTCTTTTTCCAAGAAAAAATGCTCCACCACTTCTGCTTTTTCTATCATCAATGTTCGCTGCCCAATCAGCATTAGTAAACACTTTTAAGTCTAGATTGCCTCCAAATTTATACCACAAACCATATTCTTCAGTTCCTCTTAAGTATCTTAAGATTCTTTTGATTGCCATCATATGATTTTCCTTAGGTTTTGCTGAGAATCTAGCTACTATACCGACTGCTAAGGCAATATCAGGTCTTGTATGTACTACATACTACAATTTTCCAATCATAGATTGGTATAGGGTCTAATCAACTTCTTTTGAATCATCATTTTTGGTAAGTTTCAGTCCAGTACACATGGGTGTACCAACTGGTTTTGAATCTTCCATACCAAACTTCTTAAGTATTTCCTTAATGTATTTAGATTAAGTAATGTATATACCATTCTTGCTTTGCTGAATTTGAAGACCAACAAAGAATTTTATTAAACCAAACATAGACATTTCAAATTCTTTGTTCATTTTCTCTGAAAATTCTTTGCACTGATCCTCATTCCCTGTAAATATAGTATCATCTACAAATATTTCTGCCAATACAATTTTGTCATCCGGTCCTTCTTTAATATACAGATTGCTGTTATCATTGGCTCTTTTGAAATTAATCTGAATCAAATAGTTATGGAGTCTTTCATACCATGCTCTAGGAGCTTGTTTCAAACCATACAATGCTTTGTGTAACCTGCAGACCATGTCCTTTTTATCTAGATCAACAAAACCTTCAGGTTGTTCAATGTAGACTTCTTCATCAAGAATTCCATTGAGAAATGCAGATTTTATATCCATCTGATATACCTTAAATCCTTTGTGTGCTACATAAGCAACTAGAGTTCTTACACCTTCTAATCTTGCAACAGGAGAAAAAGTTTCTCCATAATCTATACCTTCTTCTTGAGAATAACCTTTACATACCAGTCTAGCTTTGTTTCTAGATACTTGACCATCTTCATTCAGCTTATTCCTGAATACCCATTTTGTTCCAATTACATTCTTATCTTTAGGTCTAGGTACAAGAGTCCATGTTTTGTTCTTTTGTATTTGTTCTAATTCTTCATTCATTGCTTCAATCCAAATTTCATTTTCCAATGCATCTTTGATATTTCTAGGTTCAAAGTCAGTAAGCAGACATGTACCTTTTAGCTTGCTTCTTGTCATAGTACCATCTGATTATTTCCAATAATTTGATCTGGTGCATGATGTCTTCTGACATATTTGGCTAGTGTAGGTTCCTTGCTTATGAATGATTCATGCTGTTGTCTTCTAGGATCTCTTCGTTAGGTTGCTCAGGCTCGGTAGATATTTGCTCGATAACTTCAGGCTGAGACTCGGTCTAAATTTCTTCCTGTGACTCAGTTTGAACTTCTTCCTGTGACTTGGTTTGTGACTCGGTAACTGTGCTCGGCTCGGTAGATATAGTTTCCTCATTGATAGTTGTGTCTGCCAATGTTTCAAGTTCAATGTAAATGAATCTTCTGTAGTTCTTAGGTTCCCTTTTGCTTTCTTCTTCAGTCTTTTCTGCAAACTCATCAAACTTTACATGTATACTTTCTATGACTTTGTGAGTAGATAAGTTTAGACATTTGTATGCCTTGCTTTTGCTAGAATATCCTAGGAATATTCCTTCATCACTTTTCACATCAAACTTATTTCTTCTGGATTCTTTTAAAATATAACACTTGCTACCAAATATTTTCATGTAACTTACATTGGGTTTATAGCCATACCATAATTCATAAGGAGTTTTGAATGTGTCTTTCTTCAATTGTACTCGATTCAAGGTATGAACTGCAGTGCTGATAGCTTCCTTCCAGTACTTTATAGCGATGTTTTTTTCTATCATTAGAGTCCTTGCACAATCCATAATAGATCTGTTTCTTCTTTCTACTATTCCATTCTGCTCAGGAGTTCTAGGAGCTGATACCTATCTTTTGATTCCTCTTTCAATGCAAAAGTTGTTAAAATCATGGGAGATGAATTCACCACCTCTGTCTGATCTTAAGCATTTCAATCTTTTCCCTGTTTCCTTTTCCACTCTTGCTAAGTACCATTTGAACTTTTCAAATGCTTCTGATTTTTCTCTTAAATACATAACAGTCATCATTCTAGAATAATCATCAATGAAAAGAATAAAGAATTTATCTCCAGTATAGCTTTGTATTCCAATAGGTCCACATAAATCAGTATGCACAATTTCCAAAATTTCTTTAGACTGATAGTTCTTACTCTTGAAACTAGTTTTACTCATTTTGCCAATCTGACAATTCTTACATAGACCAGTATCAGGTTTCTTCAAAGTAGGAATGCCTCTAACCTTCTTGAATTTGCTTATTTTTATCATGTTATCAAAATTCACATGACATAACCTTTTGTGCCATAGCCAACTTTCTTCAATTTGAGCAATAAAGCATGAATATTCACTGAGATCAAGATAAAATAAGTTACCTTTTATTTGTTTGCCTGATCCAATGAGTTTTCCTTTTTCATCTAGCAGTCTTGCTTGACCATTCATGAATTCAACCTTGAAACCAGTGTTGATTAGCTGTGCTACACTTAGAAGATTATGTTTTAGTCCTTCAACCCAATAAGCATTATCACATATGAGTTCTTTGGTTAATGAGATTCTTCCTTTTCCTTTTATACAACAAGGTTCATTGTTTCCAAATCTTACATTACCACTATCACAGTCTTCTAGATATTCAAATTTTGTCTTGTCACCAGTCATGTGGTGTGAACATCCACTATCTATTATCCATATATCATCTTTGCTTATATGAGAAATAAGTGCCATCTTATTTTCATCATCATCAGATTCATCTTTTATAGCAATAAAGACAATTTCTTCTTCACTATCATCAGAATCTTTAGCCATAAAACATGTTTTCTTACCTTTATCCTTGAATGATTTGAAATTCTTTTTGCCATAGTACTTGTGACTTCCCTTCTCTTCCTTGACTTGCTTGTTTGGGCACCTAGCTGCAATATGTCCAATTTCTTCACATGAAAAATAGATTAAAGGAGTTTTACCTTTATATTTACCTTTCCCTCTAGAGTACTTCTTTGCAAGTAATGCTTCTACAATTTCAAGATCACTATCAGAACTTTCTTCTGATACTTCTTCACTTTCTGACTAAATTTCTTTAATTTTCTTATTCTTCTTTGGTGAGACCTTGGCCTCAAATGCTGATTCAATATTTTTGGAACTAGGAACATAGTTGTCATAGTTGTCTAATTCAAAGGCTGTCAATCTTCCAACTAAAGCATCCAAAGTTATATTGTGGTTTGTTTCACATCTTCTTTCTTGAATAGCTGATACTCTTATTGCATAGATAGGGAGTAATGTTCTGAGTACCTTACTTATAACAGTTTCATCTGAGATTGTTCCTCCAGAAGCTCTAATTGCACTTACACTTGCTTTGATTCTTTCAACATATTTTGCAATGTTTTCATCTTCCTTCATATTCATCTTGTCAAACTGTCCTCTTAAGCTTTATGCTTTGGCTCTTTTCACATTTGCATCACCACCATATATTTTCTTCAGTGCCATCCACATTTCATATGCAGTTGTGCATTCTTTAATATCATCAAATTCTTCATAGCTGAGAGCAGATGCAATGTCTATCATCATGGTGTTATGAGTCTTTTTCTCTGCAATGTCTTCAACAATTAATGCGCCAGTAGGAATTGTGTATTCTTCATCAATGTATTTGCATCCTGAATCACCAATGGAAGCCAGATGAAGTCGCATGAGACCTTGCCAAGATGAAAAGTTATCTCTGTTGAGTTTGGAATTTCCCTCTTGTAAGACATCCTGATCTTTAGCTTAGGTCCTTGAAACCCTTCCTGCAAGCACCAAAAGCTCTGATACCAATTGATGGAATATGGATGAAGTGACTGAGAGGGGGGGGGGGTGAATCAGTCAACCATAAATCACTATACAATTATTTCTTTCTAGATCCCTTAGGATATCTTAAAAATGTTATCTGTTTTAGCACTCGGTAAATAGATTGTAGTAACTTTGAAGATGCAGAAAGTATTAGCAAAATTATCTTTTAGATATTCATCAGCACTAGTGTATGATTAAGATAGCAATTAAGAACACAAGAGACGCAAGATTTAACATGGAAACCCAATATGGGAAAAACCACCAATGTATCTAGATACTGATTTTCACTTTTCTAAAGTGATGCCCAGTTAGAAGCCAACCCGGTAAAAGGTTACAAAACACACTGTTAGGTGTGACCTTGTTAGAGGATTTAATCACCCTACTAGGAGTGGCCTGGTAAGAGGTCTTGAAAACAATTCAATGGAATTGTCACCTTGTTAGAGGATTTACAATATGGTTGTTAAACCAACTCGGTTAAGAGATTTAGAATTCACTGTTACAATGATAAGAAGGTAACAATGAAAATGACCTGTATAATAATGCAACTGTTTTGCTGATTACAGATCTATGTTCTGCATAAGTGTGATCCTTCCTGATCGAATAAATCTCTGCTGCACCTTAAGGATATCTGAACGTCCTTCACAAATTCGCACACACCTTTCCTGTCTTTCTTCTGTAAATCTTCTGCTGTATTTCTTATTTATTTTTCACATTTGACCTTTTATTTATATGATTTTAGATTTGTCAAATTGACATTATTTAGTATAACTGTCGGCTGAATTAAGCAAACTCTATTTGCAAAAATCCTTCAAGGGCCGACAGTGCTCGGTGACCATAACTTTCTACAATCTTTCAGAGACCGAGGGAACTCGATAAACACCGATAATCCTTTACCTTCGATAACCGACTGAACTTGGTAAACACTAAATTTCCTTTGACGACCGACTGAACTCGGTAAACACTGAATTTCCTTTGACGACCGACTGAACTCGGTAAACACTAAATTTTCTTTGACGACCGACTGAACTCAGTAAACACTAAATTTCCTTTGACGACCGACTGAACTTGGTAAATGCTAAATTTTCTTTGATAACCGAGTGGACTCGGTAAGCACTAATCTTCCTGTCTGGCAGACCGACTGAGCTTGATAGGAACTGATTGCTGCGGACTATGACATTGTGTGACATCAAAGACAATACATAATTTGAGTAGCAATTTCCTTCAGACAATTGTTTCCAACAAATATATTAATGTAGTTTTCTCATCCTCATCAGATTCATCTTTCATTGCAACATAGACAAATTCAATTTCAAAATCATCACTATCAGTGTTAGTCTCTTCTTCAACAATGTAGCAAGATTTCTTACCTTTCCCTTTGTAGTCTTTGTATCCTCAGTAACCTCTATCTTCTCTTTTGTCTTTTTGCTTGTTGTCTCTTTCTTCATCCTTATTATCCCTATTAGGACATCTAGCAGCTATATGACCAACTTTATTACATGAAAAACATATAATAGGGAGTTTACCTTTGTACCTTCCTTTTCCCCTTTTCAATCTTCTAGCCATAAGAGCTTCTAGATCCTCAAGTTCTTCATCAGATGTACCACTGTCACTATCACTTTCACTTTCACTTTCACTTATGCATCTTTCTTTTTCCTTCTTTGACTTATTCAAAACCATCTGAGACTTAAAATCAGATTCAATACTACCAACAGTAAAGTTATCATAGTTAGAAAGTTCAAAAGCAGTAAGCTTGCCAACCAAACTTTCTAAAGTAAGGACATTAGGAGAGTTACATCTAGATTCCTGGATTGCAAAAATTTTGATTGCATAGATAGGATGCAGAATTCTCAATACTTTTCCTATTATAGTTTCATCCTCAATAGTTCCATTTTCTCCTCTAATAGCATTTAAAACTTCTTTTATTCTACCATAATATTGTGCAATATTCTCACCTTCTTGCATTCTCATTTCATCAAATTTACCTCTTAGGCTCTCAGCTTTTGCTCTCAACACATTCACATCACCACCATAAATGCTTGCAAGGGTGTCCCACATTTTCTTTGCGGTACTACAGTCTTTGATGTCTTCAAATTCTAGATAACTTAGGGCAGATGCAATCTCCAACATTTCTTGGTTGAGCTCTTATTTGTCTTTCATTTCCTTGGTAGTCAGAGGTGCAGTAGGTGTGACATAGTCATGTTCAATGTAATACTTAGCAAAATCACTAATACCGGCTAGATGCAGCTTCATCAAACTTTACCATGCAGGAAAGTTTTCCTTATTTAGCTTAGGTACCTCCTTCTTATACATCTTGATCATTTGCTTCAAGTACCTTCAAAATTGTTCTCTGTAAGCACCAACAACTCTGATACCAATTGTTAATATGATTTAGAACAATAGAGAGGGGGGGTGAATCAGTTGTTCTCAGGTCTAGATGTATAAAACAATATTTTAAACTCTTCAACAAATTAGATCTAATAACCAACACCTACTCGGTCATTACTGATTACATAACAAAAACATATAACAGTGTAGTCCACTTATCTAATAGCATCTAACTTGCAAAACATAGAAATGTTCAAACCAAAACATTCACACAAGTATCAACACTGGGATTTATAGTGGAAACCCAATTTGGGAAAAACCACTTTGTAACATGTTACTATTATGTTCACTCTTCCAAAGTGAGCTCGGTGAAAAGCCAACCCTGTCAAAGGTTACAAACACACTGTCAGGTGTGACTCGGTTAAAGGATTTCAACCACTTTGTTAAAAGTGCACCTTGTTATAGGACTTACATACACTCCATTAGAGTGCAACCTTGTTCAAAGGATTTATACCTATGATTGTTAGGTCAACCTCTGTTAAAAGGATTTTGACTATTACAATGGTTAGAAAGTAGTAGTAATATTGATCTGAGGAACATACAACTCACTTTGCAAATATCAGATCCAATTCCATACACATATGCTGGCTTACTGACTATGAACCTTTTCCATCTCCATCACTGATCTACTCGGAACCCTTCAAGTGATCACAACACTTCTCCTTCAGCCTTTTCTGCTTAGACAATCAATAACAATACTTCCAGTATTCACTTCTTTCCGTGTATTCAACCTCTTGCTTAGGTTTCCTTAATACTACCTCTATTAGGTCAATACATCTTTTGCCGCTTAATCTCCTTCATAGATCTTAGGGTTAGGTCAGATTCATTGAATCCATCCTACATTATGTTATTCATCTTATCTTTAAAATATCTTGAATCTCTTAAATATTTACAATAAAACATTTTACAGTGCATTAAATGCTTTCAAACAATCAATAAATAAAGTCAACATGTTTTACATAATTCAAGAATTCAATGATGTCGGCTGGAAATCTGAATTCTTCAACAAATGCAAAATACTGACCCTCGGTCAATACTATGTCCACCTTCTCAGTCTTCTCTAGAAAGCTCGATCACCACATAAACTGTTCCCTCGGCTAACACTGTCTTCCTCGGCAATTAACTGGTGTTCGATCAACACTATTTTTACTCAGCATTCACTAGCTCGATCGACACAGACAACACTCAGCTTAAACTAGATTTCTTCACTTATGCTTGGTTAAACCTACAATTTTAGTCTTCATTCTTACTAAGATAAACAATACATTGTCTTATCATTGTGCCACATAATCAAGTACTCATTGAAGTATCAAGATAACTCAACCTTTCCTTAGGTGCTATTATTACCAACCTTGCCTATCCCCTTAGCAACACTCAAATAGATATAGTACTTTCTTAAATAGAAATAGTCTTACCAATTAAGGTTTGACATCAATGACAATACAAAAATTTCTTTAATTGTAGTTTCCAACAAAATTCTAGTACACAAAATGGGGCCCACCATGGAGCATTAGACTTCACTTTTCTAAAAATCTAGAAAATTTTATATTTTCAATTTTTTTGCATGTTTAACTCTTTGTTTGACAGGTGAAATAGTGCGTATGATCTTTTCTGTAGTGCTTTTGATAGGTTCTCTAGCGTGTTTGATACCTTAAACAGTGCCTTGACGACAAATTGTTGCGCCTTTACACAGAGTTTTAGCACATTTGATTCCTTCTATTTTTTGTCTTCATTCTCTTAGCGCTTTTTCCCTAACTTGCCCGTGTGTTTGATCCATTATCCAGTGCTTTTGCGGTGTTTTTGACACCTTTACATAGGATTTCAGCTCTTCTTCCCTCTATTTTTGCACTTTTAACTATTTTCTTTAGCGCTTTTAATTCAATTCTTAGTGTGTTTGAGCATTTAAATAGCGCTTTTAATAGATTCAGTAGTGCTTTTGCTTAAATTGAAAATAAATAGAATCTGACTATTGGAAAATGTTTTTTCTCTGTCTGCAGGATGACTGATCATAAAAGAGTAAAAAAACCAGAGAGCAGATTCAATCAAGAAGGCAAAACTTTAACAAAGAAGATCAAAGAGGAGAACATTGCTCACATTAAGCTGGTTCTTGAGGATTTTCAGCAAGAAAGCAAGGTACATGAACATTATCTAAAAGTTGTAAAAGCATATAAGGCAAATTTTGATTCATTGAATTGGATTTATTCACCTTAATCAAGTTTTTCTTAAATTTGACAAATAAGGCTTTAGATTCAATTTTATCTTGTTTTCTTCATTTTTGCTAGTTGTGTTGACTAACTTGTTGGAGAAAAAGCACATTGGAAAGGAACGATCACCACTAGGTGAGCATTAAAAATGAAAAATCAATAAAAAAAAATGGCCCTAGCCTTTGCTAGCTTCATTTGAAGGTAAGCCTAAACTTAGTCATTTTTTTACTTAAATTGTGGCTTTGTTGTTTTTAAAATCTAGTAATTAAAAACAGCCTATTATTGTTTGAGGAACTAGACATTAGGCCTATGCTCTTCACTTTCTAAGTGAATCAAAATGCCAAAAGTGTTGAACTCCTTGATTAAAAGAAAGGCTAGGTAAATCAAGCACTAAATTTGAACAACCCCTTGTTTGTAGAAAATAGTAGAAATACTCGATTCTCATTAGTTAGTGGGTTTGGTAAATGGACCTTGTTAAAAGTGTTTGGGAATTGAGAAGTAGATAGGGATATACTCTTCACCTTTTTGGTGAATCAAACTCCCACAGCCTATCTCTTTATTCCACTTTATTGCTTTCAAATGAACATGCTAGATCAATAGTCGGGCTCGCCTTCTAAGATTTGCCTTAACAAGGCCAATGAGAGGGACAGCCCAAAGTGGGATACAATCGCCTTTGCCACGATCATCCAACCCACTATAAAATGAAATGCATGCATCCTTAATGGGGTGTGTGACAAAAGGGTATTAAATTTTTGAACTTCCTCAAGTAGTCCTTCGGGATTGCGCAAAACTCCGACATACCAGTCGTGGGAAGCCTCTTAATATACTTGGAGGATGAAAGTTTAATATCCATTTTTATCAGAATATTGATTAAAACCTTGTTAACTTAGAAAATACTACCTTATAGAGCCATGTTTATGAACCAAATCTTGAGCTAGGTAGATTGCTTGAAGTGTCTTTTTGTGCAAAAACATGGGATAATGTCCTACAAATTCAAACACTTTTTGTGTAGAGGGTTAAAAAGAACAAGTGTACTTGTGATTGTTATGTTTGAAAAATGCATAGAACAAGTGAAAGAGATATCCATTGAAAAACTCATCTTATATTTGTAATCTCTTCAATAAAAATCAACAATTACCAACTTGAGGATCAATTCGAAATCAAAATTTGTTGAATGTCGATTTCTACACGTTCTCACAAACTCAAATCATCTTTAAGAGAAGACGGTACTTGCATTGCAAATGAGGTCCTTGAATTTGAACATCAAACTCTTTTCAACGATCATGACCAAGGGGATAGTCCCCCAAATCTATTTGAAAAAAGACTTGAATCAATGGATTGAAATTACGCGTTTCACGATTACAACCAAGGAGGAAATAATGAAAACATCAATAACGCTAATCATGAGCCTAAAGAAACCATAGAAGAAAGAGCTAATAGAGTGGCTCAAGATACCAATTTTCTTGAAGTCATGGACAAACTAATAGATAGGGATAGGGATAAAATTTATCTAAATCTAGCCCAAGCAAGGGTAAAGCTCCCACATGACTATGATGTGGATCAACTCAAGAAAAGAAAAGAAGAGGAAAACCCAATGTATGCTATGACACAACAACTAAAAATGTTCCAAACTCAAATATACTTAATGAAAAAGGTCGTTGAGCCTAAACCTTTCTCTATTGAGTCTTTGTGTCCATTCTCATTTGACAAAAGCTTAGTCATGGCACCTTTTCCTATCAATACAATTTTTCCTAAATATGATAAATACATGGGTAAATTAGACCCACAGGATCACCTTAGAGATTTTTGCGCTCTAAGTATTGAATTTATGCATAACCCCACATACTTAATGAGAATGTTTCCAAGAAGTTTGGGAGGGAAAGCCATGAAATGGTTCTCTAAACATCCATAAGGGATCAAGACTTTTGAGGAATTAGCCTCTAAATTCATAACTCATTACTCCTACAATATTGAACATGAGATTACCATGCTAAAACTATGTGATACAAAACAAAAAGATGGTGAATCTTTCTTAGGGTTCCTTCAAAGGTGGAGGACCATTTTTGCAAGGTACCCATGAACTATCCCTAAAAAGGAGAAGATGGAGATATTTATGAATAATTTAAATATGGAGATGAACTATAGGCTCCAACTTCAATGTCCCCCTACATTCAAAAAACTTATTGAGAATGTGATTAAGATTGAAGATGTATTGGTCAAAAGGGGTGAAATCAAATTGTTCAAAGACAACAAACCCTACACCAATACTAGTAATAATCATTATATGTCTAATTATACCAACAATAAGGGAGCCAACAATCAAAACAACAAACCTAAGCTATGGTTGAAAAATAACAACAAAAATCTTGTGAATGATGGGGTTGTGGAAGCCCAAACCTTGAAGGCTACCCCATTTAACTTATCAAGTGGAGCAAATTCAACATACAGTGTAAATCAAATGAATAAAGCTCCTTTTAATAATGCCAATTCCAACAACAACAACAACAACAACAACACAAATAATAATCCCTTCAATAATGCTAATGGCAACAAGCCTAAACCCTTCTTTTCCACTTATCAAAAGAGAAAATTCACCTTCTTAGGTGAACCATTGGAGAATGCGTTAAGGACTTTTTTGGTCAACAAGATCATTACTCTACCCGAGTTAAGGCCCTATGAACCCCAACTTAAACTAAATTGGTGGAATGATTCTCACCATTGTGAGTATCATCGAAATAAGGGTCATAAGACCAATGAATGCATGAAGTTAAAACATTTGGTGCAAGACTTAATTGATGATGGGATAATCAAAGTTGAAGGGCCCCAGAACAATGAAGATCATATGGCCTTCAAAAACCCCTTTCTAAACCATGAGAAGGGTGAGTCATCAAATGCTAACCAAAATAATAAAAGGGGTAATGAGAAAGTCAACTTTGCTCATACCTATGATAACACAATTAATGCTTTAAGTGGTGATGAAAGCACCATAAATGTCATTGTGGTAAAAGAAAAGCCAAGGGAAGCAACACCTAATGTTGTGACTAGGGGGCAAGCTTCAAAGATTACTCTAGCTACTAATGCTCCAAGAATTGTTATACCAAATCAAGCTTCACCTTCGTCATCAAAACAATATAATTTGGTAGATCAATTACAACGAACCCCTGCTCAAATCTCTATTTAGGAATTGCTAAAACTCTCACCAACTCACAAGGAAATTCTATAAAAGGCCTTGGTGGAGACAAATGTACCTCTAAATTTGGAGGCAGATAAATTTCAAAATATGGTGGGACATCTTATTGCACCTCATTGCCTATCTTTTTCTGAGAAAGATGACATGTCATTGAATCACCCACAAAACTTGCCTTTGCATATAGAGATTCTAATTCATAATCATAGGGTAAAAAGAGTCCTTGTTGATGGAGGGGTCAGCCTAAATATTTGTACCCTAAACTTGGTGAAAGCCTTAGGATTTTCTGAGGAGGCTATTGACCCAAAGAAAAAGATAACTATCAAAGCCTACGACGATGAAGAAAGAGATTCTAAGGGTGTCATAGTACTTCCTATTAGAGTTGGCCCAATGCAAAAAGAAACCATTTGTCAAGACCTAGACCTAAAGATGACTTACAATATCTTACTAGGGAGACCTTGGATTCATTAAATGCAAGTCGTGCCTTCTACCTATCACCAATGTCTTAAATTCCCTTATCTAGGGTAGGAAATCATGGTAAGAAGGGATTCAAACCCCTTCCAATATTTTAATAACTTAAAGCCTATAAATGATTCTCTAGTCCCACATAATGCAGAAGGGTACCCCTAAGAATAGAGCAAGGTCAAAGCTCTAAAGATCTCCCATCTTTGAAGGGAAAAGAAAGAGAAGAAAAC
Organism: Chamaecyparis obtusa; assembly: GCA_027943335.1. Taxonomy (NCBI): domain Eukaryota; kingdom Viridiplantae; phylum Streptophyta; class Pinopsida; order Cupressales; family Cupressaceae; genus Chamaecyparis; species Chamaecyparis obtusa. The sequence continues at coordinate 913,551 of BSBK01007006.1, forward strand.
AAAGTTGTTGTTGAAAACATCCAAAATCCCACTAACCTAGCTACATCGACAAAAGAGAAAGAAAAGGTTAGTGAGGAAAGTAAATTTGAAACAAAGAAAGAATAACAAGATAGATCAGTTCAAATCTACACTAAGGAATCTCATTACCAAAAGATGGACCACGTGATGAAAAACTTTGAGAAATAATGTAAAATCAAACAAAAGGGAGTAGGTGAATACTCCTTATCCATGATAGACCTACCCTTATCTCCAAGGTCATATGGAAAGCCATCTAATTTACCTCATAAATACAATGATCACTTTGTGAGGGATAATACATCATCAATCATGGAGGAAGAGAACAATGAAATCCTAAATTGGTTATACAAAGATGAAGAATCAAGTACCCGTGAGAAATGCATACAAATTATAAGCATTCCCACACATCAATATGGGAAGGGATTTCAAATTATGCAAAAAATGGGATATAAAGGACAAGGACCTTTAGGGACAAGAAATGAAGGACTCCTTGAACCCATTTAAATGACATGGAGAGACATCAAAGAGAAGATAGGATTAAGCTACCTAGAATAAGGATATACTCAAAAGAACTATCCTAAAGTCTATGATCAAATATTACAATTAGAATCACATAGGGATGAAGACTAAAATGAGTGGGAATGTGATATTTAGTCCAATGAATCATGTCAAGATAAAGGTATTGATGTCATTCATACATACATTCCTAGCAAAGAGAAGGAATCAATTGCAAAATCAAGTCAAAATCAAGCTTCAAGCTCAATCCAAGTGGTCCTAGATAATGTACCAATTTAAGAAATTGAAATAAATCAATGGGTCAGAGAACCCTACGTACCATCATGGAGACCTTCTATGGAAGAATCTAACATTAGGTTTAAACATGAGACTTTTACCCAATAGAAACCTTAGTGGATTCTAGTGAAGAGGATTTTGACCCTAGTTCTCTAGATCATCTCGAAGAGGCACGTGTCATAGACTTAAGTGATACAATGTTCAAACCTTCCAACGATGTCTTTTCCTTAAATCTTATTAGCTTAAATCAAAACATTGATCCTTTGACCCTCATTTACCCATAATTAATTGAATGGGATTCCATCGAACCTACCATACTCCCAACCTTTTTAAATAACAACTTGGTGTCCTAATACTTAAATGAAGTTGAACCTTCTTCTACCATGGACTATCAAGAAGAAGAGGCAAAGGAAGGTATAAAAACTCCTAATTCAATAAAAAAATGAAAAAAACAAAATAAAAAATAAAAAATGGAAAGAATCTAATGTTAAAAACCACATTGTTGCAGCATTAGATCAAAAAGAGAAATAAATAAAGAATGATTCCAAAGGTGAAAACCCAATTGAGGCGCCTAAAGAAGGGAGTTTGGATACTTTACCCAAGCACTATGAGGAAATATCTCATATCTTGATCGAACCAACAAAAAAGGTGAACATTGGATCAGAATCACAACCAAGGATCATACACTTAGTAGCATCTTTATCTAGTGAGGAAAGAAAAGAATTCATCAAATTTTTCAAGGAAAAACAAATCAATTTTGCATGGTCTTATGGTGATATGCTAGGATTAGACCCAAATTTAATAATGCATCACTTAAACATAAAAGAAGGAGCAAGACCAGTCAAGAAAAAATTGAGAAAGATGCATCCACATATAGCTTTTCTTGTAAAAGTGGAGTTAGAAAAATTGCTAAAATTTTGGTTTATAAGAGCCATTGATTATGCCTAATGGTTTTCAAACATAGTGCCAATTTCAAAAGCAGACAAGTCCATTAGAATTTACATAGATTTTAGGGATCTAAATCTTGCATGCCCTAAAGATGACTTTCCATTACCAAGTATAGATGCCATAGTGGATCTAACAGCAAGACATTCCATGTTCTCTCTTATGGATGGTTTTAGTGGCTACAATCAAATAAAGATAGCACCCGAAGATCAAGATAAAACAACATTTACATGCACATAGGGATCATTTTTTTGGAATGTTATGCCCTTTGGTCTAAAGAACATCGGGGAAACCTATCAAAGAGCCATGACAACAATATTCCATGATATGATGCATAAGTTAATGGAGGACTATGTAGATGATATACTTTCAAAATCTCATTCAAGAGAAGAACATCTACCAATCCTAGAGAAATTTTTTGAAAGATTGGAGCAATTTAAAGTAAGGCTAAATTTGAAAAAGTGTGCATTTGGCATCCAATCAAGGAAGCTGCTAGGGTACATTATTTCAAAAAAAGGAATAGAGGTAGACCCAGCCAAAGTCAAAGATATCATGGAAATGGAAGCACCTAGAAACATAAGTCAAATGAGATCTCTTCAAGGTAGGATCCAATCTATACGAAGGTTTATCTCTCAATTGGAAGAAAAGTGTCCTAATTTTACTCAACTCCTACATAAGGACATAGTTTTCAAATGGGATGAAAAATGTGAAGAAGCCTTCAACATTTTGAATAAATATCTAATGAACCCTCCAACTTTGATGCCACCTATAAGAGGCAAGCCTTTGATTCTATATATTTCAGCAACCGGGCATTCATTAGGGGCACTCTTGGCACAAGAAGATGAATCAGGAAAAGAAAAGGCTATCTACTACATAAGTAGGACTTTGGTAAAATATGAGTTGAGCTACACCTTCATCGAAAGAGCATGTTTGGCCATAGTTTTTGCTACCCAAAAATTGTGCCACTATATGTTATCTCACAAGATTAGACTCATTGCAAAGATTGATCCCTTAAAATATCTTCTTAGCAAAATAGCATTGAATGGAAGACTAGCCAAATGGGTCATGGTGCTTGTGTGTGTGAAAATTGTACCTAGTTGTGGACACAACACTTCAGTAAAACATTAGAGGTTAGAAAAATTGAAATCTACAGATAAATGAAACTAAGCTAACCAGGCAATTGACTGCCTTCTAGTAGGTGTGAGTATGACGTTCTCAAATTGAAATTGAGATCAGTGACAATGCAACACCTAAACGAAGGATTTGAATGCAAAAGAATGAAAAATTATATGAATGCAGATTAATCTATATTTTTGTATTTTCTATGCAATGAGATAAAAAACTTGATATGAAACTAATCTAGATGAAAATGAAATGATGTGCAGATTTAATCTAGGAATGATATGAATGAATGAATGCTATGATATGCTATGAAAAACTATGAATGTTTATGACCAACTATAAGGAAACTCAGGTGCAGAAACAGCTTCCTACGCTAATCTCTATAGGAGAGTATTGTGCAAATTCTTAAAAATCCTTACAATTTCAAATTTGTTAACTACTTTAACAAAGATATTGCAACCACATACCATGCATATAGAAAAAATAGAGAATGACAGAATGATATACCCTGGGGAAACCTTTCGGTAAAAAACCCCAACACTCCAAAACCTGCACAATGTATTATCTTCAACACAAAGATTACAATACACTTGCAATGCAAGTTCTTTCAGGAAATGAGAGACAAAGCCAACAAGACTTAAATTTTTGTTATATCTCTCCCATAGGAGCAGCATCATATATATAGACTCCTCAGGACCCAAAAATAGGCACAACCACCAAGACCCATGCACAAAGCCACATGTACACAATTGTTACATGCAATCCCAAGAATAGGAATCCATCCCTAGAATAGACTATGAAAGCTTGTCATAGAATCCACCAAAAATAATGGTCACAAGAGAAGTGTAAGAGAATCTATCATACCAACCTATTTTTGGCATATTCTCTTACACACACCAACCACTTCTTCTTGGGTGCCCAAATAGGCCAAATTCATAAGATGCTCTTACACCTATCATAGCACATTCCTTAAATAGTTCTTACCCATCATAGGAATCCGTCATGACCATTTCAGTCATGATCTCCTTACGCATAAGATGCCAACACATCAAGTGGAGTGACACATCAACATGTCAACTAGACATGTACACTCACACTTAATTACATTATTTGCAAAAAAATACATTTACAAAACAAATAATAAGAATAGGAATTATCCAAGGTTGAGACACCTTATTCCTAACACCAACAATGAAAAATATCATAAATTGCCTGTCGCAAGTGCTCGATCCTTCAGGTGCAAATTCGGTAGAGTAATTGTACAATTTTGAAAAGTGGTTCATTGTGAAGAGCTGAGCCTTATTTTTATAGAAATCTAGGGTTTGAGGATGCATAAGAAAAACCATAAATCACTCTTGATAAACTCAAGTTGATTTTTGAGTTAACAAGAAATTAGAAACAAATCAACTCACAAAATCATGCAAATCATGCAAAAATAGCTTTTTAACTTAAATCAGAAGTTTAGATCAATTTTCAACTCAAAATAGATGTTGAGTTTCCAAAAGATAACAACTGGAATTGATTTTTTGATTTAAAGTTTAACTGCTCCTTCAAATGTGCATAGATAATTATGAATTAATTTTAAAATAAGGTGATTTATCTTCAACTTAACTAATTTTAACTTTAAAACAACTGATTTATGGGTTAATCAATTATTTAATTAAACTTTTATTCAAAACTATTTCAAGGAATATTCTCTGATGTAAAATTAAGATAAAATCAATTTTTGATAAACTAATGTGCAGATGTGCCTTAGGTTAGGACTTTGATGTCAATTTCATTCGATTTGAAGATGTAAGAGATTAATGAACCTAGAGCCCATTTTTGGGGTATTACATTTTGCCCCTCTTTGAATTACTGTGTGAAGCACAGTGGTTCAAAGATTAGTCTATTTTTTATATAGATGTATGAAACTGATTTGAAATATCAACCGATTCCAAGATAGAAACTGATTGAAAGATTGGAAAAGCTAATTCAGGTCTTGGTTGACCAAGAATCATGATGATGTTAATTATAGCAACAATGAATGGGTGATTATGAAAAAGTATCAAAACACGTGATTCTAAACTTTATGATTACGAAGAAGTGAGTGACCTGATTGTCCTAAGAATTGAAATGGTATCACATCTTAACCCTTCAATTACGAAGAACCAAGGAAATAACACTAATGAATTGATGGTTACGAAGAGCTGATATAGTTTACAAGATTAAGAGAATACTAGATTGATATGGATCTTGATGAATCTGATATGCCCCAAGCGATATGGTCTTTTGATGAATCAGCAACTAGACGTGGTTATTGTCTTGATTACTAAGAGAAGATTTGATTAAGTTACAGACTTCATTAATGTGCAATACCATGCCCCCTTCGGGATGAAAATTGAAATCTGACAAGAAGAGACAGCATTAAATGGTTTAGAAGCATGTTAATTGATTTGAGAATTAGTTGTACACGTCCGAAAATGCATTCTACATCGTTTAGAGGTCCTGGAGACCAAGTTTGACTAGGTTTGACCATGAGTTGACCATGAGTTGACCATGGGTGACCAAGTTGAAATTTTGATAGTTTGATGTAAGATAATCAGTTAAGTTGAATTCTAGATTTTTGTGATGATTGAAGGTCGATTATGCAAGTAGTCGACCGTCCTAGGTCCAAAAAATTTAAATCATAATTTTGACATAGTAAATGATCTCAAATTTCAATTTTGATCTCGAAAATGGATTCAGAACATTGAAATTAGCCAGGGGTGTAATTTTCATGGAAAACGGACAACTTTGAAAAAGTAGGTCAAAACCTATATAAGGGCCAAAAAAGGTCATTTTCAATTCATTATTCATATTTGACTTTTGAAACTTCCATAGAGCCCTCTGAGCGAGAAAATGGATGAGATGAAGGTACCTATGTCTTCACACCATTTTGAGCACAGCTGGCGACATCAGAGACCTCCACAGTATGGACATCCGATAAGTGGACCTCTGTGCCTCTTTGTAAATTCCATTTTTGCATGTTTGCATCTTTTTTAGATCATTTTTCATATGTTAGGAATTTTCAATTTTCGCATGCATAGAAACTCATACAACAGTCCCCTGGGACTCGTACGAATTTTGAATTTCTTATAGAGTGTCATCCCAGAACCCCTGTAAACTCATATGAGAGGGACCCAAGACTCGTACACATTTCATACGGTCCCTCAGTTGTCATATGGGAACTTATGCATTGTCGTATAACCATGAATTGTTGTATGACAACCTATAGAAAGTTGTACAAGTTTTGATACCAGATTGTATTATCATATGGAAAACAACAAGCTAAAAACACTCTTTTAGGTCAAATTTTTGAATTGTCTGATTTCTTAGACTGATTCCTGAGCATTTAATGTACCTTCTAAAGTGTTCAAATTTTTATTTTCTCTACTTTTAGCCTATTTTTCAATGAAGTTACTAATAGGATACCCTATTTCTGTGGTGTGTAGGTCATCTATCTTGATGTCCATGTTCGTATATCACACCCTACCACTCAGAAACTATGTGTGTCACTTCCTGATCCGATGAGGGTGCATTTGGCATCATGTGGTTTTGAGTATCTAATCCGGTTACCTGAGATTCAGGTAAACCATGGGCTTCTGACTACGTTGATTGAGCGCTTTCACTCTGAGACACAAACCTTCCATCTACCTACTGGAGAGTTGACGATCACACCAGAGGACATGTACTATATTCTATGTATTCCATTCCATGGCCCACGTCCTGACTATGTGAGTTCGGGGAACTTAGGTTTACATGCTTTCAGGAGATTGTTTGGAGATGATACACAGCTGACACAGTCGATCTCTTGGCAGTCCTTAATTCAGAGATATGGGCAAACCCATAGGTTAGAGTGCATACTATTTGGTATGATAGGAGGTATCATCATGTCCGACCATCAGGAGAACGGTCTCTTGATGGGTTGGGCCCCTATGGTTGCATGGTTGATGGCCACTCCTTCTGAGTTGCGTTGGAGTCAGTATATGTTGGCTCATATGTTCTCTGAGATGTATGAGATTGTGTATCAGGAGAGAAAGTCATTTTCTTCAGGTGCATTAGTGCTTCAAATTTGGGCATGGGAGCACATCCTAGTATGCAAACCCATATGCTAGAGTCAGGGCCAGCCACAGGAGCCAGTGATTTACATTTATTCATGATATGTCACATGGGTGAGCATGGGCCATACTAAGTATTGGAGGCATGTCCTTGATGATATGATGTTTGTGCTTCGGTGTCCTTATTTATAGATAGAGGCCTGGCCTACTGCCTGGGAGTAGTTCAATTATTTCTTTCAGAGCTGAGTGCTGATTGGGTGATCTACCTTAGTGATCGAGAGATTTATCATTACCAGAGTGTGGTAGCAGTATGGTATCATTTAGCATGCCCCACAGGACTATGCCACCTATGCATGGATAGTTCAAGAGATTGGCCTAGGATGGACAACACGGTTTTCGTATGCTCTATGTGTATAGGAGTATAGTGGTATTGTTGGTAGAGACTGGGACTATCATCCAGATGTTGCAAATGTTGGAGTCATAGATGGGTTCATTGCTTGGCTTGTAGACCATCCAATTTATAGATTCTTAGATCCCACTAAGTTGATACCCTCGATGGAGGAGGCCATGGATGTGATAGGTGCTCCAATGGGCCGAGGTCAAAGGTGGTGCGATACACAGATTTTGATGCCCCAACCTACACCTCTAAGAACAAGAGCAGTGGTGACACCACAGAGACCATCTGGTTAGATGAGACCACCTCATCCTACTAGTTCTACAGCAGACAGGCCTAGAATTTTATAGAGGAGATCGACTAGAGGAGAGAGTGGTACATTAGGTAGTATTGGCAATGCTGATGAGGTACTCAGTGCTGAGTAGTATGTAGGTGTTGGTCTTGATACTACACAAGGTGACACTAATTTTAATCTTGGTGCCGAGGTGAGACACCGCAAGGTGCAGAGAGCAGAGGTTGTTGATCAGCCAGCTAGGGACACAGATATGCCTACGGCTGTAATCATCCAAAAATGGTCATCTAGACTATTAGCCCCTTGCTAGCATTATTTGCTAAAATCATCAATTTCTTATTCTTGATCAAATCCTGGTTCTATCATTTATTCAATTATTTTATATGGGCTAACCATCTTATCCTAAGTCTTTATTTAATTAAAAGGAATTTCCTCCTCTTTTATTAAATAAAACGCCCTGACTTTTCCTCTTATCCTAAGTTGCACAAATAAAGCATTATTCTTATTTTATAAAAGGGAAAAAGCACTTTTTGTCTCATATGGACACAAAACTCAACTCTTATTTTCTCATTGGAGGATACTTGTGCACATGGATTGCTCCTCTTTGATGCTCCACCATTGATTAAATATTTTGCCTCTTAATCTCCATGGTCCATTCCTCTCAATTCCTATAAAAGAAGAGCTCTCTTCTCATTTTAGATCCCCAACTTTTTATGCTAATGTTATGCTACAGGTTTTCTAGGTCACTTTGGAGCTTTTGAAGATTTGGAGCATTCTTGGCTTTTGCATCTACATGCTATCATAGTTTCATTTCTTGCATTGTCATGACATTCATAGCTTCATATTAGCTTAGTTTCCTTTATGCTTTAGATTACTTCATCTAGCTTAACTAGGAGGCTTTGTAATACTTCTATCTTTCATTTTTATAGCTTAGCTTGCATTTTCATTTCTAGCATAGTTGCATTGCATTTTCATTTCCATTTGATTCTTAGGGATATTAGCAGTCTTGCCCTTGTCTTCATTTGAATCTCCCATTGCATGGTTTACTAGCAAGGTTATTAGCTTAATAGCTCTAGCTGAGAGTATTCTTAACACCCTTGCACTCCATGCCTAGGGAGCTCTAAATTGATTTCTCAAGGTTTCCAATCCATGGATTCTCTTGGAAGAAATGATTTAGAGAAGTGCACATCTTAGTGTGTACATTTTTGGCGCCCACCATGGGGCAGAGCATTATTGTTTTGTCCTTAATTTTCTGCATTTTCGTCAATTTTTTCATCAAATTTTAGCTTCATTTTCAGCTCTCGAGTTTTTTAGTCTCAGATTATCGTGTGATAGTTTTCCAGTATCATGTGATAGTTCACGTATGTTCACGCGATACTTTACCAATTAAAGTATCACCCCGTTTGAGAAATTCTATCACCCTGTTTAAGACATTCTGTCGTCTGCAGTAAAGTGAAGTATCACCCAAAAATATATTATCACCTCAGTATGCTGTAAAGTATTGCGTGATATTTTTGGTGACTGTACTATTGCCCAGACTTGAAAGTGGTTGTTTTTTATCTCTTTTTTATTTTTTTGAAAATTTTAGCATTTTCAGAATCTGTACCTCTGGAAAACTAGCACCCATTTTTTAGACATTTTCACATATGGTATCAAAAATTTAAGTGTGATATATCATTGGAAAGCTCTTTTCGAGCCTAATCCAACCATGTTGGTTTCATTTTCAAAAAATTTCATTTGATTAGCTATTTTACTTGTAGATTATCTAATTTTTGATGTGCTAACCATTATGGGACTAACAAGTTGTGCTTGTAGGTACCTTCCTTGCTTGAAAAATTTGCTAAAAAGAATGCATGTCAAAGCTTCAAAGGCAAAAGGGCTACTAATTATGTTTTTCAGGGCTGCCCAATGCCTAAAAACAACCAATTGCTTGTTTATTTATTTTTCTTTTAAGTGCGGCATATACTAGTCTCATTTCTTAGGTACTTAAGATCTTGTTGTAGGAGTCTTTTGGTGGTAGGAAATTATGCTCTTCACCCTTGTGGTGAACCAGAAATCCTGACCTACTTTTAGACTTTGAAAACAAGAGGGTAATTGAACTCTTTGTTTGGTGTGTTTGGGGGAGATTCTTGAGCTAGGATATTATGCTCTTCACCCTTGAGGTGAACCAGAAATCCTGACACTCAAAAGTCAATCCACTCTTTGTTTAGCTTTTAGAATCCTTTAGTGGGCCTGCTCTTGAGCAATCAAGAGGAATGACCCAAGTGGGGACAAGCTAATACCAAGCTATTCCAACTCACTATAATCTCAAGGCTATCAAGGACACAAAACCTTGGTAGACGTAGTGCTTGTCTTCGCTTGATGTGAGTACTTGTGGGATTGTGACCATGAGGAAAGTGTTGAGCAAGAATGCTTAAGGTACTCTTGTGGCCATGAGGTCCCAGTCCTTTTTGAGGAGCAAGAGGGGTACTATGAATGAAAGCACTTACTAAGAACCATAGGAAGAGGCCACCCTATTTTTTTGCTTAGCTTCTTGGTGCAAGGATTGATCCAAGTGGAATAACCCGGATCACCCCAAGATTACTCACAATCTGGGTTCCTTTGGTTATGTCATTGACACCTCCATGACAAAGCCAACATCTATTGTGGGCAACCACTTTGTGTGAGGCAATGGAACATCAAGTGTGGGCCAAGTTGCTAATTATTGAGCCTTTGTCCTTCTAGGCTAGCAAGTGCTTGAATTGTTCTCGTTGTGATATACCCGTGCGAACGTTCTCGAACATACAAACATCACGGTAGTCCTCATAGAATTTTTCATTTTGATATCAGAACTGCTTGTCTTGGCAAGGTTTTTTTCACCCTTGTGCAAGTGTTCTATGACATGTTTGATCACCTACTATTTGCAAACTTGTCTATTTCTTGATATTACCATGCTTGAAACCAAAAAATTGTACTTGCAATCTACAACATTAACCAAATTGCTTTCAAAACTAATTTTTTCACATTCACTAGTCAAGAGTCATATGATACTGAAACATCATCACATACCTTCAACCAAGAATCTTGAGTTATTCTACTATCCTGCTATTGTTGCAATTCAGAGCTATTACACTTGCATTTTAACTTGTTGTAGATTGTCTTTTTCTATTCTTATCTAAAGCTGGTTTGTTACCTACATGCTTAGGATTGTTCTAGACTGAAACAAATGAGCTAAAACTATTGGATTTGAGCCTATCAAATGTCACTTTTGATCACTTGTCAAAACATGGTTACCTATCTAGCTACTTGCTAATCGAGCTTCTTGCTCACATCTAGGCTTGTGTCAATTGACTGTTGTAAGTTCTTGAGCACTTTGACCAGCCATCTCTATTGTTCTATCTTGACAAGTGATCATCATTGGCTTTTTCTTATCTCAAAATCTAAGAAACTTTGTCTCATTTTATTGGTTGAACAACATTATTTTTCATGCCTGTTACAACTCAGTCTCAATTTGAAAAAGGGAGTCACCCTCTATTCAATTATACGCAGTTACCTCCTCCTACTAGATGCTCATGAGTGCCTGTTAGCAACGCTAGTTCTAGTTCTGAGGATTCTAAGGCCATCCCATGGTACAAAGGAGGTTTCCTCTTTTCAGCATTTAAGTCCTCCAAAAACACAGACAGTGTCTCACTCACCTTGCCTGAACAAGAAAAGTTTCACCATTTGCAAGATCACTTTGAGCATAGAGACAACCAAAAGTGCTTAGACAAGGAACACAATGAGAACATAATGGATGCTACTAGGCACATGGCTATGAGAGGTATGTCTCATGAGCAACCCGAGACTAGTGGTTATGAGCATAGACCACTTTTTGATGTTCATGGAAATTATGGTAACAACACACCACCTAGGTCTCCTCTGAGATGAACTTTTGCTATACCTTCTTCACCTCCTAGACCACCTCCCTCTCACCATGAGGAAGAGGCCACTAATGAAATTTCTAGTGAGGATCTTATTGCATTTGAACAAGATGAAGTCTCCCAATGAAAGATGCTTAAGCTTTTAGAGCGCAATGGAGACCAATATTTCCAATATATGACTTCTAGAGGATACAAGCTTCCTCCCAGCTATGATGTCAGACAAATTGTCCAACAAAGAGTACCAATTGAATTGGAAGTCCTTAAGGAGGAACTATGTCAGACAAATCAACGTCTTACTCAAATGGCAATAGAAAGAGAACCTCCAAAGGTCTCCTTTATAGAATCTATTTGTGCTCTTCCTTTTGATAGAAGTCTATACATGGTCCCATTTCCTAGGGATATTGAGGTTCCTAAATATGACAAGTATGATGGAAATGGTGATCCCCGTGACCATGTGCATCACTTTTATGCTTTTAGCATGGACTTCCTTCATGAAGACACATTTTTGCTATGATTATTCCCTCGAAGCTTAAGTGGACAAGCTTTAGAATGGTTTGCAAAATTGACACCTCCTTTGAAGACTTTTGATGAGTTAGCTATGCACTTCACACAACACTATTCGTACAACATTCAACAACCTATCACTATGATAGATCTAAGCACTCTAAGGCAAAATCAAGGTGAGCCATTTGCTACTTATCTACAACATTGGAGATCATTGTATTCTAGATATCCTCATCAGCTACCCGAGAGAGAAAATATTGACATCTTCATCAACACTCTAGTGCCTAAGCTATATTATGATCTTAGGAAACAATTGTTCTCCTCTTTCAATGACATGGTTGAAAGTGCATATCAAATTGAAGATGTTGCCATCAGAAAGGGTGATATTGTTATTAATAAAGATATTAGAGGCAATGGCAAGGATAAGAACAAACCTTGGAATAGCAACAAGTATGTTGTTAATGATGGTGTGGTGGATGTCCCTAAAGCTAAAGATACTACTTTCAACCTCTCTAATGCTATCTATGCAGCAAAACAACAAGAAGCTGCCAACTCTCACAGTGCTCCTAAGCCTCAATATGCAGATAAGCCAAAGAAGCAATTCCGATGACGGGTCTATACCCCATTGGCTGAACCATATGATGTGATTCTTAAGACTTTGGTTGCCAATAATTATCTTACACTTCCTGAGAAAACTCATCCCTATGATCCACTAGTTAAGCCAGATTGGTGGAGAGAGGATTATTACTACCACTATCACAAAAACAAGGGACACAAGACTGATAATTGTTTCACTCTTAAAGATAGTATAGAAGATCTCATTGATGGAGGCACAATTCTCACAGATGGCTTAGTTAAAAATTCTAATCACCAGGCTTTCAAAGATCCTCTACCTAAGTATGACAAGGGGGAGTCCTCTCAACCAAATAAGAAGAATCATGATGCTAAGATCAACTACACATATACTTCTAATTCACCTATGATCAACATGGTAGAGCCTATTGAGAGTGTTCTTATGATGCGACCTCAAGATGATAATAAAGTTGGTCAAGTTATGCCAAAGTTGGTCTTGCAAACATGTGGTAGTTCATCTTCCCAAAGTGAGGCACTGAATGCTGTTACTAGGGGGCAAGCTAAACTGGTCCTTAAAACTATGCCTAATCCCAAGCCAGCCTCATCTTCCAAACCAGAAGGTCCTCCAGCTTTGTCTAGCTATGATCTTGTCCATCAGTTGCAATGGACACCAACATAGATATCTATTTTTGAGTTCCTTGAGCTATCCCCTTTGCACAAGGAGATCCTTGAAAAGGCTTTGCATACAGCTAATGTCCCTAATGACATTGACCCAGATAGGTTCCAAGTTATGGTCAACCACATCTCATCACCTCATTATCTATCCTTTTCTGCAGAATATGAGGTATCTCTTAGCCACCCTCACAATCTTGCCTTACACATTGAAGTTATGGTCTACCACACCTGAGTCCGCCGAGTCCTGATAGACAATGGTGCTAGATTAAATATTGTTTCTTTCAATGTCATACAACAATTGGGTTTGTCAAAATTTATTGTTGATCCTAAACAGAAAATTACTATAAAAGCATATGATGAAGTTGAAAGATCTTCCAAAGGTCTTGTCACACTACCTGTCTGAGTGGGCCCTGTCACAAAAGATATTATGTTCCAATTTTTGGACATCCCACTTGCTTATAACATCCTTTTGGGTCATCCTTGGATCCATGACATGCAAGTTGTACCTTCTACATACCATCATTGTGTCAAATTCCCACATAACGGAGCTAAAATTGTGATTCTCAGGGATCATTCTATTGCTATTAATGCTCTTGCTACTGCTGAAACATTTGTTCCTCATAACAAACCTTCTAATGATCCTACTACATCCCTGGTTGCCGCTAAGAAAACTTTTAAGATGATGAGCCTTGGTATGGGTGAATACACACTGGATTCCCTTGCTGTTATGCCTACTTCTCCTAGATCATATGGGAGACCTTCTGATAAGATGAAGCCTTCTGCTTCTACCATGACAATTTTTGGTAATTTTGTTCAAGCATTCATACCCCTAGAGGCAGAAAGAGAAGAACAAGCTATTAGAGAATGGATCTATAGAGATGAAGAAGATAGTACCACTATTGCTACTCCTATTTCTCCTAAGCGCTATGGTAAAGGCCATAAATTTTTGCATAAAATGGGCTATCAAGGTCATAGCCCTATAAATGATAATGGGCATGCCCTAGTTGAGCCTTTGAGTCACACTAATGGCCAACCCTCTAAGATTACAATAGGTCTAGGATATGGTGTCGATGATGACCTCCCTACATGTTCTAGAAATGCTCCCACAATCAGTGATTCAGACACAGATACAAATGAGTCGCCACTGCACACTATGGCTCAAATGGGAGATGATCTTCCTTCTACTTCACTCCTTTGGGAAGGAGAATGTATGCCTAACAATTATTCAGCTGAAGCTTCTATGTCTAGAGATAATGAATTTGATCTAAGAGCTAGACAATGTAGAAATATTGAGCAGTTACTAGAAAGAGGAGATCTCACACATAATGACATGAATACCTCTACTTCCTCATGTCCTAAGCCCTCTTGGTGCAAACATCCCAGTAGAAGCGTAACAATAGATTCGAATGAATATGAATGGGATACTCTTTCTGATGGATCTTCCATAGTGGATATGGATGTGGATGTGGTTCATACTTTTGGTGACCAACCCGATGTAGTTGATGAGTCTTATGAAGGGTCTGATGAGTTTTATCCATGTATTGCTTTAGTGGACCACGCTACTTCCTCTCTGACAAGTCTAGATCTTAACACTTTTGGAGCTTACCCTATAGGCTCAACCTCTCTTGTTACTAGATATGATATCCCCCATATCAATCACCTTGAACTAGTCACTTCCCTTCATCTCATACATGTAGATCTCCTAGATTAGTCCACCCAAGATCAACTTGCCTTTGAACCTGTTATTTCTTCCATCAGTGAATTGGCAACAAAAATGACTGAATCAGATATCCAGTATTTTCATCATCAAAACAAAAGAAAATAGCAATGGTCGGATGGTGAAAACCACATTGTGGCGGCATCTAAACCTAAAAAAAGTAAAAATAAAGATTTGCTCAAAAATGATGATTATTCAATAAAAGATGAAAAGTTGATTCTTTACAAGAACATCGTGAACTTATCTAAAAATAAAATTGCTAATGTCATGGTTACTTTGACATCCATTTTACAATTGAAAAAGCATAAATCATGCTTTAGGTTCCTGGTGGAAGAATTACACTATCTTGCTCATAGTCCTTACAATGCCATCATATTTTCCTATCTCCAAGATCATGTTATTCCTAAAAATTTGAAGCGCCATCTCATCCATCATGCCTCACTCTTTACCCTCATCTCTGGTGACTTGTATAGGAAGGGTCTAGATGGAACTCTCCGTAGGTGTCTAGAAATAGAGGAGTCAGAGAAGGCACTAGCTGACATTCATGACGGTATATGTGGATCATAGTCTAATGACCTTGCGTTAGCTTGGAAATTGCTTAGGACTAGCTACTATTGGTTAGGACCTTATCTTATCACTGTAGCATTTGAGTCTGAGGCCTATTAGTTATCTACATCAGAGGAAGTAGAGCTCGCCAAGGTTATCAATGTTCTACATCTGAAGAAGTGCTATGTCTGAAGCCCTTGAGCTCTTTGTACATATTCTTATTGATCCTGAAAAAATTCCAAAACATTCATATATGATGCTGAAAAAATCCTAAAAAGCATAAAAAGTACTAAAAAAATGACCATCCTAGTGAAAACTTAGCAATAGGCACTTTGATGTCTCACCAAAAAAATCAAAAAATTCAAAAAATTCAAAAAAAAAATAGAAAAAGTGCCTTGGTGAAAACTTGGAAACAGGCACCTTGGTAGCAAAAATACAAAAAAAATTGAAAAAAGTCCTGAAAAAATCTATCAAGTGGTGAAAACCTAGAAACAGGCGCTGCTTGAGACCCTTGCACCTATGACTATTAGTCTTGCATGGTGCTCCTTCACTCCACTTCCCGCTTTGCCTTTCCTAGCCTAGAATTAACTCTTGTCTTAGTCTAGGGGGCATACGTTATTCTAGCTTATCTCGGGTCTCTTTGTGTGTTCAGGTTTCCTGGCTCACTTGGTTCCAACAGTGTTTCTCAACACTCCCCAAATTTTTTTTTTTAACACTACCCTAGCGTCAAGTGTTTTTCAACACTTATCAAATATCCTATCCGCAGTCTAAATGATACAATATTTCTCACTGGCAGATGTGATACTCAAAGTTTGACTCTATGACCTACACACACGCACTTAAACACTTGACTTGGTGAAATTTTCTTTATTTCTTTGTGTGCTATCTATGATGATTTCTTTGATGAGTGTTCTATCCCTAATAATTTTTGATGATGCTGAGCTAGAAGACTAGGGCATGAGGACATGTTTTATTTGCTTTCTGTCTGTGGGTATATTTTGCTGATCTTGGTTGTCATGAGCATTTATGCTTGTTCCACTTGACTCTAGGATCTATAAGGTATTATCCTTGACTTTTTTCCACAAGTGCATGCTTATAGTCATCTTGACTTTCTTGTGTCTTGATGTGAGCATAATCTTGCTATATCAAACTTAGGGAATCTCACTGCACTATTCATCTTGACTTATATGTCTTTGGTGCCTAGGTGGGATTTCCACATTCCTATCTGATATAGATCATATTCAGATCCACATAGTCATACTAGTGTGTATTGTATGATCTTGCGATGCTACCAATAATGCTCGATGATGAATATTAGAGTCTAATAGCTTTGTGACCTTGCAAGTAAACCACTTTTCATAATAGCTTGCATTTTTAGATTCATGTTAGTTAATTGTGCATCTTGCATATGGAGAGAGCTCTCCTTTCATCTTTCATGGACCTATCGGTCAAATGCACTCACCTTTCGCTTCCTCCCGATCACATCTTTCACTTCTTGTCTTTCATATCACATCATTTTATCTTCATTTCGAGATTGACACTGAAATCCAAGTTCACCTTGATCGTCAAAATTGCATTTCTCCTTCTTTCGCGTAGTTGGCTAACCATTTGAGGCCTAATCCTTTGATCTTTGCTAGGGCATCCTTTCCTTCTTCATTCCCATCTCTCTCACCCTTCTAGTCTTTCATTCACATTTCATTTCATCTCTCTCTAAGGTCTTGACTGGGGCATATCTACTTGATGGTTATTGTATCATTCTTTATCTCTTTGATTATGATTTCTAGTGATTTGATCATGTTGCTCTTGCTTCTGCCTTCCCTCTACCTAATTTTGATTTCAATCCTGAGGGGGCACACACATCATATCCTATTGGCTATTCTCTAGAGCATATGCTTGATCATTCCATTTTCTCTGATCGATCTATCTTTGCACTTGACATGTTAGTTCTCATCTCAAGTTTTGATACTGTCCATCTCTTTCCTAAGTGTTCAGTACTGTTGCTACCAGGCTGACCATGCAAGATTTTCTATCTCTATGCACTTCATTCTTTGGAGTCAAATCTCTATTACCTTCTTGGCTGATCTATTCTTTGATGTAATGTGTTCCCAGATCGATCACACATTAGTCAAAGAAGGGCAAATGTAATCATCCAAAAATGGTCATCTAGACTATTAGCCCCTTGCTAGCATTATTTGCTAAAATCATCAATTGCTTATTCTTGATCAAATCCTAGTTCTATAATTTATTCGATTATTTTCTATGGTCTAACCATCTTATCCTAAGTCTTTATTTAATTAAAAATAATTTCCTCCTCTTTTATTAAATAAAAAGCCCCCACTTTTCCTCTTATCCTAAGTTGCACAAATAAAGCATTATTCTTATTTTATAAAAGGGAAAAAGCACTTTTTGTCTCATATGGACACAAAACTCAACTCTTATTTTCTCATTGGAGGATACTTGTGCACATGGATTTCTCCTCTTTGATGCTCCACCATTGATTAAATCTTTTGCCTCTTAATCTCCATGGTCCATTCCTTTTCAATTCCTATAAAAGAAGAGCTCTCTTCTCATTTTAGATCCCCAACTTTTTATGCTAATGTTATGCTGCAGGTTTTCTAGGTCACTTTGGAGCTTTTGAAGATTCGGAGAATTCTTGGCTTTTGTATCTACATGCTATCATAGTTTCATGTCTTACATTGTCATGACATTCATAGCTTCATATTAGCTTAGTTTCCTTTATGCTTTAGATTACTTCATCTAGCTTAACTAGGAGGCTTTGTAATACTTCTATCTTTCATTTTTATAGCTTAGCTTGCATTTTCATTTCTAGCATAGTTGCATTGCATTTTCATTTCCATTTGATTCTTGGGGATATTGGCATTCTTGCCCTTGTCTTCATTTGAATCTCCCATTGCATGGTTTACTAGCAAGGTTATTGGCTTAATAGCTCTAGCTGAGAGAATTCTTAACACCCTTGCACTCCATGCCTAGGGAGCTTTAAATTGATTTCTCAAGGTTTCCAATCCATGGATTCTCTTGGAAGAAATGATTTAGAGAAGTGCACATCTTAGTGTGTACAGCGGCAGATGCAGATCCTGGTGTAGCATAGACTCCTCAGGAGATGATTAGGAATTTGAGATTACAGGTTAGGGACCTGAGAGTTTGGAGTGCCCTTTTTGAGGAGTGATCCATAGAGGCTGATAGACAATGATCAGAGCTCTGAGAGG
The DNA here is from genome assembly GCA_027943335.1 of Chamaecyparis obtusa. Taxonomy (NCBI): domain Eukaryota; kingdom Viridiplantae; phylum Streptophyta; class Pinopsida; order Cupressales; family Cupressaceae; genus Chamaecyparis; species Chamaecyparis obtusa. The sequence goes on from BSBK01007006.1 coordinate 932,334, forward strand.
AGAATAGGAGATTGTAGGCAGAGGTGACACATTAGACCTCTCAAGCTACCTATTATGTTTTTGCCTATTATGATGTTGTTCATGTTGGTTAGAGAGTACCGATATACTCCCTATATATGATAGCATCAGAGGGAGCTAGGGCACCATGAGCTGAGGCAGTGCTAGATATACCACCAACACCTCCACCAGATGTAGAGGATCAGGCCAATAGCTAATCTATTCTTGATATTCCATTTTTTTCATTGTGTTCATATATACTGATCTGACTTCTGATAGCTCACATGAGCCCATTCTTTTGTATCTTGTGCCAGTAGTGCACCCTTGACTAGTTCGAGTTATATGATATATATGAGATTGAGATTTTAGTTATGACTTCATTTGTACTTGTTATGTTTTGATTTATGATGATATCATGTGATGTAAATGCTATGAGTAGTGTAGATTGTATGTATAGATTTATGCAATGCAATGATTTCTTTCAAATGTATGGATTTATGCAAATGTAGTTGATTATGGAAAATGTATGGAAATGTATGATTTTGATTATCCTATGCAATGTTAAATGCACATGTATGTAATGCAAAATGATCATGAAATGCAATGTAAATGAAATGATACACATGATATGTTTTGCAAAGATTGATGAAGACAAGTACTTTGTCTTATGTCAAAAGGGATGTTTAACCCAAGATGGTGACTGCTTGCGGTTCTGTGAGGAAACCTTCATGTTAGATTCAGCTCTTCATGTCACATTTAAGTTTAGGTTTGAAGAATCTTTTAGGCATTTTGAGTGTATTCAAAAATTTGTGAGATCATGCAATCATGCAAAGTGCAAAATGACATGCGGAATGAAATGAAAACCTAAGACCTAGGACCTAGTCACTGATCATGTGTCGATTTGTTTTCATCATTGAACTTTTTAGGTACCCGAATCAATCAATACAACATCCACTAGTTATGAAACTATAGACATATGAATATTGATTTGTATGCACAAGAATTAGTACAACACCCACTGGTTAGACAACCATGGACATATGAATATTGATTTTGTTTTTGGAATGTCAGATTAGATATGAGCACCAAGGCACAAACACCAGGATGACCTGAATATCATGTCCATTTTGATATAGCAATTTGTATAAGCATCAAAACATAAACATCGTGATGACCTAAATATGCCTTGTAGTACAAACACATCAAGCAGTCAAGAGATTATTCTAAATCCAGTGTGAATTACCCGTAGTGACCCTTTATCATTCACATCCTTAGGTAAGATCGTGTTTCACAGTAGGAGAAAGAACTCACTCAAAAAGACAATAGTTAGATCAAACTTCCTTGAATTTTTTGGGTATCAATGGTCGAGGTACACATGGCCATCCAATATGAGATGGAGGCTCTTACAGATCTTCACCATTTCAATCCAGAATTTCCAAAGTTAGATTTTCACTCAAAGCAGAAAATAAAGAAAAGATTTTTCCCCCAGTCATCACTCCCTAAATTTGATAAAGGACATCATCGAAGAGCTCGAAAGGACACAATATGCAAAAATATCAATGTGAATCAGTAGGCATACAAGGAGATAAAAGCATGTGAAACATAGATTGTTTTTAATTTGTTGTTATTTGATTGCGTTGTTGTAGATGCAAAATCCTTTCTGGAGAGGAAACTAACTGACTGACTCAAATGTAGCTTCAAAGGACCCTGATTGGATATGACACATCTGAGGTATTAAGGACTATAGGATATGACTTTGATTGCCCCCAAGTTTGAACATTGATAGGATACAGATGTTTTGTTGATTGGTGTATAGATTGACTTTATTGAAAATAGGAATGCAAAAACAAACCAGGAGATATGTACAAACTAAAGCAAGATTGAAAGCTGAGAAAGACCAAGATTATGCTGATAGATGGAGCATTTTGAAACAAGTGGTGCTTGTTTGCCAGGTTTTCACCATCTTGGCATAGATTCTATTTTTACTACCAAGGTGCTTGTTTCCAGGTTTTCACCAAGGCACTTTTTCTTTTTCTCATTTTTTTGTATTTTTCATTTTTTTCAATTTTTTTGCACTTTTGATATTTTTTTATTTTTTTGTGATCCATCAAGGTGCCTATTTGCTAGGTTTTCACCAAGATGATCATTTTTTTAGGACTTTTTTTTATTTTTATAATTTTTTCAAGACATTTTTAAAAGACTGAATGCCTTAAGCGTAGAATTTCTTCAGGTGGAGAACGTTGATTGGTTCTCGGAGTTGTTCTCCTTCAATTGTTGAGAGTTGATAGGCTCCAGAGCCAAAAGTAGTAGTGATAACAAAGGGACCCAACCAGTTGGGTTCAAACTTCCCCTTGTGCTCTTTATGTGATTGATTTTTAGGATTCTCTCTCAAGACTAGATCGCCAACCTAAAATTCTCTATGTCTGACTTTCTTGTTGTAACTTCTAGACATTCTCTTCTGATATACTCTGAGATGATCATATGCGGCTTGTCTGCACTCATCTATTAGTTCAAGTTCTTGCAACCTAGACACTTTGTAGTCATTATTAGTTACTAGACCATGCATTCTAATTCTTACTAATGGGATTTCAACCTCAATAGGCAGTACCACTTCAAACCCATAAACTAAAGCAAATGGTGTAGCCCTAGTGGGCATTCTGATACTTGTTCTATAAGCCCAGAGAGCTAGATTGATCATGAGATGCCAGTCTCTTCTTGTTTTATTAACTATGTGATGCAAGATTTCCAATAGATTCTTATTTGAAGCCTCTACTTATCCATTCCCTTGAGGATAGTAGATAGATGACCAATGTTGTGTAATCTTGAATTTGTAAGGAAACTCAGGTGTAGAAACAGCTTCCTACGCTAATCTCTATAGGAGAGCATTGTGCAAATTCTTATAAATCCTTACAATTTTAGATTCGTTAACTACTTTAACAAAGATATTGCAACCACATACCATACATACAGAAAAATAGAGAATGACACAATGATATACCCTGGGGAAACCTTTCAGTAAAAACCCCAGCACTCCAAAACCTGCACAATGTATTGATCAAAACTATTACAGCTTACAATACACTTGCAATGCAAGTTCTTTCAGAAGATTTCTAAACCCTTGAAGACAAATCACGGTAGCATAAAATGTTCCAACAATACACTCACATCATATCTCTTTGCAACCCTAAAAAAGCTTATATCATGCACTTCACTTTTTAGGGCTACTCCCAAAGATAACCGTATTAGGGTTTTACCATTCTCTGAGAAAATAGGAACCCCAAAAAAATTTTCGAGGCAATGCCCCGAACCCCACAATTGGGGAAGAGTGTACAGTACTCAAATTTATCAGTTGCCACATGTCTTCACCTGTCATTGAATCTTCCTGACATAGCTCTTACATGTCATAGGAATCCGTCATAACTATTTTAGCCATGATCTCCTTACACACAATTCAAGATGCTGACACATCAACATTATTTGCAAGAAATACATTTTACAAAACAAATAATAAGAATAGGAATTATCCAAGGTTGAGACACCTTATTCCTAACAGAATTTGGCACATAGATCATCTAAGTCTTTGTTCTTGAATTGGCCACCATTATCTATGACTATTGAATGTGAGATACCATACCAGTATATGATGTAGTTCAAGATGAACATTGATATTTGTTTGTCGATTGCTTGAGTCAAAGGGACTGCTTCTACCCATTTTGTGAAATAGTATGTAGTTGTAATGATATGGGTATGTCCATTAGAAGAATGAGGATGTATGGCTCCTATAAGATCAAATGCCCATTTGTGAAAAAGCCATTGTGTAGTAAAGGGAATTAGATCTCTCCCTGGTGCATGAATTAAGTTACCATGTACTTGATTGTTTTGAAAATTCTTTGCAAACTTGATAGCCTCTTTTTCCATTTCAAGCCAATAGTACCCAGCCCTAATAAGTTTTCGAGCTAGTGTTAAACTATTGGAATGTGATCCACATATACCTTCATGGACTTCCTCTAATGCACGTTGAGACTCTTCCCATTCTAAACATCTAAGGGGTGTACCATCTAGACCTCATTTGTACATATCGTTACCAATGATGACATATTGGGATGCATTTCGAATAAGGTATCATTTCTCATGGCGGTTGAAGGTATCGGGAATGATTTGATCTTGGAGATAGGAGAACAGGTTTTTATATCTGGATGAATCATGACCAACAATAGTGTAGATCATGTAGGTTTAGGGGGAATCATATGTAGGATAGGATAGTACTTCCACCAGGAACTCATAGTGTAGCTCATGTTTGGGTTGTTGTAATAAAGTAGATAGTGTTGCCATAGCATCAGCAGCTTTATTCTCTGTTCTAGGAATTTGTTCAAAGGTGATAAATATGAAATATTTCTTTAGATCATCTACCATTCTCTTGTATGGGATTAGCTTTCCATCTTTCATTTGATACACATCATTGACTTGGTGTATTACAAGTTGTGAGTCACCATGAATGTGTAGTTTTGTTACTCTCCATTCAATTTCTATCTTCATGCCATTAAGAAGAGCTTCATAGTCAGCAATATTGTTTGTGCAAGGAAACTTGATTCTGAATGCTTTAGGGATTGAGTATCCTTGAGGAGTGATGAACAATATGCCTGCTCCAAATCCATTCTATGGATAGGAGCCCTCAAAGAATAACTTCCATGTTCTAGAAGAAATATTCATGATAGAAGAATCTAGGAATTCCATTTGCATTGGTGTATCATCAAACAAAGGTGTGTCAGCCAATTGATCTGCAATAACTTGGCCCTTAATAGCTTTTCTTTCAATATATTCAATGTCAAATTCACTTAATAGCATCACCCAATTACCTAATCTACCTGTGAGGGCAACTTTGCTTAGTAGGTACTTTAGTGGATCAATCTTAGCTACCAAATGTGTGGTATGAGCTAACATGTAGTGTCTAGTTTTTGTGATGCAAAGAACACAACTAGACAAGATTTCTCAATCATTGAATAGTTCTTCTCATATGCTACCAATGTTCTACTTATATAGTATATAGCTCTTTCCTTCTTGTTCTCATCATGTTGTGCTAGTAATGCCCCCAGTGATGTATCTGTGGCGGAGACATATAAGATCAATGGCTTCCCTTATATAGGAGGCATCAAAATAGGAGGATTTGATAGATATTTCTTGATATGATTAAATTTCTTTTCACATTCCTTGTTCCATGCAAATGTCACACCTTTATGTAATATTTTTGTAAAAGGCTATGATATGTCTGCCAACTGAGATATGAAATGCCTGATAGATTGCACTCTCCCTTGTAGAGTTCTCATTTGACTAATATTCTTGGGGGGTTTCATCTCCATGATAGCCTTAACCTTAGCTAGATCTACTTCAATTCCTTTCTTTGAAACAATGTAGCCTAAGAGCTTTCCAGAAGTGACACCAAAAGCACACTTCTTAGGGTTTAATCTGAGACTAAACTTCTCCATTCGATCTAGTACTTTGCTCAAATCATTTAGATGTTCAGATCTTATCATAGATTTTGCTAAAGTATCATCAACATAATCCTCCATAGTTTGATGCATCGTGTCATGAAAAATAGATGTCATAGCTCTTTGATATGTACCGTCTGCGTTATTCAAACCAAATGGCATAACATTCCAACAGAAGGTACCCCACGCACATGTGAAAGCAATTTTCTCTTGATCCTCTGGAGCAATTTTGATTTAATTATATCTAGAAAAACCATCCATTAAATAATATGTCTCGAAGCCTGTAGTCATGTCCACTATCATATCAATGTTAGGTAGTGGAAAATCATCCTTAGGGCATGCTTTTTTTACATCTCTAAAATATGTGCATACTCTTATAGACTTGTCTGGTTTTGATATAGGTACAATATTTGAGATCCATTCAGCATAATCAATAACACAGATGAATCTGACTTTTAGTAGTTTCTCTAATTCAGCTTTGACTAAGAGTGCAACATGTGGATGCATCTTTCTCAATTTTTGCTTAATAGGTTTGACACTTGGAGCTATAGATAAATGGTGCATTATAATATCAGGATTCAACCTTGGCATATCTGAATATTTCCATGCAAAGTTGATCTTCTTTTCTGTTAGGAATGTAGTAAATTTTTTGCTTTTCTTCTTTTGATAAGGATTGTATTACATGAATCAACTATGGTTCTTCTATTGTTGGAAAGTTGATGGATTAGGTGGGATCAATTAGTACTAGAGATCTATCCTATAAATGACTTGGAAGGACATCAAACATCTCATCCTTAGGCACCTCAGAGAGGTTTTCACCTTTGGATACATCTTTTATTTTTACTTTTGTAGGTTCTGAGACTGCCACGAAGTGGTTTTCACCCTCAAAACTCCTTTTCTTTTTATTTTTATTCTTATTCTTTTAACTAAGATACCTGATGTTCAACTCTATCATGCTAATGCTTGGTTCACTGATGGAAGTCCTCATAGGCTCAATTGCATTGAGGTAGAAAGCAAGGGCATAGTCATTTGGAAAAGTATAGATACCTCAGCTCGGATTCATTTTGGTCAAGAAGTTTGGGATGTTGGATAGTCAAAGTGGTGAAAGATTGGGAGATAGTGTTTACATATATGGATCTGTCATCATTGGTCCCAACCCAAATCTCAAGTTTGAAGGTGATATTACAACTTAAAATGTTCAATTCATGAATAGGCTCAATGTCATTATGGGAGTCTACTTTAGCCATCGATGAATCAGACTCATTAAGTTCATTATTTCACTCTAGACTTACGTTGGGTTTAGGTGCATATTGGTGAACAACATCAATATGTTTTTCTATGATAAGCTCATCTTCTTCTGGAATGACTCCCCATTCATAGTCATTTGATTCATCATCTATGCCTCTAGGAAATCTGAGAACGTGTGTAAAGTCAGGATGGATACCCCAAGAAGGGTTACCCTCAAATTCTAATTTGAATTCATACTCATGAGAATCTATATTAGAATACCTGTCACCTTCCTCCTTGTCTGTTTGGTTGTCTTTGAGATCAGCTGGTTCTTATGGTGCAACTGTCTCTTGTTCTATAGTAGGTTTTTGTGTGTCTACCATGTTAATTCTTTTGATTGGGTCATCCTCTACTTCAAGAAGGTCTTTTATTTCTTTATGAAAATGATCATAAGGAATGAGCTCCTCAGTGGTGTCTAAATCATCACCATTAGACTATTGTGTTGTTTCCTCCTTTGGTTCAATTTGTTCTAAGACATGTGGAGAGTTCTTGCTAAGATAGAAAGGCTTCTTCTTATATCCTAGACCTGTTGTATTCTTGTTTGGTTGTCCATGATGATCAAGTGGTGATTGAAGACCTTTACCTTGTAGTCCTAGAGGTTCTTTTCCAGTATATCCCATTTTTTTATCAATTTATCCCCTGGTCCATATGATTTCTGAGGAATTTTGCTTGAAGTGGAGTCACATTTCTAGACTTATTGGGATTGAGACTCATCCTTGTATAACCATGTAAGCATGGATTCTTCTTCCTCAAACTCTTTTTTAGATACTTGTTCTATGACAAATCCCCCATTGAATATGACCTGGGATTCTTTAGTTGTAGGTTTCACTTTGTCAGAAGGTTGTCCATAAGATTTAGGGGATAAAGGGAGAGATGTGAGAGATAAAATAGGTTCCATTGTGTATTCTCCCATGCCATTGTCTTTGATTTTGACTTCGTTAGTAATTTCTTCCATCTTGGATGTTGAAGCAATGTCTATCTGCTTAGTGGAAGATTCTTTGTTATTAGGAACACGTTTATCAGCACTTTCCTTCAATGCATTGCAAGTTGTATATAAATCAGCTAAAATCATCACCTCTACTCCTTCATAAGGAAATTGCACACATTGATGGTATGTGGAAGGAATAGCTCTCCTTTCATGTATCCAAGGTCTCCCTAGAAGAATGTTGTAGGCTAAAGGTAGATCAAGAACTTGACATATGGTGTCTCTGATAACGGGTCATGTTCTAATAGGTAAGACAATAGTTCCTTTGGAAGATCTTTCTTTCTCATCATATACCTTGATAGTTATCTTCTTCTTAGGATCAATGGCAACTTTAGAGAATCCCAATTGTGTGATCAAGCTACAAGAACAAATGTTGAGACCAGCACCTCCATCTATCAACACATGTTTGACATGATGGTTTTGGATCAAGACTTCAATATGCAAAGGCTAGTTATGCGTATGACTCAAGGAGTTATCATCTTCCTCTAAAAAGGAGATATACTATGGAGATGTTAGATGACCAACCATAGTCTAGAATCTATCTAAATTGAGGTTGTCAAGAACATTGGATCCGAGCAGAGCTTTCTCTAGAATGGTTCTATAAACTGGAGATATCTAAAGCAACTCAAACATGGATATTTTTGCATTTGTATGCTGGAGTTGTTGGACAATACTGTATGATGTTGGCCTTGTGTCTTTAGGATTTGGTTTAGAGGCAGCCTTCTATTTAGAAGTAGATGAAAGATTAAAAGGCATCTTAGGGACATTAGATGAATCTAGGATTTTTCCTTGTAGATGTGCTTGAGCTTGTGATCAAGTAACTACATTCATTGATTGATTATCCCTATCCTTTCTTACAATTGTGATGACATTGCAATGCTTAGATAGGCATGGTTCAACCATATTTATGTCAGCATTGTTTCCAGAGTAGGCATAATTGACTTTAGCACCTACATTAGGCTGAGAAGATGAATCTCCTTGACTATGTTTCAGAAATGGCTCTGTAAATTTTGTATGATCATTATTGCTTTTATGATTGTCAATTATGATTTCTCCATTATTGATTTTGTCTTGTATGATGTGTTTCAAGCATATGCAGTTATTAGTTTTGTGACCCTTATTGTGATGGAAGTCATAGAAATCATTCTCTCCACCACTTTAGTTTAGGTTCAGGATCAAAAACTTTTATCTCAGGCACAAAGATGATGTTGTTTGCCAACAGAGTTTTCATGGAAAATTCCAAGGATTCTCCAAGAGAAGTAAACTTGCGTTTAGGATCTGTAGCCCAAGGTTTGTAGTCAGATGGCTTCTTGTTTGATTTTGTTGCTTTTTCCTCTGAGGCTTTGATAGCTTGAGTACCAACAGTGAGATTGAAAGTGGGTTCCTTAGATGGGGTACGGATGGTATCAATAATGCCATCAGTGACAATTCCTTTATTCTTGTTCTAGTTTTTGCCTTTGTCTTTAGAATTAGATCCAAATTCATATTTGTCTTTTTGAAGTGATATGTCTCCTTTTTGTACAAGTACTTTCTCAATTTTGATGGCATTTTCTACCATCTTATCAAAGGATAAATGAATTTGCATTTGCAAATGGTAGTTGATCTCTGGAACAAGGTTGTTGATGAAAATTTCTAGCTTCTTGGTTTCTGGAATAGGTCTAGCATATAGAGAAAACTTTTTCCTCCATCATTTGAGAAAATTCAGGAATGGTTCTCCTGAGTTCTATTTTAGATTGCAAATTTCGATCATAGTGACCAGATGTTGGATATTGTAGGAGTATTGTCGATAGAATAATTTGATTAACTCCTCAAAAATTTTGATTGTTGGAGGCATTTTTTAGAACCAATGAATAGCTGACCCTCCTAGAGATTGAGGGAAAAGATGCATTAGGTAGGTTGGTTCATGCATGAACTCCATACATTGAGTATAGAATTCTCTAACATGATCTTGAGGATTAGAGTTTCTATCATACCTATCATATTTAGGCATCTCCACTCTTTTAGGGAATGGTGGCATGTACAAGTCTTTATCAAATGGAAAAGGGCATAGGGCCTCCATGGAGAACTCCTTAGGTTCCTTCTCTTTTTTGAGTTTGTTGAGTTTGACTTGAATGGCATGCATCTATTTCATCATAGCAATGATTAGAGTTTCTTCCTCATGTGTAATGATGTCTTCAACATTAAATTTGGGAGGAAGTTTAGCCCCTTAACGAGCCAACTCTAGGAATTATGTTTCTTTGTCTTCCTTCAAGAACTGCCTAATCATTTTCTTGAAGTCATCATCATTTTGATATCGAGCAATTTTAAAAGGTGTGGATTCTTGATCCACACCATGTTGGGATTGATGTCCTTGGGACCCTTGGCTTGCGCCTCCTCCTTAAGACATAGTGTTGTTGAGAGAACTACTAGGGATTGATTGATGAGGAGTTTTTTGATGACCTACATGGGTTGATGTGGGAGGGGTGACGTAACCACCTATCAAGTAAATATTTTCAAGAGCATCTTCTACAAATTTAGTTGTGTCAAAAGGTTGATGAAATTTCTCAACAATCATAGAAGATGCAGCTGAAGAGAATCTATGTTTTTCTCCTTGTTTTTGTTGTGATGAAGCTCTAGTTTCAACCATTAACCTTGGGTGAAACAAAAGAGCAAGATGAAGACAACTAAAGAATGACTTGATTCAAGAAGATCGAATGATGTAACCTTGTCAAGATTAGATTGATTGAAGATAGATTTGATGTAAATGAAGGATATTGTGCCCTAGTAGTATGGGTAGATGCCCAAAAGATGGTGGACACGAGCTCGCAACACTTAGCCATTTTTAGATTAAGATTGAATTGAAGATAATTTTGACAAGGTTTTGACACAAGATGAAAAAGACTCAAATCAATAAATCAAAAGGCTAGATCAGACTCAAGAGACCACTTTAGGAAAATGATTGAATTCTTTCTAGTTTCTGCTATGTTCCTGACACAGTGAATATTTTGACAGAATCTGGAAGTAGGCTGTAAAAACTGGACTTTTTGCAATTTTGGCAAGTTTCTAGCAATTTTTTTAAAATTCTCATACGACTTTCTACAGGCTCATACAACAGTGGATAAGCTCTGGCATGACAATTGACAAGACTTGTACCACAATTGCAAAGCTCACACAACAGTTGATAGCAGATTTTGACTTTTTGCTTGTAATTTTTGACAAAACTCGTACGACAATATACGAGGTCTCATACGATAATTTGGGGGTTCTGCTACGACAAATTCTCAAAACTCATACAACCTTTTGATCCTGTTGGATGACTTTTGACTCCAGAAAGGAATTTTGTGTCAGATTTTGCAAATTTTCAATTTTTAGAAACAGTGTGTTTGTAAGTTTTTCTGTCCAAATTTGAAGTTCATTTTGGGATTGTTTGTTTTTAATAATCAAGTAGATAAACAAGCACGCAGAACAGCAAGCAAGTGATTTCAAGCACATCTGAAAATAATGAATAGAGGACAAAACAACCCTGTGCATGAACAATCAAGTGACTTATTTTTCTAATCCCTAGGAATGCTAGTTGTGTATGTTCCAAAAAGTTTTTCAATAATGCACATATTCCTAGAAAATGAAAAATTTGGCCTCACTAGGGTTTGTATTAATGGTCTAACTCTACAGCTTTTGTGATCTCAAGAGGGTGAACTCCAATATAGGTGCACCAGGGTTTTGACACAGTCTGATAATTTAATCAATGAGGAGCTACTAGGGAGATCTGACAGCCCAACAAGAGACCACACCTATGAATATTTCCTCCACAAGGACATTTATATAGTAGTTGTTGCTACCATGATGAAAATGGCTATTACCGCTTGAGGTTCCGTCCATGCGGTTGACCCAATTAAGGGAATGTCCACTATGGTTAACCCTCTCTAAAGGTGACTCATAAAAGATACCACAGGGGGACTAGATCAGATTCAAGGATCTAGGTTTCTAGTACTATCCAAAAAGGAAGTAGAGCATAATCCCCTAGCCTCTTCACTTCACCAAAATAAAGCAAATAGATTTATCTGACAAGCTAAGATTGAAATTATCTCACCAAGATCTATGATGTCAACAACTATGGTCTATCGATCTCTCTGGAGAGAGAACATAATGATCAAAAGTTGAGGACTCAAGACCCAGTAGAATGCAAGATAATCTTAGTATCCTCTGATGTAGAGCCCTCCACTATCACCTTAAGTAGGCTAACTCAACTTGAGGATTCAACAAGAAACTTGGAATCAACTCAAGGAATCAGTCCTACTCAAAGATCCAATAGATTTCTCTGACTTAGAAAGTCACTCCCACAACCATTCTACACAAGTTCACTTCCATTAACAATCCAAACAAACTTCACTTTCCACAAATCCTTTCATGGTCTAACCAATGCACTTTGTTTAATTATTTCACGAAACACCATCTCACTGCCCTTCTAGGATGGTCACTTGTTCATTTCATCAAGCCACTCCAAACCCTACTTATGAGTTCTTTTTCCTTAAACAAAACTTAAAAATACTATCAATTCCTTTCCCACATCTTCCAAATACCTCTGACCCATTAACACAATACAATTTTATAAAATAGAACAAACTTGCTTGTTTTCTATCTTCTTCGATAGACCTATGGAAAGAGGTCTGTAACTTTTGAACAACACATTATTTCTTTAATCCCTCTAGTGATAATTGGTGCAACTAGGTTTCCACCAACATATTAAATAATTAGCATGATCCAACATTGTCATTGAAAGATATGGCCCCCTATCAGAGTGCATTTTTCTGTAACAATCAAACCAAAAGCCTCCACCAACTTCCTTCCATTTTTTTATCTTCCCTGCAACACACAATCCCAATAAAGGTTCTAACACCTTCAAATACATCCCAATGGACATTTAAAACTATCATCTACTCTCTCCATTCACCGAATCACTTCCAGCCATGACTAATGTGGGACTAGTTTCCCTTAATCAACATTTTCCCACCATTTTTGGGCTCTTCAAATAATTCATCTCAAATCCTTGTATATGATCACTGTATTAAAAGGATCTATTATACATTTGACTCACCACACCAATCATAGGAAACACATTGGTGGTTGAGTCAAGGCATTTATGAAGACCTTGCACCAATGACTATCTACAGTCACAATGTTGGCATAGTCACGTATGCCAGTGAATGCTTTAATCTTACTACCAAACAAAACACTGATATTATAGCATAAATGTGTGGAATAAATATAAAATAATATATATAAACCATGTTCCACCAAAAACCACATTCTATGCAATCAAATAAATTTTTTGTTTCCCTGACTGTACCCACGACAGTGAGTTCCAGAATTGCAGAGAATTAGATTTTTATTGGTTCTGATGTTGTTACATTTCCATCTCATAAATCTCTCTTCTATGGAAGTTAAATACAATGAAATAAACTCTTCTCCCAGTAAACTAACTCCTCAACACCTTCAAAGACCAACCAACCAACTATTCTAACTAACTATCATAACAATATGGCATTTTGCCAATGACAATGTTGACAAAAGTTAGTAACTTTTGACAACCCCTCAAACTTCAGACTCTCTATCACCTAGGATGGTCCTAAGGTGTCTTTATAACTTATTTGAAACTATAAAACTCCTATTTATCCCTAAACTCATATATTTAGTCTTTTAGACCATATTTTTCCATATTAAGGCAAATTACAAACTTGACACTCTAAGTGCATTTACATCAATTTTAATGGCTCTATAGGCCATTTTATAACTCCATGGACCTATTTATGTCATCAACCCAATCCCATTAACCTAGGATTAACATAATCACCCTTAGTGTCTCCTAGGTACATTTTAACCTTATAAATGCCATTAAGGCTTACATCATTGAGCTCATTACAATATGATCCACATATGATCAAAACCATGTTACATGACCATGAATGTTCTTCTTACATGATTCAATGACCTTTGAAGGCAATTTGGCTTCCACTCCTCTCAAGGCTCCATAAGTGACCTTGGTGCTCTCCATGGCTCCTACTTATGACCTTGGTGCTCCTAGACCATCCTCCCTACCTACAAGGGGATCCTTTGTCAAGAAGAGCTTCGCATGTGTGAGTAAGAAAAAGAAGCCCACTCTCTCAAGATCATCCATAAATAGTGTTCATAGGGCCTATTTACTATGTGTAACAGATATGGAAAAAGAAAATATATGTTCATTTTATAGCCCAAAAATTGAAGTATGTGATATGAAAGCAGGAAAGGTCACACAAGCTTGACACATGAGAGTTCATTTTATATCCAAAATTGAAGTGTTATCAGATTGAACAGAATACCTAAATTCCTCGCAACGCGCTTAGTAGATTTTACCTATTTTAGCAATTTTGTTGCACTTTTCTGATCAGAATCAGCAAATACCAATCCAATTGTTAGGGTTAGCCATTAGTCCAAATCTAAAAATCAAATCTAACAAACTGCCTAAAAATCTGAAACAACAATTGAATCTTGGTATCAAAACTCATACGACAATGGGTTAGCTCTCATACGACAATCCAAACCTCATACGATAGTGGGTCACCTTTGGCATGACTTTCAAAAAACTCGTACGATAGTGGGTATCTACTCGCATGACAAAGAAGTCTCCAAATGATAATCTATAGTTATTGGTACGAGCCTCAAAAATGTCAAATGTTGTATGACACTCAAAGGGTCCTGGCATGAGTTTCTGACAAAACTCGTACGAAAATTGTACAGACAGATAATAAAATCATAGAATTTATCTGAAAATAGATAGAAATTGATAGAAAAGAAATGGAAACCCATTTCAGGGCCCCACAGTGGGCACCAAAAATGTGTGTGTGAAAATTGTACCTAGTTGTGGACACAACACTTCAATAAAATATTAGAGGTTAGCAAAATCAAAATCTGCAAATAAATGAAACTAAGCTAACCAGGCAATTTATTGCCTTCTAGTAGGTGTGAGTATGACGTTCTCAGATTGAAATCAAGATCAATGACAATGCAACACCTAAATGAAGGATTTGAATGCAAAAGAATGAAAAACTGTATGAATGCAGATTAATCTATATTTTTGTATTTTCTATGCAATGAGATGAAAAACTTGATATGAAACTAATCTAGATGAAAATGAAATGATATGCAGATTTAATCTAGGAATGATATGAATGCTATGATATGCTATGAAAAAATATGAATGTTTATGACCAACAATGAAAAATATCACAAATCAACTATCGCAAGTGCTTGATCCTTCAGCTGCAAATTCGTCAGAGTAATTGTGCAAATTCAAAAAGTGGTTAATTGTGAAGAGTTGAGCCTTGTTTTTATAGAAATCCAGGGTTTGAGGATGCATAAGAAAAACCATAAATCACTCTTGATAAAATCAGGTTGATTTTTTAGTTAACAAGAAATTAGAAACAGATCAACTCACAAAATCATGCAAATCATGCAAAAATAGCTTTTTAACTTAAATCAGAAGTTTAGATCAATTTTCAACTCAAAATAGATGTTGAGTTTCCAAAAGATAACAACTTGAATTGATTTTATGATTTAAATTTTAATTGCTCCTTCAAATGTGCATAGATAATTATGAATTAATTTAAAAATAAGGTGATTTATCTTCAACTTAACTGATTTTAAATTTAAAACAACAGATTTATGGGTTAATCAATTATTTAATCAAACTTTTATTCAAAACTATATTATTAAATATTGACAACTGACATTAATTAATTAACTAAGAATTTAATCAATCAGTCATGAGATTTTTTATTTATTGTCAAAATTAAATAATACAATTAAATCTAATTAAATAATTAAGTGGCAAAATTAAATCTGATTAAAAATATTCAAAATATTCAATTTATCAAACTTTAGGATAAATAAGATTTATCGCTAAATATTATTAAATCAAAGATAATAAGGATAAATAAGGAATATTTCAAGGAATATTCTCTGATGCAGAATTAAGATAAAATCAATTTTTGATAAACTGATGTGCAGATGTACCTTAGGTTAGGACTTCAATGTCGATTTCATTTGATTTGAAGATGTAAGAGATTAATGAACCTATAGCCCATTTTTGGGGTATTATAGTGCTAAGTGAATTCGACATAGAATATGTGGATCAAAAATCTATCAAGGGCCAAGTCATGGATGATCAGTTAGAAGAATCACCATTACAAGATGACCACCCAATACAAGTAGAATTTCTAGATTCTAAAATTGTGAATGTGGAAGCAAAAATATGGCAACTATATTTTGATGGTTCCTACACACAACATGGATCTGAAGCAGGCATACTTTTGATTACTCCTCAAGGGTTTACAATTCCTAAATCATACAAATTTCTATTTCCATGCACAAATAACATAGCTGAGTATGAAGCATTGGTCATTGGAATCAAACTAGCATTAGAGTAGAAAGTGACAGAACTACAAGTCTATGGAGATTCATAACTAGTTATCAATCAAATTAATGATGAATATCAATGAAAGATGACAAGATGATACCTTACAAAAATATGGTTGAGAATCTCAAGAAATACTTCACTCTTATCACATTTGAAAAAGTACCAAGAGAGAAGAATAAAGTAGCAGATGCAATGGCTACTTTGGCATCACTTCTCCAAATACCAGATCAAAGCGCCGAATATGAATTCCTAGTAGAAGTTGAGCAACCCGCATTTGACCCTACTCATCCTCATACCATTTTTTTTCTAACAACACATGAATCACCTTGGTATGGAGACATTTGCACTTACCTAAAAGACCAAATCTTACCCATTGACTAAACCAGGAACCAAAAGAAAAGCTTTATCCAACAAGCCGCTTGTTATACCTTAATATCCAACACATTGTATCGTAAGAGTCTAGATGGAATGCTTCTTAGATGTCTAGAGAAAGAGTAATTAGATATAGCCTTATGAGAAATTCACAAGGGGATCTGTGGGTCACATTCAAATGGTTTAACCCTAGGTAAGAAACTTCTTAGGATAGGATATTTTTGGCCTACGATGGAGAAAGATGATTGTCGCTTTGCTAAAACTTGTAGAAAGTGTCAATGTCATGGAAACTTGATACATGTACCCACACAAGAGCTTCATCCTATGATGACACCTTGGTCATTTTATCAATGGGTCCTAGATTTAATAGGAATGATTTATCCACCATCTTCAAATCGTCATAAATTCATTATCACGGCAACAGAGTACTTTACCAAATGGGTGGAAGTTGTATCCTTATCAACTATAACAAGAAAGTAGATATCCTTGTTTATCCTAAACCACATAATATATAGATATGGCATACCTCATGCCATCATAACAGATAATGCAAAGTACTTCAAAAATAAGTATCTAAAGGAGTTATGCACAATGTTTCAAATGATCCATCACTCATCATCAATATATTACCCCCAAGGTAATGGACAAGCTGAAGCAATGAATAAAAACATCTTGAAGATATTGAAGAGAACGGTGGACAATTCAGGTAGAGATTGGCATATAAAAATAAACCCAACCTTATGGGCTTATAGGACAAGTATCAGAACACCAACAAGAGCTAAGCCATTTTCCTTAGTCTTTGGAATAGAAGCATTTTTACCTTTGGAGGTAAAACTTCCATCCTTAAGAGTATCTATACATGGTTTGATAAGTGAGGAAGATTATAGAGTTGCTAAGTTGCATGAACTAGAATTGCTAGATGAGAAATAACAACAAGCATTTGATCACTCAAAAGTATATCAAAACCAAATGTAAGGGACTTATAACAAGCACATCAAGTCAAGAACATTCCAAATAGGTGACTTAGTTTTGAAAGAGAATCCCAAGAATCAAGAAGAAAGAGAAAAAAATGAAAATGAGAAGAAAACTGGTTAGGACCTTTTGTGATCACCTCATCTTTTGGGACCAACACCTATAAGTTAGCTGATTGTGATGGAGAGGAGTTACAAGAACCTATCAATAGCATTCATCCCAAAAGGTTCTACACATAAAGCAGATGAAAGAGGATAAAGAAAAAGAGTATCAAAGAATCAGATGAGGAAAGCATCCTATTTATTGTACATAGTCAAAAGAGATCTTGAAAACACCAAAAACATTTGAAAAAAAAGAAAAGAGCAAAGAAATCAAAAATGCAGTTTAGATCAAAAATAGTGGAAAATTGAGCATCAAGAAAGCCAAAAACATTCATATATGATCCTCAAAAAGATGTTGTCTTGGTGAAAACCTAGCAAATAGGCGCCTTGATGATATGAAAAAGAAAAAAAAATGAAAAAAAGAGAAAAAGTGCCTTGGTTAAAACCTAGCAAATAGGCACCTTGGTAGCAAAAAAAGGAAAAAGCTTTAAAAATAGAAAAAGAAAGCAAGATCCATTCAATCAGTGAAAACTTGGTAATAGGCATCATTGAAAGTCCAAGTTATTCGCATACCTAGTATTCATCCTTGTAAATATTGCATTCGCCAGCATTTGTACATATTGCATAATAAAACCCTACAGTTGCATTTGCAAGTACCTAAAGATTTTGGTCACCTAATCTACAAATTGTCTTAAGTCCAACATTGAAATCATATCAAATTGGGGGCAATCTACTCTAAAGGAGGAAGAATTCATCAAAATCAAACTTCAATCAATCATCGAATCAATTCATCAAAAGTGCAAGTGAAACACTTAATCAAATCTTCATTCTAATCCAATTTGAACCAAACGCAAAATTTGATCTGAGATCTTACATGAACCTATCTTTATTAGGATTAAAAGTATGAAATGGATACAACTACACTTGAAATATGGATTTGAAAAACATTGGAAAAATTTGTCTAAAGTGTTGACTTGATTGATGAAATCATGTCTTTCTAGCGAATCGATGAAAGTTTTTAAACTAGACAAGCTATGATGAAAGCGTGATATTTTAGTTGATTTCTGAATGACTGTATTAAGATCAAAGTTTTAAAACATTTATTATTTTTCTAAGGATGTTATCATCAAAGAATCATCGAGGACTTGTACATAGGATAAAACTAAGATCTTTATTTATTTACGCAAAAAGATACCTTGGATATTTTGATGTTCAATATCATAATACCAAAATCCACTTGCAACATAGAATTTGACAAAATTGGTATTCGCACTCTCATGATTGGCATCAATCAGTGATATTCGTACCAGAAAAGAGATGGGAAAGCAACAAAAGATGTGCAAAAATATTCATATCATCATGGTTGAACTAGTGATGGTTGTACTAAATTGGGATTCAAAAAATTGTTCAATGATGAATATAAGCTCCAAATTTTTGAATAATGACAGTTAGTTGCATACATCTTAGATTAAATGTATTTAATGTATTTTTCCTTTCTTAATTTAAATTGCAAGAGGAAAAGAGAAAGGGGGTGTGGTCAAATCAAGAAATCAAATGAGCATCAAAAACTATATGTGATCAAGTGTATTGGAAATCAAAAGAAAAAAAAAGAAAAAACAAAGGTGCATTCCATTAGTTCATGAGCATTTGTTAGATTCATGTTAGCTTGCATTAAGTTGCATTCATTTTAATCTAAGTTCATTCCATATAGTTTAAACCATCTTCATGACATTAATGGCATTAAGTTGCATTCATCATTCATAACTTACATAAAATTCAATTCATTAAGTGCATTAGGTTGCATTCATTCTTTAAATCATTTTCATTAAGTTCATTGCATTAGATTGCATTCATTTTAAAGTTCATCTCATTTAGGATGTGTTCTTTATATCATTCATATCAATCCATTAAGTGCATTGCATTAGTTAAAAGTTCATTGCATCCATTAAAATCATTTTAATTCATCATTAAGTGCATATCATTTAGTAAATTCAAAAACATGACACATAGCATTATTCATTTAAGCTCATTAGATATCATTGCATTGCAATATCATTCATCTATATCACATATCACATTTAGAATCATTAATCATTAAGTATCCATGATCATTATATATTACACCATATAGGTCCATCACATTTGCATACCATAAATCCATTGTATTCATATACCAAAATAAATACATTCATTATCTATTAAATCATCACATCGCATTAACCATTACATTATTCATGTAACACATCTATACATCAATTGCATCCATAATATCATTATTCATTAAATCATATCATTCATATTACATCCATTCATCTATCCTATGTCATACATAAGACAACCATCTAAGAATCAATAGAACATGTGCATTCATATCGAAAACTACATTCTGGAAAACATAAAACAATGCATATAGAAGGTAGAACCATATAGATCTGCATATCATAGTAAAACACCTGAAACATGAGATCCAACACATCATGACATCATATATAGTAAATCTATCAAAAATGAGTATTAAAGTCTATGGTATCATCATCATAAAATCAAATGAGTATCATAGTCCATGGTATGATCATATAATGCAACATCAAAGATAATCAAAGTCTATCAAAGTATCAGAGTATCAACATAAATAACATCGACTAAATCAAAAGATACAATAGATTCCAATGCCTCGATATAGAAAAAGAATGAGATCATATACATCAATAGAAGAATAACAGGAATCATCTCAAATCACAAATCAACTGGCTGACCCACCAGCACCAGAACCGTTAGGACTAGGAGTACTATCAAGAGGATGACTCAATCTTAGCTACAACCCATGTTGACTCATCACTACCTGCATCATAGAACTCATCTTCCTAACCTCTTTTCTAACCTCAGACATCTCTAACTATAAAGCTCAAACCTCTAGTGAAGCTCTTCTAGGAGCCTGTGTAGCAAAAGTCTGTGGTGGAGGCATGGAAGAAGAAGGCATGGAAGAAGATGGAACAGATAGTGATGGAACAAAAGAAGAAGAAGATGGCATAGATGCAAAAGTAGGTACATGTGCATGTGCTGGAGGAGCCTGTGGAATAACTGGAGGAGCCTATGATGGCTGGCCCTATTCCTGATCTAATAATGCCTATGTTTCCTGGACATCCATCTGCCTCTGATGCCTAGCCCTATGGTGATCCTATCTACCTGATAGATCTCTGGCAACCTGGTGTAAAGCTTTATCAACACCACAACCCCTCACCTGACCACCACCCCTAGGAGGAATGGGAGTAGCAGCAATAACTAGCATGAGAACTCTACCCACTCTGGCTACTTGATGACCTTTTCATCCATGTTGTGCTTGAATCCTACCCCCACCCCTATCACCATCCCCATCATCACCATCATCTCCACCATCATCTCCACCACCATCAGACTCCTCATCAATACCAAGTACCCGCTCAGCTAGATCTGTGAACTGCAAAAATGGGTTCTCACTGAACCAATCTACATAATCATCTATCATCCCTACATCAATGACATCCTCCCTCATTGCTCATGGAAAATAACCAAGGTCCTGTATCTCTTGACGAGCTATCCTAAAATCCACAATAGGACCCCACAGTGATCTCTCAGCCTAAACCCAAGCATACATGGCAATGCCCTGGGGCATACCCTGTGTCTGTCCATACTATCATAGTACCCTCCAAAAGAAAAATCTCTCTATAATGTAAGGTGTACGACCAATCATCCAATAAGGAAAGAACATATACAGAAGCTCAGAATCATCCTCCACCCACAACTCACAACCCAGATAAGGCCACCAAACAACCTGATCCATATCATCAATCACACAATGCCTGTAATCTAACTTTCCCATATGAGTTTGCACTACCATCCCCTCCTACATCTAGGAAAATGGCCAACCCAGATCTTAGTGTCGCACTATAATAGGTCATGTCACTAGGAGATGATCCCATGTCCAAAGCTGAAGTAATATACCTCCTACTAAGAGAGTGGAGGAGCGTATGTACACAACAATATTCAACTCATGATAGAGCTACGCTAGAACACATGATCCCCAATCGAGCAATTGAGGATGAGCCAACAAGTCCTCCAAAATAAGACCCCATCCGACCACAAATCCATGACCCCACATATCAGGTAGGAGGAATCCTCTTATCAATGCGCCCAGAACCACTAGAAAAACTAGAAAAGAATGAAACTGAGACCACTGAATGTGATAATCACCAATGGTAGGATCCTAAAAGACCCATCAACATGCTGCATCATCATAGACTTGATCGTAAAATACTAACTCTCCTCGAGTTGGAATATGCAAGAGTCGGTACACATCCTCAAGGGTGATTGTCATCTCCACCATAGGAAAATGGAATGTATTATGGTCTGAGTGCCACCTCTCAACCATAGCAGTAATCAATCCTTGATTCACTCATAATCAAGGTAGAACGAGAAGGAAAGACAATCCACATTGGCCGATCTCTCTCCGATCCACACTACTTAGATCATCAATCATACTAAAAGGCAACGGGTATGAACCATGAACACCCAATGACTTAAGCATTGCATGCAAAAAGCAAGTTAAATTACATTAGCTTTGAAATTAGTTATCATTTGAATTATCCTAAGTCAATCAAACATTTACAAATATCAAACCACAATCAATTTTCTTGATTCTATTCAGAGAGGATGGAAAATTCATCATCATCCATCATCTAAATTTAGATTTACAATCAAACATTCATACTATGACTAACGCAAACTGACATCCTATAACTTGCTACCAAATCAGGTTTATGACCTACACTGATTAACTGATCGATGACGCTGAACAATTCAAAAAACTAAGGCATTTTTAAAAAAATTCCTACTAGGTAAAAGCGTTGTTTAATTTCTTAAACGTGCTAAAATGAAAAAGCACTTTTTCAAAGATTAAAAGCAACATCCAATTTATCAAACATGTTGTTTGAAGCATACGTGCTAAAACAAATTAAAAGTACTATTATAAAATTTGAACGCACCCATTAAAAGGTCAAAAGCGCAACAAAATTCAAACGCACTAAAGTAAAAATCAAGTGTGAAACATGCCCTAGAACAGGTGTGTAAAAGTGCAATTTCGCTTCGCGGACATGCTATTTTAATGCGCATAAGCACTAAAAATGAGTAAATGCACTAAAGAAGTTCTCAAACGTGCTATCTGAGCTAGAAATTGCAAAAAAGGAGGGTTTTTCTATAATAATTAAAAAAATTGGAAAATCAATGCATAAATTTGAAATCTAAGAGGATCGTGCACTTACTGGAGGTCCGTAGGTCAATGGCCACTGAAATCGTCGCCCACACTCGAACCTATGCTCACGAATCAGAATCACCATAGTGGATAGCTTAGAAGAAGGTCAGAGCAAAAGTCAACTATAAAAGTGAAAGTGACTTTTTACCCCTTTATATAGACCTTTTTGACCTAAAAAGGGCATCTTTGACTAGAAAAGGGCCGAGGACCCAAATGTTTCACCAAATCAGCTAAATCAGGGGCATTTGTCATCACGCAGATGCAAAAACATTATTGGAAATGAAATCAAAATTCATTATAAATTGACCTAATCAACGCAAACTAACCTAAATCATCAACTTTTTCAAAACATCAACTAAATTTCATTTCATTTCCAAGGGGGCATACACTTAGATAATCAAAGAACAACAATATCATCAAATTAGGGGCATGACTATCAAATCATAACGTAATCTTTTATCAAGAAATTTTTTGCTAATCAATCAAAAGGGGCATCAAACATCAAATCGAATCAAATCGGGTACCATATCAAACAATCTATCATTGAATCGACCATCAAAGATATCAAAACAATCCAAACTGCATCAATCCTATCATCAGAATCTGCATCTCATATCGACCATCGACAAAACCAGGACCTTATATCAGTTGGATCAAAAAATTCTTTGAATCGACACGCTTCGCATGTCAACTCAAAGAGGGGCATTTGTAATCACCAAAAAGTGGACATGATCATTCATGTGATTAATCAAGGCAAAACTAAGGAGAAATCAAGGCAATTGAATCAAAACAGGCATTTAGCCAATCAAAATTCAAATCAAGTTTTAACTCAATTTAATTAAAAATCAAAGCCATAAATTCAAGTTAAATCAATCAAATCATGATTAATCAAATCAATGTGTAATTAATCAAATTAATTATATAGTTCAATTTAAAATCAAATTAACCCATTCAAGGGGTGCACATGGCTAAACAAATTAATTAAATTCAATTAATTAAGTCCTATTTTCTCTCAACACCACATGGGAGGAAAAATCCTCAACCAATAGTATTTAAGCAAAGAGCTCACATGGATCAAGCCAAAATGAATTTCAATCACTCAATTGGAAAGAACATCTTGTCCACTCATCTTGTCTTCTTGTCCCAAGCTTTGAGGATAATCAATTTAAATTATCTCCAAAGGGTGGAACCAAGGACTTAACCCCAACTCAACCTTGATCAAATCCAACTACACCCCCTACCCTTGCCATATCCTATAAAAGCAAGGGATAATTCACTCATAATTGATCCACAAATTTGAGAATTACATCTAACCTCTTGAGACTTTGAGCTAGAAAGACAAATTTAGAAGTTAATTAAGCATTTCAATTTGGAATTGAACATTTTAGCTTTCTTTATCATTTATTCTCATTCTAGGACTGTCATTAATGGAGGCTTGTTGAGAGCTTCATCATTAACATCCCTAGCTAGAGATCCATAGAGTGCTTAATTATTTTTATTTGTTAAAATAGCTCTTCCTTTGTGGTAATTTAGTTATTTTATTTAATTATTTTCAATACTAACCCTATGAAGGTACAAATTCTAGTACATAGTTACCTTTAGAGGTTGAGATTCCTTCACTTGGAGTTTCCCTCAAAGGTCTAGCTACAAATGAAGACTACCGTGCCATGAGACTTCAAGAGTTAGAACTTCTAGATGAGAAACATCAAGCATCATTTGACCATATGAAGGTTTATCAAAAGCGCATGTCCAAAGCCTTCAACAAAAAGATTCACCCTAGAGAATTCCAAGTGGGAGATCTTATCCTACGTGAAAATCCTAAGAATCAATAGCATAGAGATCAAAAGGGAAAATTTGAACCCAATTGGCTTGGACCTTACATCATTATAGCAGCTTTTGGGATAGGTTCTTATTTCCAATTAATGCAGTCAAGGTAGGTGGATCCAATTAAGGACTGCCCAACCTTACAGCCAAACCAATATGCAACAAAAATACACAATAACAATAACAGATAGACACTAAAATAGAAGTCTTTATTCATCAAAGTACCAATTACATGTAATGTGTCAGGCTGTAAGGCCTTCCTGGTTATGGCCAATTACAATGAAAGTAATAGTCTACAAGATCTCATAGGATCTAAATCTTTTCCCTGACATCAGCATCCAACTAGTCCAGGTCTGCAATAGGAAGCACCCTGGTAGGCACCCAGGAAAGATCTGAACTTGTACTCCAACTTCCAAGCAATCTTCCTGCTCCTAAGCTCACAAGCTACTAACCTTCCAACCAACCATCTCCTCCCAGACAACTACCCAATCATCCTATAAATATTGATTCCCAGCCACAAGTTGGCTAATGAAACAATAAAACTCTATAAACAAATATTAAATGCTAAAACATCAGTCGGCTCTCACATAGCCTTAAAAATAAATAAGCTCTCAAAGATGACCCCAATGGCCACCAAATCTACATAGGAGAGTGCAACATGCCAGATCTAGGTCCCCACACATCCAATGGTCAATCCATAACTTGAGGAGTGTGACCCAAATTAAATGCACCAGTCGGCCAAGCCAATTTATCCAAATAATCCCATTGGTAAGTAAGAACACTGAGCAATAGAGGAAATAACTGAGTGCCAATCAACTAACCAAGCTAGGCATGACTGAGGAACACAGTTATTACCAAGCACCAAGAAACTAATGCCTCCAGTTACTGAGCAGTCTTCAGAGACCGAGCACCCTGGTAAACACATAAACCAAGCAACCAGTCTCCCAAACCAAGCAAGAACTCTCCAAACCAAGATCAAAACCAATAATCTACCTTCAAAGACAAACATATTTTTGGTTGATACAGGATTGCCAAGAATCCTAGGATGCTCCTCCATCAGACACCCCAGGTCAGAAAGATTTTCTCATAAGGAAATCAGGAACACCTCAAGAGAATCAGAATAGGTATGCCAAATCTGTTCTTCACCCACATTTCTTCTTGTCCTTCATCCCAAGTAGTCTTCACTTCATTCACTGTCTTAGGCAGAAATTCCTTTTGCTTTTCACTTTGCTTATCCCTTCGGTTGACAACAGATAGCAAATGACTCTGACCACTACCGATCACCTCAGTGCTTCAATAAGGTTCATCTTTCTCAGACTTCTCAATCAACTCAGTATCATCTACATCTCTCTGTGTCATAAATTTCACCATCTATTGAACCATCTCTACCAGCAAAACCATCTACTTCTTAATCTCAACAAACTCTTCAGAGATATCATTTTCCTTCTCCTTCAAATCAGACCGAATAGGAATAGGTTCATCAAGCTTCTGCTCCTAAGGTTTGTCACAAGCACAACACCTAATAACTCCACATCCCTTCACCCCTGTCTCCTACAAAGTTATCAACTTATGCTGAGCTCCTTCATGCCTAACCACATAGGTGTTAGCATGACCATCAAACAAAAAATTCTTTTCAAACTACCAAGGTCTACCGAGCAATAGATGACAGACATCCATAGGCAACACATCACATAATATCTCATCATGGTAAGATCCAATCTGAAACTTAACCAAGCATTGTTCTTCAACTCTAACTTTAGAAACATCTTGTATCCAACTAATCTGATAAGGATTAGGATGCTTCCTTCTTTCCAAATTCAACTTACTAACCATTTCATCTAAAACAAAGTTTTCAGAACTGCCACCATCAATTAAGACATTACATACCTTATCCTTGCACTTACATCTGGTTTTGAACAAATTCCTTCTTTGCACTAGTTCAAGAACACATGCAGCCAATCTCCTAGTGACCAGACATTCACCTTTCTCAGGAACATTCTCAATGTCTTCTTCAGTAGCTAATGCAACTCTTTTCTTAGGACACTACCAACTTCTATAACCAGCTTCACCATGGTTATAACAAGTGTCGGTGAACTCATTCTTCCACCTTCATCTTTGTCCAGCATTCTTAGTAATTTGACCATTGCCATATCCCACATCAGGCTTAGGATTCTCTATCACACTACCCTCAGCAACAATCTCACCAGTCTTACCACCTTGGTTCCTACTGTTCTACTTTCCTTCATGCTTCCTATTCAGCTTCTCTTCAATCTTTAATGCTATCTGATAAGCATCACCAATTTTTGTCATCCACATAGTAAGTAGCTCTTCTTGAATACTAGGTCTCAAACCATAGACATACCTAGCAACCTTCTCTTTATCAACTTCAGAATGACCAGTCCTAATCAGGGTTCTATAAAACTCCTTGGTATACTCCTGTACTGATTTGTTAGTCTACTTCAAAGCTTGCATCTTCTTAAACATGTCTAATTCATAATCCACCAGAATGAATTGCTTCTTCAACTTGTCAACCATTCGGTTCCACTTAGTGATCTTTTTTCCTCTTCTACCTCTTTCCAACTGAACTTCTCTCCACCAGATATTTTCATGACCTTTCAATTTAGTCTTTGCAAATCTAACCCTATCAGGATCATCTATTTCTTCATACTCAAAGTATTCATCAATCTCATTGATCCAATCAATCAACTCTTCTAGACTAAGGCTTCCAGCAAATACAAAAATTTTAATCTTAGGTCTCTTCCCAATCTTAGACATAGCTTTTAGAATTTGATTCTCCTCAGAATCTCTAGCTTCTTCTATAGCTTCTTCAAAATGATCTTCCTCAGATTCATCATCACTATCCTATTTCAAGGTAGGCTTCTTTCTTAATTCCTCTTGTAGGTCTTGCACTTGTTTATGTAAAGCCCTAAAATCATCAAGACAAAATTCTCCAGTAGTTTCTTCTTCCTCAGAGCTCTCATGATTTCTCCTCTGAGGCATCTTCAAATCAAGATCCAAATACACAAGATCTACTCAGCTCCAACAGGAACAGACTTTTCTCAAATAGGAACAAACTTCACTCAAATAGGAACAAACTTCACTCTGATACCACTTAATGTAGTCAAGCTCGGTGGATCCAATTAAGGACTGATCGACCTTGCAACCAAACTAATATGTAGAAAAAATACACAATAAAAACAACAGATCTACAATGAAACAGAATTCTTTATTCATGAAAACACCGATTACATGCAATGTGTCAGGCTGTAAGGCCTTCCTGGTTACGACCAAATACAAAGCAAGTAACAATCTACAAGATCTCGCAAGATCCAAATTTTTTCCCCAACATCAGCATCCAGCTAGTCTAGGTCTATGTTAGCACATGTAAAAATTTTCATGGCTTCATCATCTTTCCCCTAGTCTCTGCAATGTTTTTCATGTCTCTAGCTAAAACCCTAGTTCAAAAATTTCAAAAATCTAGTTGTTGTGTGCAAAAACCCTAAGTGTGCCCTAGCCAAGTTCTATTTCTTCATTACTTTTTTAGGCCACTTAGGTTTCCCTTTTGGCATGTGCACATTTTCTTCCTATCGGTCGCAAGTTCTCTAAGTCCCTAGCGGTTACATCTTTCTATTCGGCGATTACGCGAACATAGTGTTCGCGTAATCTCCTAATCTTGGTGGTTTATATCATAACATCTGGCGATCCCCCGAGTGGCTTATCCTTCCTTTAGTCACTGATTCACAAAATGGTAGGCCCTTTTCATAGAAGTGTTACATGTGGACCGGTCATCAAATAATAATACAGGTGGCAGCTTATGATTTGATAGAGGTTAATGAAGTGTCAGTCGAACTCGGCATCTCAGTCTCCTTTTGATCTAGTAGCTAGCATAAGAGCACAAGGAATATTCCTCCCCTATTAGATCATGTGACATCCATTGATTTAGCATCTAACAAAAGGTTGTCAGTGGGTCCACTGCCAGCTATGCTGAAATGGCATCTTCCCATTGGTTAACAGGGACGGTGAGCTGGCTACTTGTCAGGTGGGCCTGATATCTTCTAGCTCTACAGCCGGTTAAGGTTCAAGCAGGATCTACAATCATCATTATACTATTGATGAAAGATGATGGGTTTTAATGCAGTAGTATAACAACAGTCATCCGATCTCTTAAAGGACTAAACAGAGTGGGTCCACTACTACGTGGCACAAATGGCAGCTTTTTATTGGTTGTAGAGAAATGACTTGGCGGTTGTCAGTGGGACCTGAGTTTCCATCTTGTCAGTGGACCCTAACATCTGTATAAAATTGATGGTGGGCATAAGTTCTTATCGAATGTGTCAGAGGCTTGAGATTATGCAACAGTCGTTCATTCTCTTGTGTGACAATCTTTTATTTCAAGCGGGTCCACTGCCTGGTGTGCGCAATTGGCATTTTCTCATTGGCTGAGTGGGATAATGACATGGAATGTTGTTAGTGGGACCGATGTTGTGAGTCTTTGGGTGTGTTAAAGTACAACATGATCCTACGATTGTCGATATATTGCTGGGGCAAGATGCATGATGTTTAAGGCCAGCGGTATAACGATAGTCGTTGATCTTGTTTAAAGGGATGCGAAGTAAAGGTGGGTCCAAACTAATAGATATTCTGACATGTGTGTTTGTGATTGGTTGAGCTGGAGTATGTGGCACATGTGTCAGTGGGCCTGAATGATTCAAGAGGATGATAGTGTGGTAGGATCTATGGCTGTTGCATGATCGCATGGAATCTTTTCAAGCCATGCGATCATGCAATGACTGTCTGATTTGAAGGCTTGTTCTTTGTGGGTCCTGTGTCATTGGTGACCAGGCGGATACGGTGAATGGTATAGCGACAAGTGGCATAAAGCGGGCCTAGGCTGGGGTCTTTTTAAAAGGTAAAACATAAAGCCCGTGAAAAGGAAAGATCTTACAATCATGACTTAAAGTTGATCCAAATTTAAACGTTGACAGCCAATTTGCTACTGGCGCTTGGAAATGACCGTTGTAATTCAAATTCAAATTTGTAGAGGGTTTCCAGTGACAGGAAGTACCAAAATTTATGGTTTTAGCAGCTGATTTTGATTGGTTTGGTGGCGCTAGTTGTTGCAAACTGATGCGAGGGTCTCTATGGTCAGTGGCATGATGTTTTTGTACTAGGGGAAGTGTGGTTTTGTGCTCGAGGTGTGTTTGCAGGTGGTTGATTTGACTGGTTTTCATGGCAATTCCTTGGTGTTTTGTACTGTTCTCACTGATTTTGATGATGGTAGATCTATCTGAGATTTGTTTTCTTTGGGTTTCCTATGTTTCTTCCCCTGCAATAACTTTTGTTGTATTTTGATTGGTTGGTGTAGTTGTTGGAACCCTAACCCTATTCATCCAAAGCTTGATGCATCCTATTTGGGATTCCAAGATGACTAGGGGGTATAAAGGGAGTTGTGTTAGTTGTTTTAGGGGTTCCAGTTTCTACCTTTTCAGGAGAATTAGTTCCAAGAAAGGTTTTGTCCTACACATTTTCTCCTTCTCTCTGCATATAGGGTGGTCTTTCTTCCTTTTTTGGTTTAGAGAATATAATATATATTGTAATTGATTTGTCTTATGTACGAGGACTCAATTTATTCTTACTATTACCAAGCTATCTCCATTTGAATTCTGAATTCATTAATCATACATCAAGGGTGTTTGATTTTTCTATTTGCATTTCCTATGTGTTTGCAAGTGGAGTTGTCTTCACAGAGATAACTAGTTTAGGATTAGTTTTCATGTATGTATGAGCTAAGGTGTCAAAGATATGTCATGCTTGTCTTCCAATGGATGTTGGTTAATGTATTATCTCTTTATAGGTCTCTTCTAAGGGGAGGGTTAAAAGCCTTTGGATGGGTAATAACATACTTGGATACATAGGTGGGTTGTTGAAGTGAGGTTTGGTTGATGGTGTGTGATTGATGTTAGGCATCAACACATTGAGTATTTTGTCTTCTTGTTTCATAGTTATCTATTGCAATAGGTTATTTGACTCTATGGCCCATTGGACAAGGCACTAGTCTATGAGGGACTTAGGGTATCTTAGGGGTCCTTTCAACCCATCATTAAATTATTTACATTCAATTCCACCCTTTCTCTTTCATGTTGTTAGGATAGGTCTCTAGTTTTCATACTCACTCTATGCAAGTAGGGCTATTGCATGAGATCTTGGTTTCATTGAGGTACAGGATACCTACAAGGGTTTGAGAACCATTCCATAGTCAGTTACCTCTAGGCCTATAGTTTGACACAAGATATATGTGTGTGCAGATGAGGTATACCCACCTAAGTGATGTGGAGCTCAAAGTGTAGAAGGATATCTCTTTGATCCTTGTCAGTTGGCCTTTTTCCTTGTCAGATTTGGAGTGTTGAGTGAATGTGACACTAGCCCTGTCAATCCTAATGCCAATCTAACCTTTGGGGAAAAAGAACACCAACAAGATGGTGACTCTACTAGGGAAGAATTTGATGGAGCTTCAGGGTGAGCTCTAGATCTGCCCTTCTTTCCAGTCAACAAAGTCTTCTGCTAAAAAACTCTCAGGTACTTTTTAAGGTCTAGATGTTTCCTTATTAAGTGATCAAGCACTAAGAAAAGGATAAGGTGTGAGTAGAGGTTTTCATACTTCAAGTTTTTAGTTGCATCTCTGCAAAATTGTATGGGAGTATTGCATTAAGTTTGATGGGTAAGCTTGAGGAGGAACTTGCTTTCCTTGAGCAGGGCATCCTTAGGGATTGCATGTCATTGATGAGATTGAAAATAGGATGCAGAAAGGATCTATCCATATCTCTTTTCTATGATAGATTTTGGGATGTATATAATGAGCTTCCTGATGATGTTGAGTTTTCAGAGTCTGAGTTCATTGATTTATTCTTGGATCTTTGTTTTCATGAGTCAACTAGTTGGTCAAATGCATTGTGGGAAGAGTATTATGTTGATAATTGGAGTGATGAAGACAATGAGGTTGTGGTGTCTATATATGAGTTAGATGCAACATGGGAAGAAGAAAGTGATGATGGAAGTGAACATTCTTTGGACAGTGAAGATGTTGAGGGTGATTCATCCTCAAGGTATGAAGATAAAGAAACAATAATTCATTATGATATCAGTGAGGTAGAACATGAAGATTTGAACTAAGTGTTATCTGATGGGTCTCTTTTGGATAACAAGGACATAATCATGGATACTACATGCTTGGTAGGTGATGATGACTTTGAATCTTCATGTTGTTCTGACTTTTCTTCATATGCTGTAAGTCTCCATGAGGTTGAAATGGGTAGTGAACTTAAAGTGTTCCCCAATGCTTTATATAATAAAGAGTTTGATGATTATCAGCCCATTTTTTGTCATGATGTTTAACAAGGTGTATTGCATGAAGTTATCAATCCTTTGTTTGAGGGACATGTGGAGATTTCAGATTCATTTGGGTCAGGATGTTCTTCTTTTTCCATCTATGATAAAGTTTTAAGTGATGATGTTGGATCATGTTCATCAGAAGGTTGTGGAATAGTTGCAGAATTTGGTAATAATCACATTTGTGAACATGAGTTTGACTATTCATCTGAGTTTCAGTCAGTTGCACCCATGGAAATGCAAGGTCAGGGTATAAATGAAGCCTTTTAGTAGGTAGAGTATGAGTTTTTTGTGTTTCCAATTGATAGCATACATGAATTAGTAGAAAAGAATAGGTTTTTATCTAATGGTACTGTTCATAGGTATGATGAGTCTTTTCTTCATAGTGAGCAAAATGAAGGGAGTGCCAAAAAAATTTACATGCACTATGAAGATAGTTACTGTGTTCTGCCTAATAGGCTGGTTGGAAATGTTGACATGTCTGGTGAAACAACTGAAAATAAAATATCTGGTGTGCCTCATGAAGGAAGAAATGAAAACCAAATTTTTGATAGAGGCAAAGACTAACTCGGGTTGGATGCTGCAGGTTTTTTGTAAAAATGTACACTCTATATAGTTTTTTCCTTTCCTATTGTGGGTTTCCCTTCCTATTTTCCCTGGTGAGTTCCCTATGTTTTTTGAGGTCTCTGTGCCCTTTTCCAGTAGGTGGTCTACTTTTCCTAGAGATCTGAATCCTTGCCAAGCCTACAAGAGGCATACATCCCCAACTAGAGCCACTGTTAGCACGTGTAAAAATTTTCATGGCTTCATCATCTTTCCCCTGGTCTCTGCAATGTTTTTCATGTCTCTGGCTAAAACCCTAGTTCAAAAATTTCAAAAATCTAGCCGTTGTGTGCAAAAACCCTAAGTGTGCCCTAGCCGAGTTCTATTTCTTCATTACTTTTTTGGGCCACTTAGGTTTCCCTTTTGGCATGTGTGCATTTTCTTCCTATTGGTCACAAGTTCTCTAAGTCCCTGGTGGTTACATCTTTCTATTCGGTGATTACATGAACATAGTGTTCGCGTAATCTCCTAATCCTAGCGGTTTATATCATAACATCTGGCGATCCTGTGAGCGGCTTATCCTTCCTTTAGTCATTGATTCATGAAATCGTAGGCCCTTTTCATAGAAGTGTTACATGTGGATTGGTTTTCAGATAATAATACAGGTGGCAGCTTATGATTTGATAGAGGTTAATGAAGTGTCAGCGGGACCTGGCATCTCAGTCTCCTTTTGATCTAGCAGTTGGCATAAGAGCACAAGGAATATTCCTCCCCTATCAGATCGTGGGATGTTTGTTGATTTAGCATCTAACCAAAGGTTGTTAGTGGGTCCACTGCCAACAGTGCTAAAATGGCATCTTCCCATTGGTTAATAGGGACGGTGAGCTGGCTACTTGTCGGGTGGGCCTGATATCTTTTGGCTCTGTGACCGGTTAAGGTTTGAATGGGATTTATGATCATCATTATATCATTGATGAAAGATGCATGGGTTTTAACATAGTGGTATAACGACAGTCATCTGATCTCCTAAAGGACTAAATGGAGTGGGTCCACTACTATGTGGCACAAATGGTAGCTTTTTATTGGTTGTAGAGAAATGACTTGGCGGTTGTTAGTGACACCTGAGTTTCCAGCTTGTCAGTGGGCCCTGACATCTGCAAAAAATTGATGGTGGGTGTAATTTCTTATTGAATGTGTTAGAGGCTTGAGATTATGTGACAACCATTCATTCTCTTGTGTGATGTAATCTTTTGTTTCAAGCGGGTCCACTGCTAGGTGTGCGCAGTTGGCATTTTCTCATTGGCTGAGTGGGATAATGACATGGAATGTTGTTAGTGGGACCGGTGTTGTGAGTCTTTAGGCATGTTAAAGTATAACATGATCCTATAGTTGTCGCTATACCACTGGGCAAGATGCATGATGTTTAAGGCCAGCGGTATAATGACAGTTGTTGATCTTGTTTAAAGGGATGCGAAGTAAAGGTGGGTCCAAACTGATAGATATGCTGACATGTGCATTTGTGATTGGTCAAGCTAGAGTATGTGGCAGACATGTCAGTGGGCCCAAATGATTCAAGAGGATGATAGTGTGGAAGGATCTATGGCTGTCACATCATCGCATGGAATCTTTTCAGGCCATGCGATCATGCAACAACTGTCTGATTTGAAGGCTTGTTCTTTGTGGGTCCTATGTCAGTGGTCACCAGGCGGATATGGTGAATGGTATAGTGACAAGTGGCATAAAGCGGGCCTAGGCTGGGGTCTTTTTAAAAGGTCAAACATAAAGCCCGTGAAAAGGAAAGATCTTACAATCATGACTTAAAGTTGATCCAAATTTAAACGTTGACAGCCAATTTGCTACTGGCGCTTGGAAATGACCGTTGTAATTCAAATTCAAATTTGTAGAGGGTTTCCAGTGACAAGAAGTACCAAAATTTATGGTTTTAGCAATTGATTTTGATTGGTTTGGTGGCACTAGTTATTGTAGACTGATCTGAGGGTCTCTGTGGTTGGTGGCATGATATTTTTGTACTAGGGGAAGTGTGGTTTTATGCTCAAGGTGTGTTTGCAGGTGGCTGATTTTACTAGTTTTCATGGCAATTCCTTGGTGTTCTGTACTGTTCTCACATATTTTGATGATGGAAGATCTATCTAAGATTTGTTTTCTCTGGGTTGCCTGTGTTTCTTCCCCTACAATAACTTTTGTTGTATTTTGATTGGTTGGTGTAGTTGTTGGAACCCTAACCCTAGTCATCCAAAGCTTGATGCATCCTATTTGGGATTCCAAGATGACTAGGGGGTATAAAGGGAGTTGTGTTAGTTGTTTTAGGGGTTCCAATTTCTGCCTTTTTAGGATAATTGGTTCCAAGAAAGGTTCTGTCCTGTAGATTTTCTCCTTCTCTCTACATATAGGGTGTTCTTTCTTCCTTTGTTGGTTTAGAGAATATAATATATATTGCAATTGATTTGTCTTATGTACGAGGACTCAATTTATTCTTACTGTTACCAAGCTATCTCCATTTGAATTCTGAATTCATTAATCATACATCAAGGGTGTTTGTTTTTTCTATTTGAATTTTCTATGTGTTTGCAAGTGGAGTTATCTTCACAGAGATAATTGGTTTAGGATTAGTTTTCATGTATGTATGAGCTGAGGTGTCAAAGATATGTCATGCTTGTCTTCCAGTGGATGCTGGTTAATGTATTATCTATTTATAGGTCTCTTCTAAGGGGAGGGTTAAATGCCTTTGGATGGGTAATAACATACTTGGATACACAAGTGGGTTGTTGAAGTGAGGTTTGGTTGATGGTGTGTGATTGATTTTAGGCATCAACACATTGAGTATTTTGTCTTCTTGTTTCATAGTTGTCTATTACAATAGGGTATTTGACTTTGTGGCCCATTGGACAAGGCACTGGTCTATGAGGGACTTAGGGTATCTCAGGGGTCCTTTCAACCCATCATTGAATCATTTACATTCAGTTCCACCCTTTCCCTTTCATGTTGTTAGAATAGGTCTCTGGTTTTCATACTCACTCTATGCAAGTAGGGCTATTGCATGAGATCTTGGTTTCATTGAGGTACAAGATACCTACAAGGGTTTGAGAACCATTCCATAGTCAGTTACCTATAGGCCTATAGTTTGACACAAGATATATGTGTGTGCAGATGAGGTATCCCTGCCTCAGTGATGTGGATCTCAAAGTGTAGAAGGATCTCTCTTTGATCCTTGTCAGTTGGCCTTTTTCCTTATCAAATTTGGAGTGTTGAGTGAATGTGACACTAGCCCTGTCAATCCTAATGCCAATCTAACCTTTGTGAAAAAAGAACACCAACAGTCTGCAACAAGCAATACACTAGTAGGCACCTAGGAAAGATCTAAACTTGTACTCCAACTTCCAAGCAATATTCCTGATCCCATGCTTGCAAGATACTAACCTTCCTTCCAACAATCTAATTCCCTAAACAACTGCCCAAGCATCCTATAAATACTGATTCCTAGCCACAAGTCAGCTGAAGAAACAATAAACCCTTACAAATAAATATTAGATACTAAAACATCAGTCGACTCTCACATAGCCTTACAAAATAAATAAACTCTCAAAGATGGCCCCAATGGTCATCAGATCTACATAGAAGAATTCAACACACCAGATCTAGGTCCCCACACATCCAATGGTTAATCCATAACAGAAGGAGCATGACCCAAATTAAATGCACCAGTCAGCCAACTTGATCTAACAAAACAATCCACTCAGTAAGCAAGAACACTGACAAATAGAATAAATAACTAAGCACTAGTCGACCGACCATGCCAAGCATGACCGAGCAACATAGTTATCATCAAGCACTAGTGAACTAACACCTTCAGTCACTGAGCATTCTTCAGACACCAAGCACCCTAGTAACCATAGAAACTGAGCAACTAGTCTCCCAAATTGAGCATGAACTCCACCAAACCAAGATCAAAACTAAAAATCTACCTTCAAAGACAAACATATTTTTGGTTGATATAGGATTTCCAAGAATCCTAGGATGCTCCTGTATTAGGTACTAACCTGTGATTTGGCTCAGCTTATCATCCTCAAATAGATGGCCAAACTAAAGTAATAAATAGGGTACTAGGTAACTTACTAAGGTGCCTAACTAAGGAGTATGGAAAGACTTGGGATTTAGTCCTCCCTCAAGCAGAATATGCATATAATGATAGTGTGAATAGAACCACGAGAAAGAGTCCCTTTGAATTGGTTTATGGAATGTGTCCAAGATGTGTCAATGAGCTTAGAGACCTAGGAGATTTAGAGTATAAGAGTGGACATGTTGAGGAATTCTCCAAAATCATGAAGGAGGTCCAAGAACAAGTCAAGAGAATATTGACAGAGGCAACTCAAAGATTGAAAGCCAAAGTAGATGAGAGAAGAAATGATGTTTAGTTTGCAGTAGGCGACTATGTCATGGTGCACCTGAACAAGGC
Organism: Chamaecyparis obtusa; assembly: GCA_027943335.1. Taxonomy (NCBI): domain Eukaryota; kingdom Viridiplantae; phylum Streptophyta; class Pinopsida; order Cupressales; family Cupressaceae; genus Chamaecyparis; species Chamaecyparis obtusa. Next base: position 969,479 of record BSBK01007006.1, read on the forward strand.
TAGGATGCAAAAAAGAGTACCTACTAAGTTGCAAATGAAGAGAGTTGGCCCATGTTGTATTTTGGCTAAGTATGGATCCAATGCTTACAAGGTGGATCTCCCACAAGACTTAGTTATTTCTCTAGTCTTCAATGTGGTAGACCTAGTCAAATACAAAGGACCTTTGACTGAGATAACTCAGAATATGCATGAGGTTATGTTAGACATAAATTCAGTGGTCTTATATCCAAAGCCTAAGCCTCAAGTTGAGAAGGTACTTGAATCTAGGGTAAACAAAAAAAATAGGCATAGATTCTACATGGATCACCTCATCAAATGGATGGGACACCTTGAATCTAAAGCAACATAGATAGAAGAAGCTAAATTTAAAAAGTTTGGAATCAATCCTTCTATCTTATCCTCTACTATGCCTTGAAGTCTTTTTGTGTAGAGGGGGAGTATGGTGTAGGAGAACCTTTATTTTTTATTTTTTTTGTAAGCCATCTTTTGCATGTTTTACTTTCCCTAAGGTCATGTTAACCAAGTTGTGGAATCCACTAGGGATTTGGAGTCTATCTAGCTCCTAGGTTCTCATTGTGAGAGTATGGTATGATGGTCTCTTGATTGGAAAATGGAGGCAAATGATGTGAGGATGATTTCATAAGGTTTATAGCCTATGAAGAATCCATTTTGGAGTTAATATGGGGTCTATAACTCCATAGGACCTTCCTAAGGTCCCTAGGAAACAAGATTTGAAAAGTCGCTAAATTTGTTGTAAAAGTTGCTTAGCAACTTTTGTAACTTTTAAAAGTTGCTCGGTACAAATGTGTCTTAAGGCCCTAATCAGCTTAAGAAGTCTCTAAACCTCCCCTAAACCTATTTTAGGGTTATATAAGTTAATCTTGGACCAAATCCTAAGGTTGGTCATTCTACTGTATGGAAAACAATTTCTGGAAGTGTACACAGTGTGTAGATTTGTAAGAAATTCAGTAAATAATGAATTAAAGGGAGTTGCCATGAGTTAGATTGGGATCAATGGTAGATAATAGATGTTAGTGTGTGTGTTTAATTTCAAGTTCTACAATTATTTTATTCCTTCTTGTTCATTTATTTGTCATAGTTTAAATCTTTACATCCTCTCTGCTCACTAGTTCATACCTGGAGAGTTGTAGACATGGGGATCTAACTCACTATCCCACTATTCATTTTGTATGGCCTTTTGGGGATAGTGAGTAGACTCCATGAGTGTAAAATATGAAGAAAGAGGGTCCCTAGAAAGCATGCTAAGTGTTTTTACAGTCAATCCCTAGGTGATCCATGGTGATCCCAGCTAGGAAGGACTAAGCCAAGAAGAACAATATGTTGTAGAGGCAAAATGGGAAATGTGTTTTGGTGATTGGAGACCATAGATATGGTCACTAAAAAGATCTAGATGAAAATAGAAGGTGTGATCAATCTGTTTGATCACCCAAAAACAAGAAACACTTGATGCAATCAGTAAAGGCCTTAAACCCTACCAAAATCACCTCTTTCTGGTTAGGGGATTGTACAGCCTGGAGGAACCCTAAACCTCCAAAACCCTTGAGAGGTTGGCTAATTTTGCAAGAATTTACAATTAGTTTGCAGGTTCATTTGGAAGAAAATAGGTGAAAGACCCTATTTTCTTAGAGGAGGCCTAATTGGGGCTCTCCCTTGTAGCCCTAAATAAAGGAAGTGTGAGATCGGTAAGTGAGATTGGTGAAGTGAGAGTTGAAACACATAAAATGGAACCACATAAGATATTTTCCAACACATCCTCACCTCTTCAAGTTCCTAAGTTCATTTGGAGGTGGTAAGCCCTTATCCTAGCTTAAGGGATAGTGTATGCATGGAAGAAGTGAGCACCAAGAATTGCTTTGTCTTGGTTGGATTGTATTGGTAGTTTTGTTGGAGTTGAAGACTAGGGGATTGAGCCTTTAAGGGCATCCTATAGGTCAGTTGTGTCAGTTGGAAAACTTAAGGTTCACTAAGTAGACCTAAGCAAGGGCTAGTGATTATCTCTTCCCAACCTCCCTATCAATGATCTAAGATAGGCCTTGAATACAATCTGATCATTGCATAAGATAACTCAAACATATGAAAATTCACCAACTTGATCTCTCATACTGGAAAATAAAAACAATACTAAACACAAATATTTTGTTGGCAATTTGGCTGAGTTGGTTACATAGATTTTGTCATTATGGCAACATATGATCTACATGAAGATCACACAGGTCAGAGAGCTAGTATGTCAGAGTGCAATGTGAAATTGTCTAAGTATGAGACAATGTGTTTTTACCAATGAACCTGAAGACAATTTTTGTTTGCAATGTCAAATGGAGTAAGTTCAATGATTGTGCACTTGAACATAGACTCTATGGTGACTATTGAAGACTCATCTCAAAGCGCAAGTCAGTATGGCATGTACGGAAGAAGTTATGACAGTTTTTCTAAAGACAGTGTTAAGCTGACAGGACAGAATATGAAGACAGAATTGGTAAAGAGTTAAGGGATTATTTTGTTTATCAAAATAATGACTTGACAATATAAAGGGACAACATCCTAGATGTTAACCCTTGGATAAATTTATTTTGTAATATGATAGCCGAATGGAAAGTTATTAATCTTAATAACTTGTATAAATATAATTGTAAATTGTAAGAAGGATATATGATGAAGGAATGAATGTATGTAATAGCGATAGTGAAAGAGAAGAGAAAAGATATTGATGCAAGAAGCATAAGGTTATGTACCTTGACCTACTTTTGTAATCAGTAAATATTGTACATTACTTGTTTGGGCAGTGGGCTCATCTGGTAATCACTTTTTGTACTGCCAACTCCTAACAGGGTTGAGGCTTCTAACAAGGCCTATAGTCCCTTAATCAGGACTCAGACACTATATGCATATAATATACTCCTAACAGGGTCAACATCCTTAACAAGATACTTTTGATTAGTGGATCTTTGTGGGTACCATCCCCACCAGGGTTTTCCCTTGGCCAGGGTTTCCTTGAGAATAAATAATGTGTTATGAGTTCTTTAGTTTTATTGCTATGCATGTTGTTTAGCTTCTTATGTTATGCATGTGTAAAGATAATTTGTTATATCCATAATTGGGAAAAAGTAAAAGTTTATAGAATACTAATTCACCCGCCCCTCTTAGTATTCCCTATTTTTAACAATTGGTATCAGAGCTTAGTTACTCGAAAAAGAATCATTCAAGGAAAGCCTAATAGCTTGAGTAAGATCTCTATGGATACGGATCAACTACAGAAGAATATTGAAGAAGCTCTTGAATAGATTGATATGCTTACTGATGAAAGAGATACTCTAAAAAGAAAATATGATGATGCAAAGAACCTCATTGAGAAACTGAAAAACAAGTTAGAAGATCTAAAATCTGAAAAGGAATCCGAAGTTTTCATTGAAGATTGTGATGACAATTTAGAAAAATAAAATGAGATCCTTAAGCATGAACTAAATATAGAAAATCTGAAGCTTAGCTTGAAAGATGGAAATGGCAAGAATGAAGCAAATCTGAAATTTGAGAATGAAAGTCTAAAGACTAAAAATGAAGGACTAAAATCTAAACTTGGTAAAGTAAATCTAAACTTGAGAAAGTCAATTTGCAGTATGCTAAACTTGAGAAATACAATGCAATTGTGAAAGGTGAACTGACTCAATCTAAACAACAACTTGAAAGGCTATATTCAACTAGTGAGAAGATTGATGAACAAATATATCAAAAACCATTCTATGATAAGTTTGGTCTTGGATTCAACACTTTTAAAGCAAATGAAGAAAGCAAGGAACCATATCTGAAAGCACAGATGAGAAGAAGTCTAATGAGATTAACAAATCTAAAGATACACCTAAGGAAGAAGAATCACCTAAGCAAGAGGAATCACCCAAAGGTATGCAAAGAGAATTCAAAGGTAGATGTTTTTCTTGTAATACTATTGATCATATGAAGAGAGATTGCCCAGGTAATAAATTCAAACCTCTTAATGGTTATTATTATAATTGTCATGGTTTTGGACATAGAGCTATTGAATGCAGGAAACCTAAATTTATTGAGAATAATAATAGCAGTAGAATGTTTAGGAATACTAACAATGCAGATAAGAAACCTACTGAAGATATGAACAAAAGAAATGGAGTAATATGTTATAGATGCAACAAGGTTGGACACATTGCTAGAAATTGCAAATCATAGATCAATTAGCCTGGACCAAGATATGGGAACAATAGAATAGTTTGTCAGATATGTAGCAAGATTGGACACATAGCAAGGTTTTGCAGAATGAACAATAGAGTTTTTCATACCAATCCTAACCCTAGAAATCATGCAAGAAGGAATGAAGATGCAAGTAATAGTCAGAAAGGATGTTGTAGTAATTCAAATGAAGTGAATTTTATCAAAAGCATAGATCGAGGAGACATATTCAACATTGAAGTTAATCAGGAAGGTGAAGTATTAAAAGGTAAGAATGAATCTTTACCTGACCCATCTCAAAGTACTTAATTTATGAAAATTGTAGTAGAATAGGAACTTAGATTAGTGTAGAAGTAGATATATGATAAATTGAGTCTTGCACAGTTAATGCAAGGTAGTATATGATGTTCTAATGCTATGGTTAAGAGCGCAAAGAAAAATATTATGTTTGCGAGATCGCAATAAGTTTTAAGTTTTGCCGGTTAGCAGAATCAGATTTTTGGAAAGAAGTGGCAAAAGAATTGAATGCGATGTCAGATCTAAGTGAGATTGAATTAATAAAAGGTCATCATCAATATTATTTGATCATCAAAGCGAATTCAAGTGTTAAGTGTATACACCTAAAAATTGTCATCTAGACTATTAGCCCCTTTTGCTAAATCATCAATTGCTTATTCTTGATCAAATCCTAGTTCTATCATTTATTCGATTATTTTCTATGGGCTAACCATTTTATCCTAAAGTCTTTATTTAATTAAAAAGAGTTTCCTCCTCTTTTAATTAAATAAAAATCCCCCCACTTTTCCTCTTATCCTAAGTTGCACAAATAAAGCATTATTCTTATTTTATAAAAAGGGAAAAAGCACTTTTTATCTCAAATGGGGCACAAAGGTCAACTCTTATTTTCTCATTGGAGGATATTTGTGCACATGGATTGCTCCTCTTTTAAGCTCCATCGTTGATTAAATCTTTTGCCTCTTAATCTCCATGGTCCATTCCTTCTCATTTCTTATAAAAGGAGAGCTTTCTTCTTCATTCTAGATCCCCAAATTTTTATGCTAATGTTATGCTACAGGTTTTCTAGGTCACTTTGGAGCTTTTTGAAGATTTGGAGCATTCTTGGCTTTTGCATCTACATGTTATCATAGTTTCATTTCTTGCATTATCATGTCATTCATAGCTTCATACTTAGTTTATTTTCTTTTATGCTTTAGATTACTTCATCTAGCTTAATTAGGAGGCTTTGTAATACTTGTTCTTTCATTTCCATAGTTTAGCTTGCATATTCATCTTAATCTAGCTTGCATTGCATTTCATTTGATTCTTGAGAATATTGGCATTCTTGCCCTTGTCTTCATTTGAATCTCTCATTGCATGGTTTACTAGCAAGGTTATTGGCTTAATAGCTCTAGCTGAGAGCATTATTAAACATCCTTGCACTCCATACCTAGGGAGCTATGGATCAATTTTTGAGACCTCATTCTTGAGTGTTCTTGACTGTAATGATTCATAGAAGTGCACTATTTAGAGTACACATTTTTGGTGCCCACCATGGGGCGCATGAACTTATTTTCCTATCTCACAGTTGTCTGCAATCTGAAGCTGATTCTCACCATTCCCAGTCTTCCTTGGTCAATCCAGGTTGGATCTTAGGTGCCATGACATGTTTCTCAACATCCAAGTGAACTCAAATGGTATCAAATTGCAAAAAATGACTCTTAGTCTTCTTTCTTCTGCTTCTTCCATGTCTTCCTAGTCTCCCATTTTCATCATTTCTCTTCTTTCTTCATGCTTCTTCCTCTTCCTCCTAAATTCTTCATTTCTTCTTGATTCTTTTCCTCTCATTATCTAGTCTATCTTCTTCTATTTCATCTCTTCTATTCATTTCTTCCATGTTTGATTCCTCCTCTTTTGGAACCATGAATTTCAATTATCTTGTTATGGAACCTCTCTTGAGAATGGATGATCTTGAACTCATTGCTCAATTCAAAAAAATTTATTCCTCCAATAGTCCTTCTGGATATCTCATGGGTGACAAACTTAAAGCAAAAATAAAAGAAAATATGATTGAATCAGATGCCTTTGCTAGGATCATAGACATGATCATATCACAACCTCCCTCTTCTAAAAATTCTTCATCATCTAAGTCTTCTCATTCTTCCTCATCCTCCAAGTCTCACCATAGCTCTTCTAGACATTATTCACATCCTTCATTATCCAATTCTTCTTCCTCCACTAGGTCTTCATTTTCCTCTTCTTTACAATCTTGTTCCTCTTCTAATTCTCCCAAAATTCTTACTCCTTGTCTCAAGGCATACCATGATGAGCAATATGATAGCCCTTTTGATACTTATGACACCTCTATTCCTAAGAGTCCTCCTAGTCGCAGGCTCGTGCTTATTGGAAATGGGTCACCACATTGGATAGATTGTGATGGTGATCCATATGATTCTAATTTTGAAAAGGAGTTTGATGATTTTTGCAAAAAATACCTAGATGATGCATCCACTTCTGTTGAAGAATATAAAATGTACCACACTGATATGAAATGTCACTACTATGAGAATCCTTCCTCTAAGAACTCTCATGCTGAAGATAAAGATTACACTCTCAAGCAAGATCATGTTAATGTTGAACCTTTGTCTTGTGATGGTCCCCTTCCATCCCCTACTTCCTCCAATAACCATACACTTCCTAAAGCTTTCGAGTCTTTCAAATCTTTTGCAAATCTTTCATCTGACAAAGATCCTAATACTTTTCATGCAGTTCCCTATAGTTATCCTCAAGCGATACCTCTTAAAGAAGCTCAAGCTAACCTTCACTTAGCTAAAAATACTTTCAATAATGTTAAACATAAAGAGCCTATGCCTTTATGCACTATAATTCCTACTTTAGATAGTCCTTCACCATCTATTCCAAAATCTTCCATGCAATTCCAACATGCTTCCTTGTCCTTAGAAGTGGTTCCATGTCAAGAGGACTTTAAAAATGATAAAGAAAAGAATATAAAAAAAGATCAAGATCAAGAACCCTCCATGTCATCCAATCCTTTTCATGATGTCTCTCTTCCATTTCATGGTTCTTTTGATCCTCTACACCCTTCCACCTTCATTCCACCATGTCTTGAGTCTTCTCCTAAGCAAGATCAAGCTACTACTTACATCATTGAGCTTATTGACAATCAAAATAACCTTACTACACTTGTGCTTTCCAAAGATGATACTTCCATTAAGGTTATTAAAAATGGTGTTGTTACTTCCACTCTTAATCCTATTGAAAATCAAGAAAAAACCAATACGCTAATGTTATCCAAAGATCCTTGTCAAGATCAAAGTCTTCCATCTTCTTGTTCTACCACTCCATGTTCACTTCCGCTTTCTACTCTTCCTAAATCTTTGCAAGATCCGAACAATCCTATTGAAGAAGTTTCTCCTATTCAAGATGTTAATGAGCCTATTGCAAATCTTAGTGCTCACTCTAAAGATGCTGATATCCTTGGTTGTCATATAGATGCTGATGAAATTATTGATTATCCTTTTGCATCTTCCACTTCCATCCTTGGACTTCCTCCACCAATACCAAAGGCTTCATGTCTTCCTTCCATCTTGGGCCCTTATGTCCCTTCACTTTCCCCTCCTAACTCTCCTAATTCTTCATCCATCTTGGGTCCTTATGTCCCTCCATCTCCTATCTTTCCTCAAGATCAACATAGATGAATACCCTTGAATCCTTTTCATTCACCCACCCTTCTAAACCAGTCATATCGTCCTTCTTCTTCCACAAGTCCCAAGTCTTTTGGAAGTAACTTGAATGTTCAATATAAAAAAAAGAAGCAATACAAGAATCCATCAAAAAAATGATATCACCATCTCTCCTCTAATCGACATGGATACATAAAGTCAAAAGAGATATCTAAGAAGAAAACTACAAGATAAGTATGGGTTCCAAAATCCATCATTGAAGATATTCTCTCTAAATCATCAAAAAGAAATGAAAAGCCTAAGGCTATATGGATTCCAAAGTCTCTCTTGAAAGATTCTAATGTTGAGAAAAAAGTGAATTTGACATTCAACCTTCCAAAGGCTTCCACTTCATCTTCTTCCAAAAACATTCTTTCATTCCATGCATCTAAACCGCAACCTCTACTAAACATTCACCATATTCCTTCTCGTATTCCTTCATTCACATTTCCTCCATCCTCTCACCACCCTTCAAGGTGTGTGTTGATGTTGATATTGTCTTCCTTTCCATCTACTCTTTCACAATCCTTCCATTCATTATCCTTCTACCTTCTATCCTTTTTCCTCATTTGCCTATTCCTCCTGTCTTCCAACCTCACTCGCTTTACATAAAACCTTATCCTCCATTTTTCTCTTCCATCTTCATTTCCCTATCAGCATCTTTGAGCATATAATTTTGAATCCTTGGCATATCATGGTTTATCCTTTCAAGGAGCATTATCTAAAAAGCTTTCCTTCTTCCAAAAATAAAATTAAAAAATTAAAATAAATAAATAAATAATATTTTTTTTAAATGAAAAAATTGAAAATGTGCCTTGGTGGAAACTTGGAAACAGGTGCCTTGGTAGCAAAAGTAAAGAGAAATAAATTCATCCTATGGTGAAAACCACTCTCTTGTGGCACCTTGGATAAGTACCATGATGAAAACCTGGTAATCAGGCATCATGTGTAGTTCTTCTACATATTTCATCCATTTCATCTTCTCTCTTTGATTTTGACAATGTTGACCTATACATGAATATTTAGCTATCTTGTGAGCTATCCTATGATGATCTTTCTTTCATTCCATTCATGTTTAGCCTTCATATTTATTTTCCTCCATTCATTCTAGCCTTTTGCTATCATTTTCCCCTTTGGTCTTGATCTAATAAAAAAGAGTAAAAATGATGCTATGAAGCCTCTTGACATGTCTACTCCTTTAGACTGCATCCTTTCCTTCTTTTTTAGTGCACTTTTGTGACTTATCCTATGCTAGCCTTTCATTGCTTTTCCAAATGTGCTTTACATGACAAAAAAAATTTCCCTAGCTTGGGTACTCTTGAGGATTTCTTCCTCCATTCTCCTTCATTCCCTTGTCTTTCATCTCTTCCACCAGCTTGCTACTCCCTCTTGTTCCCCACCTTGCTAGACATTGGGACTACATGATGTGATCTTGCTTGGGAGTTTGATGCCTATTCTGTCTAGGGGCATCCTTTGTATATATTTATTGATCCTGAAAAAATTATAAAAAAATTCATATATAATGCTGAAAAAATCTTAAAAATCATATAATGTCCTGAAAAAAGAGCATCCTAGTGAAAACCTAACAATAGACGCTTTGATGTCTCACCAAAAAAATCAAAAAATGAAAAAATTCAAAAAAATAGAAAAGTACCTTGGTGAAAACCTAGAAACAGGTGCCTTGGTGACAAAAATACAAAAAAAAAAATTTAAAAGTCCTAAAAAAAATCTTTCAAGTGGTGAAAACCTGGAAACAGGTGCTACTTGAGACCCTTGCACCTATGTCTATCAGTCTTTCATAGCACTCCTTTGCTCCACTTTTCACTTTACCTCTCCTAGCCTGGAATTGACTCTGGTCTTAGTCTAGGGGGCATATGTTGTTCTAGCTCATCTTGGGTCTCTTTGTGCATTGGGCTTTCTTGGACAACTTGGATCCAATGGTGTTTTTCAACACCACCCCAATTATGTTTTTCAACACTTTCCTAGCGTCGAGTGTTTCTCAACACTTATCAGATATCCTACCCGCAGTCTCGAATGATACGATATTTCTCACTAGCAGATGTGATACTCAAATTTTGACTCTATGACCTACACACACGCACTTAAACACTTGACTTGCTGAAATTTGCTTTATTTCTTTGTGTTCTATCTATGACGATTTCTTTGATGAGTGTTCTATCCCTAATAGTTTTTGATGATGCTGAGCTAGAAGACTGGGGCATGAGGACATGTTTCATTTTCTTTCTGCTTGTGGGTATATTTTGTTGGTCCTCATTGTCATTAGCATTTATGCTTGTTCCACTTGACATTAGGATCTGCAAGGTATTATCCTTGACTTTTTTTTGCAAGTGCATACTTATAGTCATCTTGACTTTCCTTGTGTCTCAATGCGAGTATAATCTTGCTATACTAAACTTAGGGAATCTCACTGCACTAGTCATCTTAACTTATATGTCTTTGATGCCTAGGTGGGATTCCCACATTTCTATCTAATATAGATCATATTCATATACTCATAGTTATACTAGTGTGTATTGTATGATCTTACAATGCTACCAATAATGCTCGATGATGAAAATTAGAGTCTAAAAGCTTTGTGACCTTGCAAGTAAACCACTTTTCATAATAGCTTGCATTTTTAGGTTCATGTTAGTTAGTTTTGTATCTTGCATATGGAGAGAGCTCTCCTTTTATCTTTCACAGACTTGTTGGTCAGCTATGCTCACCTTTCACTTCTTCCCGATCATGTCTTTCGCTTCTTGTCTTTCATATCACATCATTTTCTCTTCATTTAAGGATCAAAACCGAAATCTGAGTTCACCTTGATTGTCCAAATCACTTTTCCCTTCTTTTGCATAATTGGCTGACCTTTTGAGGCCTAATCCTTCACTCTTTGCTAGGGCATTCTTTCCTTCTTCATCCCCATCTCTCTCACCCTTCTAGTCTTTCATTCATTTCATTCATCTCTCTCTAAGATCTTGACTGGGGCATATCTTCACTGCTTGATGGTTATTCTGTCATCTTTCATCTTTGATTATGATTTCTAATGATTTGATCATGTTTCTCTTGCTTCTACATTCCCTCTACCTGATTTTCCTTTTGATCCCAGGGGGCAGACACATCTATTTCCATTGGCTATTCTCTAGAGCATATGCTTGACCTTTCCATTTGCTCTGATCGATCTATCTTTGTGCTTGACATGTTAGTTCTCATCTCGAGTTCTGATACTATCCATCTCTTTCCTAAGTGTTCAGTACTACCACTATCAGGCTGACCATGCAGGATTTGCTATCTCTTTGTACTTCATACTTTGGATTCAGATCGCTATTGCTTGCTTTCTTGGCTGATCTATTCTTTGACTGCATGTGTTCTCAAATCAATCACACATTAGTCAAAGAGGGGCAAATGTATACACCTAAAAATGGTCATCTAGACTATTAGCCCCTTTTGCTAAATCATCAATTATTTATTCTTGATCAAATCCTAGTTCTATCATTAATTTGATTATTTTCTATGGGCTAACCATTTTATCCTAAAGTCTTTATTTAATTAAAAGGAGTTTCCTCCTCTTTTAATTAAATAAAAAGCCCCCCACTTTTCCTCTTATCCTAAGTTGCACAAATAAAGCATTATTCTTATTTTATAAAAAGGGAAAAAGCACTTTTTGTCTCATATGGGGCACAAAGGTCAACTCTTATTTTCTCATTGGAGGATATTTGTGCACATGGATTGCTCCTCTTTCAAGCTCTGCCATTGATTAAATCTTTTGCCTCTTAATCTCCATGGTCCATTCCTTCTCATTTCTTATAAAAGGAGAGCTCTTTTCTTCATTCTAGATCCCCAACTTTATATTCTAATGTTATGCTGCAAGTTTTCTAGGTCACTTTGGAGCTTTTTGAAGATTTGGAGCATTCTTGGCTTTTGCATCTACATGTTATCATAGTTTAATTTATTGCATTATCATGGCATTCATAGCTTCATACTTAGTTTAGTTTCCTTTATGCTTTATATTACTTCATCTAGCTTAATTAGGAGGCTTTGTAATACTTGTTCTTTCATTTCCATAGTTTAGCTTGCATATTCATCTTAATCTAGCTTGCATTGCATTTCATTTGATTCTTGAGGATATTGGCATTCTTGCCCTTGTCTTCATTTGAATCTCTCATTACATGGTTTACTAGAAAGGTTATTGGCTTAATAGCTCTATCTAAGAGCATTCTTAAACACCCTTACACTCCATGCCTAGGGAGCTATGGATAAATTTTTGAGACCTCATTCTTGAGTTTTCTTGATTGTAATGATTCATAGAAGTGCACTATTTAGAGTACACATTAAGGAGATCAAAGAGTAGTGATTGGAAGCATTTGGCAAGGATTTGGAGCAGAATTTTGTGTCGAACCTATGCAAGCCCTAAATCATGAAATTGAGGTATTTTACATGGCAAATCTTTAAATTAGTAAAGGAATTAGAGGAAATCAAGGATGTTTCTTTAATTCACAATCTCAGAGCTAAAAATAGACCTAAGATGAAAAGGGAGCTAGTAGAACCCTTGGAAGATGATCCTAGGTTAGCTTTATCATCCGTACCAAATAGAGTTTTACATCTAGATAATTTTAGAAGTTATCTTGAAAGCAAACTAGAGATTATCAGTGATAGTGATTTCACCAAGGAATATTAGAAGATCTATAATCAGGATATGACATTGAAAGGAGGATTTGAACATTTGAAAGATAATGAGATCATTAAGTATGCTTTACAGTATGAAGTTGATAATGAAGAATGTACTAAGATAATTCTAAGCATAATTCATAATGGGAAGTTTTGGTTAGAAGATAGACTGATAGATATCACAGTTGATTTGATTCATGAAGTTATTGGACTATCTAAAATGGGAGTTGTTGGTGTTCAAAATGGACACTTATGCTCTTAGGCGATCAATATACCCTCAGGTTGATTTTAGGATTGGTTAATTCCAAAATGTATAAGGATCTTAGGGTAACTGGACCAATTATAGGGACAAGACTACCCTCTTCACTTCTAGCTCTGCAAAACCAAGGTGGGTGCACCTAACCCAGTGAAAACTATACTTCATACACCAAAGATTGGGTCTAAATAATAGATTGATAGTAAGAAAGTACTAAATGCTAACCTCACATTCATTGACTCTCCATTACTGTAAGGTGACAAAACCACACAACCAACTACTTAAATCTTGAAAAGGTTATTGATTTCAATATTTGGAATGTAATAGCCTCAATCAATGTATGTTAATAAGAGAGATACTCATTTAGGCCAGTGCCTCATCCATTGGACAAGATTTCTTAGACACAAAGACACACAAAGTTGAGAATACCTGAGAATTCATAGCCATAAATACATTTATCCTAATCTTTACTGCTTACAAGACATCCTTACATAGACAAGGGAAAACTCATATCCCATTTAGAGCATTGTTTAATCCAATCCTAGATCAGAACTCAAGAATGAAGATACATACATAAAAGCACTATGTAATGAGCTAAAAAAATCAAAGCTTACTTGACTTGACACAAATGAGAGATAAGAGTCAAATATTTGTATTAAGTATGATGAATTCCTTCTATGTATACAATGAATCACAAGATGCCCTACTTGAAAATTACAGGTTAGACTTGCAACTTTCTTCTTTCATTAACAAACACTGAGTCAAAAACTATTACAAAACCTTGGGACTAGAAACTAGGGACTGATTCTGAACTTCGAAACTAGAACCCCTACAAAATCAAAAATTCAACACTATATACCACTGGTTACCCTGGAATCCTACACAAGTTAGGATGCAACAAGCTACAGATAACCATGGTAAGTGTTAGGGTTTCCACCCACCAAACAATTCAAATAGATCAAAAATTAATACACTAGAGGGAAAACCAAGCAACCCTAAGCAATCAGATCTAAATTCAATCTTCACTTATGGTAATTCTTCTAGAAATGTACTGAAGATCATGAAATTCTTGCAAATTCATCTGAGATAACCCCTACAACATGCCTCGAGCACCATTTATTCATTCTCTCCATGACATAAAACTACCTACAGTTAATCATCATACTTATTGGACCACACTGTAATAGCCAGCACCACCAAACTAATCAAATCTGGCCACTAAAACATTAAAAACTAGTCCATCTGCTGCTGAGAAACCCTCAAAAGTTTGAATTTGAACTACAACTATTATATCCATGGCTCTAGCAGCAAATCAATGATCATAATTCAAACTGAGATCAACTTTAAGTGGTGACCACTCGATCCTCTTCCTTCGCGGGCTTTATGACTTAACCATTAGATAGCCCCGGGTTTATCTCTCAGTGAACACATGACAAAGGCACTTCTATTTGTAGAATAAAAACCTAACCCACCATTTAACTCTCTGATTTAGCGAACAAAGAGAAATAACCAACCCCGATCACATTTGGTGAACAAGTGACTGCAGGGAAACTCCAAGTCATAGAATACATTACTTAACCCATGTTAGATCAAACGATTCAGCGAATGACTAATTTCACTAAATCATGAAGTCCCTTCTTAACCTCAAGTTACTCTTCATGAATTGGCGAATACATAAGAAATTTGAGGGCCCACTGATTATCCAGCGAATTAGTGACCAAAGACATTTCACCAATTCGCTGAAAATTTTGAAACACTACTACTTTATCTAGAGATTCAGTGAACACATATTCACTGAATCACTAAAAGATTTAGAACCCTGCCATAATACTCTGCAAACAAGTGAACACTGCAAACATTTGTCAGAACCACCAAAAGACTGAGAAAATTTACTGGGCCCGCATCAAGAAGATCGATGGTTGTCTCATCTTTGCATAGACCTCCAAGATTCCTCCAGATCATAAGACAACCATCGGATGAATAATCTTACCCTGCCCTGACAACCCTCTGACAAGATATGAAATCAACAATTGGCGCATCTTTGCATGTGTCAGAGAAAACCCATCAGACTATATGCCGATCGTTGATGCTCTACAAGTGTCAGAACCCACTGAACCTTGGAAATCCTCGGCCCCACTGACAACATGTCCAGTCACACTACATGGACCAATCAGAGACTGCCATTTGTACCTACGTGTCACCCTGGACCCACAGTTTGAAGCATCCTATCAAAAAGGAAAATCAATGACCGTCGCAGCTTCGCATAGCTCTGACAAATCCTTTGTGCTTTAATGACAACCATCAGATTTAAAAGTTGTCAGAGAGACTAGGCCTGGGAAATATTAAGCCAAAAACATAGGAAATATTAAGGCACTGACTTAGGAAAAAAAAAGCACCACCGAGCTTGTAGACTTAGGAAAAATAACCTAGGAGACTTAGGCAAATCGGCAATTATTAAAAGGGGCCCGAAAACCTTTAGTCGCAAGATCGCATAACATGAAAAAGGTTCATGCAATCATGCGACAAAGGGTAAACAATTTTAGCACATGCATTTAGGAAATCTTAAATGACCCAAAAAGTAACATGAAATTAGAACCAGGCTAGGGCACACTGGGGTATTTTCATACCAACGGCTAGATTTATGAAAATTTGCCTAGGGTTTCAGCCAGAAAAGGAAGATAAACAGTTGCAGAGGTCCGAGAAAAGGGTGTGGCCATGAAAATTTTTATATAGTGCTAACAGTGGCTCATACTTAGGGATGTGTATCTCCTGCAGATACAACGAGCAAGCTAGAATCTCCTAGAAGAGCAGACCAACCCAAAATTTTGACCCAAAAAGCAAAAATAGATGATTGTACAAGGGAAAACCTAAACTACTACTCATGGAAAAGATACTTCAAGAGAAGTAAAACTTTAGGAATTTTCCATGAATAGGCAATTCCAAAGTACCACCAATTAAATCTTTTAGGACATAAGAATCTGTCCCCCATTTTCTTTGAATAAGATAAGGGCCCAACCAAATTGGATCAAATTTTCCATGCTTCCCCTTATCTTCTAACCTTGCATTCCACATCAGGACAAGGTCATCAACTTCAAATCTCCTTTGAGTAGCTCTCCTATCAAATAAATTCTTAAATTATCTCTGCAATGTCTCATTTCTTTCATGTGCATCTCTCCTCACCTCCTCCAATTGGATCAGTTTATCCATTCTTACTCTCATCTCATCATTCAAGTCTTCATCATATGCCTGGATGAACTTATACATATGTAATAGATTATTTTGAGGCAATCTAGCACTTATTCCATATACCAAATCAAATGGAGCACAACCTATGGCCTTCTTTATAGTTACCTTGTCAGCCCATAATGCCCACCATAACTTTGAGTGCCAAGCTTTCTTATTTTTGTCCAACACTATTTTGAGAATCTTAATTAGACTTTTGTTACTAGACTCAGCCTGACCATTCCCTTGTGGATGATATGGGGAAGAAAATGAAATGTGTATCCCATATTGCTGACAAAAATCATTAAATTCCTATTATCTAAAACACGTTGCATTATCAACCATAATAACCTCTGGGCAACCAAATCTGTTAAGGATGTTCTGCATCATAAAATCTGCTACCACCTTGCTAGTAGCCTTTCTAGTAGGGATAGCTTCAACCCACTTGGTAAAATAGTATGTTGCCACTAGTATGTAAGAATTTCCACCACTAGACTTTTTTGAAATCTCCCCAATAAAATCTATACCCCATTTCTAGAAAAGAGCCTGAACTGTAACAGGTTGAAGTGGCAAATTTCCATTAAACTTCAACTTTCCAGCAAATCTCTGACATGCATCACATTTTCTTACAAACTAATGTGTATCCTTAAAAATTGTAGGCCACCAAAATATAGACCTAAGGATCTTGTGAGTTGTGGTCTTTGCCATATAGTGTCCTCCACAAACACCTTGGTGCATTTCCTTTAACAGAGCTTCAGATCTCTCATGGTCTATGCATTTTAGCAATACTCCTTCATTGCTTCTCCACCACAACTTACCATGTATAATGGCATACTTTTCTGATTGTAACTTGATAGTTCTCCTTTTGTTTTCATCCATCTCAGGGGGGAGGATCAATTTCTGCAAGTAACCAATAACATCTTTGTACCAGTCACAATAATCCATATCACAAATATATAGCCTTTGTTCTTCTTCTAACACATTTATATGATTTGCAACTAAGTTTCTTTGTGCCATTAATTTTTCAAGACCTAAGCCTCTTACCAACTTTGTAATTTGGATATCAATATTAAATCCTTGGATCCTATTGATCCATCTACATCTTTTTCTTGAAACTTCTTGTTTCACCAATATATCCTTAACTGCAGCACTAGGAACATAAGCAACCACCTTAGCTCCCACAAGGTAACATCTAAAAGCCTTGACTACTTTAACTAAGGCATAAGCCTGTTTCTCAGTAATATCATATTTCAATTCTACTACTTGTAGGGATTTGCTAAAAAATGATATAGGTTGTTCATATCCATCTGAATTCTTCTGCAATAAAATTGCTGCAACCGTATGACAGGAAGCAAAAGAAAATATCTGTATGGGCTTACCATAATCAGGTGTCCTCAAAACAGGAGCATCCTTGATGGACTTTTTGATATTTCTAAAAGATTCATCTACTTCTTCATTCCATTCAATCTTTGCCTCTTTTTTCAACATTCTAGAGATAGGGATACTGATTTCTACAAAATTTGTAACAAATCTCCTTAGAAAATTTACCTTCCCAAAGATAGATTGTATTCCTTTAACATTTCTAGGTGGTGAAAGCTTATCTATAGCCATAACCCTTTCAAGGTCAATTCTCACTCCATCCTTGGACACAATATGTCCTAAGAGCTTGCCTTCCACAACACCAAAGGAACACTTCTTTGGATTCAAAGAAATCCCATACTCCAAAGCCTTGATAAAAATTTTCTCAAGATGTTCACAATGATTATCTTCTTTATCTGAATATGTTGTGAGATCATCCTGGTACACCACTAGAAAAAAATTTATGAAGTTTGCAAAGGCCACATCCATAGCTCTCTGAAAAGTAGCTCCTACATTTGTCAGACCAAAAGGCATTCTAACATAAACATATGTTCCCCAAGGGGTAGTGAATGCAGTCTTGAACTGTTCTGACTCCTTGACCATGACCTGATTATATCTAGAGAAACCATCCATCATGGACATTAACTCTGATCTAGTAACCTTCTGTAGCATTTTTTCCATATTAGGCAAACCATAATTGTCCTTCAAAGAATTGGCATTCAAATTCCTAAAATCAACACATAACCTAATGTCACCATTCTTTTTTCTGACTGGAACCAAGTTTGACACCCAAGTAGAATGTCTGACAGGCTTGATGATGTCAGCATCCATCATCTTTTTGAGTTCATCTTGCATTTTTGGTGCCAAGGTAGGATTCACAGGCCTTAACTTTTTCCTAAAAGGTTTAGTACCTTCCTTCAATGGTATTTCATGCTAGAATAGATCTTCTTGATATGCTTTCAAATCATCATAAGACCATGCAAAGACATGTCTAAATTTTTTGAGAAGATCAATCAAATTGTTCCTAGTTCTTTGGGACAAACATTTACCTATGTAAACATTTTTGGGTACTTGACTTGTTCCTAAATTTATTTCCTCCAAATCATTTATTTTATCAACAAATTTAGGAAAACAAGTCCCTTTTTTATCATCAAATGCTCTCTCAAGAGCAACCAATCCCCTTGGGATCCTATTTGACCTTAATTGCAAAACTTCCTTCCCAAGAACATTTTCTTTTCCATCTCTAATGTCAACATAAGTGCTAAAATCCATCTCTTGACCATCAAAATGAGAATCACACTGCAAAAACCTTAGTATATCCTGATCATCAGAAAATACCTGCCAATTCTCAACATTATCTGGGATAGAAGGCCTAGACTTACACTCAATCCTGGATATCTCTACAAAGGTAATATCCTCTAGCCTTAGTGCTATGTTTTCTAGTAAGTCAGCCATCCTGTTTTGGCTCCTATCCACCCAATCAATACCAAAGGCACTAAAACCTTCAATTTCATCCTAAACAGCATTTCTATATTGTTTTAGCTTTGATTCCTAGATGCATACTTTGATCTAATCTGAGAAATTATTAACTTAGAATCACCAATTACCCTAAGATGTTTGATTCCATGTTTTGATGCTTGTCTCAAACCAATCAGTAGGGCCTCATATTCAGCAACATTATCTGTGCAAGGGAACAAGAGAGTGAAAGAAAACTTAAAAGTCTTACCACTTGGGGATATCAATAGCACTCCTACTCCAACACCTTCCTTAGAACTTGTTCCATAAAAACACAGGGTCTATAAGACATTACCTTCTGCCATGTTATTTTCATCATCAGCCAAAAGGACAAGCTTGACCTTTTCTTGCACTTCTCTCTCCTGAACTTGGAAAGAGCCAATATCAGTGTCAACAAAACAATTCATATTGTCCTCTTCATCCTTCTCAATCATATGTGCAGTTCTACCTTCCCTTGAAACTTTCACACTTTCTCCTTCAATGCTAAAAGTGGCAAAAGACAAGTCACATTGAATACTTCCTCCCATAGAAGCACTCCATTTTCTAGATAATAGCATTCCATACTGAGGAGGAATATCAACTACAAGAACACTCATAGTTAATTGTTTGTCAGGAAATGCTACTAATTTATAAGGCAAAGCCTTAATGGTACCAATAACTGGTACTTCTCTTGATTCCATAGCTTGGCATCTCCCATGAGGTGTATCAACCTTTAGTCCCAGTGACTTCATGATTTCTGTAGGCATGACAGTGTTTGATGCTCCTAAATCAATCATGCAATTCTTCAATAATTTGTCATTTATCATAAGGGACAAGAAAAAAGGATCAACTGTCCCTGATGCAGCATTTACAGCATTTGCATTCAAAAATATCTAAGGAATCTCAAAGACAATTTCTTCATTTTTACTGTCAGGTGTGTCATCTAAAGAAGCTACATGCTTATCACTCCTACTCATTTCTTGGAGCTTTATTGAAGAAGCACCACTTACCCAATCCAAAGCCTTGACCTTGTGCTCTTCTATTCTCATCATTTCCAACAATGGAACCTTGACAATTATTTGTGAAAGCAATTTAGTCATATCTATGGGAACATATGTATGGTTGCCCATGTCTTCCTTAATCATAGTGCCATCTTTATCTTCTACTTTGATAGTCAAGTCAGATTTACCTTTGTGTAGAAACTCATCATCCTTCTGAGGTATAGGAACAACTATCTCTGGTGTCTTTGCTTTATCCTGAGGTATTGCAGCAGGTCCCATCTTCTTTTTTACTTTAACCTTACTGACAACACCAGCATCTTTCTCCTTTTCCCCATGCTATTGTGTACTCCTTTTTGAATTCTTGATAAACACGCTACCTGATTTACCATTTGTGCTTCCAACTATCCTATTTCTCAAATTGTAATTGCTCCTAGCTTGAGTGACCATGTTTGCAGTGATTTGAGCAATTTCCTCATCAAAGGGTCTCCTTAAGGAAACATGTTCCTCACACTTCACTGTACCACATCCAACATCATCAAATTTTTCTTCCTCATCATCAGTAGAGTCAACCTCATCCCATGCATGTGAAGAAGTCATTCCACAACCACTCTTATCATATTGCTCCTCCTGTTCTTGATTCTCAGATAAATTCAGAGCAATAACACAATGTTCTGGACTATGAGGAGATTAACAAGCAATACACCATGGGACATCATCATTCATGTTAACTAAATTTCTATGCAAAGGATCAGGACTCCTATCATCAGGCCTATCCCTTTTAACTGGAAAAATGGGCTTGCCATCCTTCCACTAAGTATTGTATGGGTAATTTTGCATTCTTGGTTGCCTGCTAAAATTATTTGAAACAGGCCGATCATTTGTCATAACCCTATTGTTCCTTTTTTCATCAAGCTTTAGATCCTCTAAAGCACTTAGAATCTGCTTTAGATTATCCTCCTCCTTTGGCTTAAAATTAGCAAACCTTCCCATCTCTTTCTTATTTTGCACTTGAGGCCTATAATCATCTCTTCTCCCTAATTTCCCTGATATTCTTCTATTACTTTCTATGTTGATTGCCAACTTGTAAGCCTCCCCAAGATTTCTAGGGTTCTTATCCCTTAAGAGGTAACCCATCTTTGCATCAAAAGCATTTAAGTATGTCACAAGACACACTCTGTCATCTAATCTGATAACTTGCAGGAGCCTATGCATAGCCTTTTGGAATCTTATATTAAATTCAAGGACCTCTTCATTCTGATTTTTCTTTATGTTATTGAATTCATTCAAAATAAAACCCTCATTTGTTTTATCTCCATCATGCTCCTTGAAACAATTCTTAAATTCATTCCAAGACCCTATACTAGCATGGGGCAATCCTCTAAACCAATCCCTAGCATCCTTGGTCAAAGATTGTACAAATAAATTCATTACAACATCATCAGGCTCAACATTATAATCATCTATTACATCCATAAAAAATTTAGATGTTCCTCACATGTGATGACATTGTTCCCAGCAAACTTTGGGAGCTTCTTTCTAATTTCATCAGGAATTACATTAGGATAACCAAGAATACCAAAAAAAATAAGTTGTTTGTACCTTTCATGAATAAGAACTCCTTGTGGTGGATCCATTCCTTGAGATGTAGATGTCCTTGTGTTTGAACCAACAGGTTTTTTAGAAGCACCCGAAATGCCATTTGTCTGAGTTGCAAGGTTACCATGATTTCCACCTTGTCCCAAAAAGGAAGCAGCAACATTTGAAGGTCCTGAGGTATGCTTGAGAAAATCAATCTTTTTTCTTATTTTTGCAGCAGTAGCCTCCAACTCTACTTACTCTAATTCTTTATCTAATATTTCTTTTTCCTTTCTAGCCTTCTCAAGGTCTGCATCTAGTCTCAATCCTTGCTCTAATGGGTTTTCCACATGAACTTGTTCATTGATTTGAACTCCAATAGCTTTCTATTTGCCCTTATCTCTAGGCCTAGTTATCTCATGTGTTCTTTGCACAATGGGCTATCCCTCTACTCTTTTAGGCTCTAGGACAAAATTAATTGCCTCCAAATCTAACAACTACCTCTTTAGCTGATCAGCCCTTATCATGGCTTGTCTTACTCTATCTTCTTTATCTTTCTCTCTTTGCTGTCTAATAGCAACTTGTTCTTGGATTCTTCTTTCCAATTCATAGACCTCCTCAAATATCTCTTCTAATTCTGGGAGAGTAGTCTCAGATTCATCATCTCCCACTTGAAATTCATCCTCATACTGGTTCAATCCAAAATCAACAACCTCTTCATATTCTGAAATATTTTCTTCTTAACTAGGCTTGGTTTGAGTTTCTTGTCTTGTATCCTTTTTAATTTTCCAAGTATGAGAGACATTTCTTTTCTTCTTTCCTCCCCTTGCCTGACTAGGTCTAGAAGAGCTTGGAATACCTTCTTCCATTATGTCTTCAGGATGCTCCTTTCTCCGAGACCTAGTACCTTTGTAACTCATCTTATAAAAATCTACTGACTACCACTACTACAGAGATGTTTGAGTCACCACCCAAGAATATAGGGAATCTTACAATACAACTGCCTCACTGAAAAAATATCCAAATGAGTTTAACAAGACAAGGGACAAGAATAACCCTGTTTCTTCCAATGATGACCTACTGGTTACAATAGACTTGTGTAACATTTCCCTAGTAGAGTCACCATCTTGTTGGTGTTCAAAATGGACGCTTATTCTCTTAGGCTACCAATATACCCTCAGGTTGATTTTAGGATTGGTTAATTCCAAAATGTATAAGGATCTTAGGGTAACTGGACCAACTATATAGACAAGACTACCCTCTTCACTTCTAGCTCTGCAAAACCAAGGTAGGTGCACGTAACCCAGTGAAAACTATACTTCATACACCAAAGATTGGGTCTAAATAATAGATTGATAGTAAGAAAGTACTAAATGCTAACCTCACATTCATTGACTCTCCATTACTATACGGTGACAAAACCACACAACCAACTACTTAAATCTTGAAAAGGTTATTGATTTCAATATTTGGAATGTAATAACCTCAATCAATGTATGTTAACAAGAGAGATACTCATTTAGGCCAGTGTCTCATCCATTGGGCAAGAGTTCTTAGACACAAAGACACACAAAGTTGAGAATACCTGAGAATTCATAGCCATAAATACATTTATCCTAATCTTTACTGCTTACAAGACATCCTTACATAGACAAGGGAAAACTCATATCCCATTTAGAGCATTGTTTAATCCAATCCTAGATTAGAACTCAAGAATGAAGATACATACATAAAAGCACTATGTAATGAGCTAGAAAACTCAAAGCTTACTTGACTTGACACAAAGGAGAGATAAGAGTCAAATATTTGTATTAAGTATGATGAATTCCTTCTGTGTATACAATGAATCACAAGACACCCTGCTTGCAAATTATAGCTTAGACCTACAACTTTCTTCTTTCAGTAACAAACACTGAGTCAAAAACTATTACAAAACCTTGGGACCAGAAACTAGGGACTGATTCTGAACTTCGAAACTAGAACCCCTACAAAATCAAAAATTCAACACTATATAACACTGCTTACCCTGGAATCCTACACAAGTTAGGATGCAACAAGCTATGGATAACCATGGTAAGGGTTAGGGTTTCCACCCACCAAAAAATTCAAATAGATCATAAATTAATACACTAGAGGGAAAACCAAGCAACCTTGAGCAATCAGATCTAAATTCAATCTTCACTTATGGTAATTCTTCTGGAAATGTACTGAAGATCATGAAATTCCTACAAATTCATCTGATTTGACCCCTACAACATGCCTCGAGCACCATTTATTCATTCTCTCCATGGCATAAAACTCCCTGCAGTTAATCATCATACTCGCTGGACCACACTGCAATAGCTAACACCACCAAACTAATCAAATTTGGTCGCTAAAACATTAAAAACTAGTCCTTTCTGTCGCTAAGAAACCCTCAAAAATTTGAATTTGAATTGCAATGGTTATATCCATGGCTATAGCAGAAAATTGATGATCATAATTCAAACTAAGATCAACTTTAAGTCATGACCGCTCGATCCTCTTCCTTCACGGGCTTTATGACTTAACCATCAGATAGCCCCAAGTTTACCTCTCTGTGAACACACGACAAAGGCACTTCTATTTGTAGAATAAAAACCTAACAAACCATTTAACTCTCTAATTCGGTGAACAAAGAGAAATAACCAACCCCGGTCACATTTTGCAAACAAGCGACTGCAGGGAAACTCCAAGTCGCAGAATACATTACTTAACCCATGTTAGATCAAATGATTTAGTGAATGACTTCTTTCGCTAAATCGTGAAGTCCCTTCTTAACCTTAGGTTACTCTTTGCGAACTAGTGAATACATAAGAAATTTGAGGACCCACTGATTATCCAGCGAATTAGCGACCAAAGACATTTCACCAATTCGCTGAAAAAACTTGAAACACTACTACTTTATCTAGAGATTCAGTGAACACGTATTCGCTGAATCGCTAAAAGATTTAGAACCCTACCATAATACTCTGCGAACAAGCAAACACTACAAACATTTGTCAGAACCACCAAAAGACTGAGAAAATTTACTGGGCCCGCATCAAGAAGATCGACGGTTGTCTCATTTTCGCATAGACATCCAAGATTCCTCCAGATCATAAGACAACCGTCGGATGAAGAATCTTACCCTGCCCTAACAACCCTCTAATAGGATATGAAATCAATGGTTGGTGCATCTTCGCATGTGTTAGAGAAAACCCATCAGACTATACGCCGACCGTTGATGCTCTACAAGTGTCAGAACCCACTGAACCTTGGAAATCCTTGGCCCCATTGACATGTCCAGTCACACTACATGGACCAATCACAGACTGCCATTTGTACCTACGTGTCACACTGGACCCATAGTTTGAAGCGCTATGTCAAAAAGGAAAATCAACGACCGTCGCAGCTTCACATAGCTCTGACAAATCCTTTGCGCTTTAACGACAACCATCAGATTTAAAAGTTGTCAGAGAGACTGGGCCTGGGAAATATTAAGCCAAAAACATAGGAAATATTAAGGCACTGACTTGGGAAAAAAAAAGCAACGCCGGGCTTGTAGACTTAGGAAAAATAACCTAGGAGACTTAGGCAAATCGGCAATTATTAAAAGGGGCCCGAAAACCTTTAGTCGCAAGATCGCATAACATGAAAAAGGTTCACATGATCATGTGACAAAGGGTAAACAATTTTAGCACATGCGTTTAGGAAATCTTAAGTGACCCAAAAAGTAACATAAAATTAGAACCAGGCTAGGGCACACTAGGGTATTTTCATACCAATGGCTAGATTTATGAAAATTTGCCTAGGGTTTCAGCCAGAAAAGGAAGATAAACAGTTGCAGAGGTCCGAGAAAAGGGTATGGCCATGAAAATTTTTATATAGTGCTAATAGGATCCATTCCTTTAAATGAGAATAACATGAGGAAAATAGTCATAGACAACACAAATTCATCCTATAATGGTAGAGGAATTGTGATTAGTAAGATTCAACAAGATGATGTCAGATACTTATGTAAGATCCTAACCACTAAGTTTTGTGCAAACTCAAGAGAGGATGACATGGCAGCTAGAATGATACATGCAGCTTATCTGATGTGTGTTGATAAAGTGCAAGTTGATATGTGTGAGATTCTGAGAATTCAACTATTTGAGAATTTGGAAAAGATTAAGAAAACTAAGTATACACAGTTTAGATTCTCATCCTTAATCACCTATATGTTTTTTCATCTATTGAGAAGATTTCCTTACACCATTGGAAATGACTGGAATGATGGACAAACTACAATGGAAAGGATTAACCTAGTGTACAGAAGGCATGTAATTGATAAAGTGAATGAGAGTGCAGTATTGGTAATCAAGACATTTCAGGATATAGTGTCTAGCAGATCAAGGATCCCACAGTCTCTTGTGGAGAAGTATAAAAATGAGATATGTTTCATGGTTGATACTGACTTTACCTACATTGAAGCAGTAGAACCTAGAACAGAGTTCATAGACTCTCTTGGCTATGAGATAACTGAGGTAGAGATAGAAGAGTATGTGAGTGGGTTACTTAAGTGCAAGTTGGACACTCACTGTAATAGGTTTGGAACCTTTGAGGAGAACTTCAACTCTACAAAGACCTTACTTGAAGAGAAGAAGTCAAAGAAAAGAGTTGAGAGTACTATCAAGAAAATCCTAAAAGATACAAGGATGGTTGAGCATGAATTCTTGGTAGCAAAGCAAACAGTAGTAGCAATCAGAGATATTGGACAAAAAGAAGTTTTGTCTGTTCCACCTCTATCATCAATTGCAGCACAACAAGAAGAAACACAAGTTAAGGTGAAAGTGGAAGAAATTGAGAAGGATCAAGAAGCAAAGATATCCACTAGATCCACTTCCTCCACACCTAGAAAAAGAGTAAAAGAGAGTGCTACTAGACCAGGTAAAAGGCGGAAAACATTAGTGCAACTAGTTCCAAGGAAAATTGTAGAAATCAAAGATGATGTCACTTCTATTAAGAAGAAAACTTGGAAACCTAGAGTTGAGAAGCTTAATGAGCAGATCATTCAAGATGGAGACTTTACAAGAATGAATAAGTATTATGATCTCTATGATTATGCAGAGAGATTAAATCTAGAAAATGTAGTGGTAAAGCATATGATTTTGTCTAATAAGAAGTTTGATACAATTCAGGGTAAGATACCTGATGATTTGTACAATAAACTTGTGAATAGGAAGAAGAGAGCATCAGAAGAAGACACATCTATTAGAGAAAATCTTGTAAGAAAGCTTTGTGTTATAAAAGATGAAGCACACTTTAGTCAAATTATGAAAGCTTTAAGCACCCATTTGAGAACCAAGAAGAGAACCATTCAGATTATGGGAGGTAGATATGAAGAAGTTAATGTAGAAATAGAGAAAGCAATCATCAAAGTTATGTCAGAGAATGCTAGAGAACTATCAGTTGCAACAAAGCAAGTAGGTTAAACAGAACAAGAGGACATTCCCTCTCCACCAGCCATAAACATTGAAGATAAAGTCATGAATGTAGAAGAAACTAAGATCACCTTGGCTACTGATGATAATGTATTCAAGAATCTAGAAAACATTGTTGACAATTTGGCTTTTGAAGAGCAGGAGACCACCAAAGGAGAAGAGAAAATAGAGACCACAGTTGTAGAACCTAGAGTGATAGAAAAACCAGTACCTATTTCCACTAAAGAAGATATCAGTCTTACTCTTGAGACTGGAAAGAAGAATCGGATTGGATCTATGATTGAAAATTTGGGAAAGGAAGTAGATGATGATGATTAGATGGAATTGATCACATCCTTGAACAAGATCATTGGAAAGAATAAGAAAGTAAAAATTCTTGAAGGATGCCTGAAGGAGCTTACTGAGAAGTTACAAGGCATTGTAACTACACAAATTGCAGAAGCTGACCCTCTGGAGAAAGAAAAGAAAGTGATGAACACTTTTGATAGTGAGTTCACAAATTTAACTGATATAGCAAAAGTGAAATCTCAAGCAGCCTATGAAGCCAAAACACTTTTGAACATTAGCTAGAATATCAGGAATGATATCAACAATCTTGATATCTGTATAAAGGACTTGAGAAAGAATTTGGAAAGAGGAAAATCCTTATACATCCAGTATACAAAATCAGAGACCTTGATAGCAGAAGAAGATCAGAAGATGAAGATGAAGGAAGTAGAAATTCAGAATGAAACTAACTTTCTTTCAAGCCCTAATGTAAAGGTATCTGATGTTGAGAAGAAAATTCGTAAGATATATGATGAAATTAGAATTTTGCAAGATGAAAAGGACAGGAAAATGAAAAGATTCACTCTTTTAAGAGAGCACACTTCTATTAAGTTAAGTATTATTGAAGGGCAATTGGAAGAATTTCTTTCAACTAAGACATCTTTTCAAAAGTTTAGCTTTGAGAACCTCCAAGCATGTGAGATAGCATCTTATGGATTATGCGCACTACTCAATGTGGTAGATTCTATTAAGAAATCATGGGAGAAGGAGTTAGAGGCTATAAAGATTGATTTTGCAGATTGTGTTGCAAGCCTACCGGCTTTGCAATATTGAATTAAGGTATAAATTTTTTTTAATACAATTTTGTAACTCTCCTTACCTTTATTGTGTCATTGTTGTCAAAGGGGGAGAGAGATATAGTAGAAAATTGATAAGAAAATGATCAGGATTGATACTCTTAGGGGGAGTATTGTATTAGATATAAAAAAAATTTGGAGTTATAAGGATAGTATATATATTTTATACTATGGCCACAATTTTGAGATTTTGAAGTTGTAAGACTTAGCCAATTTTCTCATATGTTGCCACCAATGACAAAGGGGGAGATTGTTGGAAATTTGGCTGAGTTGGTTACATAGATGTTTTCATTATGGTAACATATGATCTACATGAAGATCGCACATGTCAAAGAGCTAGTATGTCAAAGTGCAATGCGAAATTGTCTAAGTATGAGACAGTGTGTTTTTACCAGTGAACCTGAAGATAGTTTTTGTTTGCGATGTCGACTGGAGTAAGTTTAGTGCTTGTGTACTTGAACATAGACTCTATGGTCACTATTGAAGGCTCATCTTAGAGCGCAAGTTAGTATGGCATGTACAGAAGAAGTTATGATAGTTTTTCTAAAGACAGTGTTAAGCCGACAGGACAGAATTGGTAAAGAGTTAAGGGATTATTTTGTTTATCAAAATAATGACTTGACAATATAAAGGGATGACATCCTATATTTTAACCCTTAGATAAATTTATTTTGTAATATGATAGCCGAATGGAAATTTATTAATCTTAATAACTTGTATAAATATAATTGTAAATTGTAAGAAGGATATATGATGAAGGAACGAATGTATGTAATAGCGATAGTGAAAGAGAAGCAAAAAGATATTTATGCAAGAAGCATAAGGTTATGTACTTTGACCTACTTTTGTAATCAGTAAATATTGTACATTACTTGTTTGGGCAGTGGGCTCATCTGGTAATCACTTTTTGTACTGCCAACTCCTAACAGGGTTGAGGCTTCTAACAAGGCCTATAGTCCTTAATCAAGACTCAGACACTATATGCATGTAATAGACTCCTAACAGGGTCAACATCCTTAACAAGATACTTTTGATTAGTGGACATTTGTGGGTACCATCCCCACCGGGGTTTTCCCTTGGCCAGGGTTTCCTCAAGAACAAATAATGTGTTATGAGTTCTTTAGTTTTATTGCTATGCATGTTGTTTAGCTTCTTATGTTATGCATGTGTAAAGATAATCTGTTATATCCATAATTGGGAAAAAGTAAAAGTTTGTAGAATACTGATTCACCCCCCCCCCCTCTCAGTATTCCCTATTTCTAACATATTTTTTGTTGATGCAAGATTGCTCCTAACCTAAGATGCTCCGACATCAGACACCAGGGTTATTAAGAAAGTGAGTCACTCAATTTTATACATGAGAAGAATCAAAATGATCCAACTTCACCTAAGAAATCCAGGAAGAATATCTTGGTGGTGTATCTTTCCACTTCACCAAGTACTCCATATACTCTTTACCTCTTGTACTCCTTCCAACTCTGTTGTCCATAATCCTCTCTATTCCTTCCATCTACTTCTTAGGATACTGATGTTTCACTTTTGAGCCATCCTCTAAATTCAAATCAGTCTCATTATACTCATACAAGTCTACAATGTTAAAGATAGGTGATATATCCATATCTTTAGGCAACTCAATTTGAAAATCATTTCTTGAAACAAATTTACTCAAGATCCTACAACGTCCAAACTTCCTCATCCTCAATTTTGTACAAGTTCCAATATGAAATCTCCCTTTCTTTAAATGAACCATAAATTCATCTCCCATGAAAAAATCCTTATGTCTCCTACTCCTATATGCATTATCCTTATATTTATGATTACTTTTCCCCCAAATAATATCTTAACCTCCTCATGTGATGATTTCATAAGATCTACAATTTTTTTTACTGCAACACTCCTTTTCTCCTCATGACTAATATCTCTTAACTCAGAAAATCCCTTAGGATTCATACCTGTGACAATTTCAAATGGTGTTCTCTTGTGCTCCTATTCACTGAATTATTATAGGAAAACTCTTCTTATGCTAAAACCAAATCCAAATTACCAAGTTTATCCCCCACCAATTAGCTCCTCAATAAATTCCCTGAAAACTTTTTACAAAATCTATCTATCCATCAATTTGTGGATGAAAAGTAGAACTATACTTTAAATTAGTATTCAAATTCCTCCAAAGTGTCCTCCAAAAATACCCCGCATATTTTCTCTTCCTGTCTGAAACTATACTCCTTGATAACCCATGTAATATAACAATCTCCTTAAAGAATAAATCAGCCACATGCACTGCATCTGAAGTCTTCTTACAAGGAATGAGATGTGACATTTTATAAAAACATTTCTACCACCACAAATATAGAATCATTACCCTTTTATGTTTTAGGAAATGCCAAAACAAAATCCATGCTAATATCCTCCCAAAGTCTACTAGGTATAGGTAAAGGTGTATACAATCCCACATTCTGACTACTACCCTTCACTACTTGATAACTCTATAATTCAAAACAAATTTCTGAACATCCTTATAAATTTGTGGCCAATAATATCTCTCATTTACCAAACTCATTGTCTTGTCAATATTGAAATATTTTGCAAGTCCTCCACTATGTTTCTTCTTGATCAAATTATCCATCATAGATCCTCTAGGTATGCACAATTGAACTCCTTTGAACAACATATCATCCTAAACAAAATAATCCAACCACTTGCTTTGGTCAGTTACAATAGGTTCCTTACAAGCTTTCCATGGTTCTGCAAAATTAGGATCTTCCTCAAACAAAGTTTTCAATTCATCAAACCCAAACACTTCCATTGTCATCTCTGTCAGCAAATTTATTCTTATACTCAATGCATAAACCACCTTGTTTGATTGTCCACTTCTATGTTTCAACACAAAAGTATAAATCTACAAGAACTCAACCCATTTCATATGTCTCTGATTCAACTTACATTGACTACTCAAATACTAGAAAGCTTTGTGATCAGTATATAATAAAAATTCCTTATGCAATAGGTAATGTATCCATTTCTTCAAAGCTTGAACTATAACATATAACTCCTGATCATAAACTAAATACTTCCTCTTGGCATCATTCAACTTCTCAATATAAAAAGTAATAGGTCTGCCTTCTTGGCTCAATATAGCTCCCATTGAATTTCCACTTGCATCATAGTCAACTTGAAATACCTTTTTGAAATAAGGTAAAGCCAATACTATTTGTTCACTAACTTTATGCTTCAGCAATTCAAAACTCTTATATACTCCATGCGTCCACTTGAAATCCTTCTGATCCCCTCTCATAGTCTTTATCATAGGATTACAAACTGAACTGAAACTCCTGATAAACTTCTACTAAAAACCATCCAATCCATGAAATGATCTGAATTCCCCAACATTCTCAGGCATAGGCCATTCCAAAATTTCTTTTATCTTCTCTAGATCCATCTTCAATCCTTCAATTGAAATCACAAATCCAAGATACATTATTTCCTCTTTCTTGAAAGTAATTTTCTTAATGTTAATAAATAACTTATCTTCCTTCAATCTTTGCAATACTTGTCTTAGATGAAACAAATGTTCTTCCTTACTCTTACTAAAAATTAGAATATTATCCAAGTACACAATCATAAATTTAGCTAAGAATTTCTTCAACACTTCATTCATTAGCCTCATAAAAGTACTAGGTGCATTAGTTAGACCAAAAGGCATAACTAACCACTCATACAAACCCTCATTAGTCTTAAAAGTAGTCTTCCATTCATCTCCTTCTTTGATTTTGATCTAATAATACCCACTCTTCAAGTCAATCTTAGTAAAATACCTTGATCCACTCAAACAATCCATTATGGCATCCATTCTATGCAAATGAAATTTGTACTTCATTGTGATCTTATTAATAGATATGGAATTAGTTGACATTCACCATTCTCCATTCTCCTTAGGTGCCAATACTACAGGTACTACACAAGTACTCAAATTTTCTCTAATCAAACCCTTATGTAATAATTCTTGCACTTATCTATTCAACTCCTCATTTTATGCCACTGTCATTCTATGTGGTGCTTTGTTTGGTAAACTATCTCCATAAATTAGGTCCATGCAATGAATGATACTCCTAACATGTGGTAATGCATTAGGTACATTATCTGAAATGATGTCTTCAAATTCTATCAACAAATCCCTTATCTTTGGTGGTTTCTCATTCACAATTCCTCTATCATATCAAATCCACAAGGAACACAACTTATCTATGATACCACCCTGTGTAGTCACTGATGCAGGGACCTCAAAGAGATCAATCTAGTCATGAAACAAGAGTAAAACACAATAATAGGATACAGAGAGTAAAATAAAGATCTATATTCACTTAGTGGAAATTAATTACATTTAGTTGGAAACATACATGCCAAGCTACAATTTACCTACTTGATTACAACTTTCAGTCCCGATCTTATATCCAATTCTAAATATTATGTATTATTCTTCCTAAGATATACTACTAGAGATGACTTACATTACATAAATAGTCATCATGAAATGTAGGTCAATTCAAGAACAAAAAATACTCCCCAAGAATAAGAAATGTGAAGGAGAAAAATAAGGAAGGTCCTAAATCATAAGGAACTCAATCCATAAAATGTGCAAGGCCCAACAAACCAAGATTTAGGTCCAAAAAATATCTGAGAACAAAGATGTATATTCCTACAAGCATCACAAACCGTAGAATTCAATTGCAAGATCAAAATTCATCAAAAAGTCACAAACTGGCAAGAACATGCTACACGAGAGAGAACAATTCATAACTCATGCAATAAAAATCTAAATTAATTGTGAACCTAGAAATATGATCTAAGATAGGCCTTGAGTACAATCCGATCATCACATAAGATGACTCAAACATATGTAGATCTTCCAACTTGATCTATCAAACTACAAAATAAGAACAATATTGAACATAATATTTTTGGTTGATGCAAGATTGCTCTGAACCCAAGAAGCTCTTGCATCACTCATCATACATGGGTGACGTAAATTTCCTCATATCTTCTCATTTAATATCAACTCTAGGATTTATCTTTCTAATCTGGGTATTGGTCTAGGATTGTTCCCCCTAATCTCATTGGTATGCTCTTGTTTGTCATCTCTACCCCTTGTTTGAGACATGGTTTCCCCTTCCCATTTTCATCTAGGTTTCCTATTTGTTGTTCTAGGTACCAAAGATACGTTTGAGTCTATGACATCATTTTCAAAAGTCTATCTAGTTAGTGTGTCTGGGGTTTTAGACCTAATATTGTTATTCCTTGTGTTATCCATGCTAAGTTTATTCAATTACCAAAGTAAAATATTCATTTAATTATTTTAACTAAGCATTATATTACAAACTCAAAATTAGCTAATACATTTTGGTACATGTGAGAAAGGCTTTTCGAGGGTACCTGTTATCTCAGATTGAGCCAGAAACAGGTGCACCCAAGCACTGTTTGATTTGCTCTGATAAGAGGGATGTGGGTGTGCTCTCTAAGCACTTAGAGCATACTATAATGCGTTCTAAGATGGATTGAAATCCATGAAAACCCCAAAATGGCACAAAAATAGGTATAGAACACCTGATTTGCCCCTAAGGCTTCAAGGATCCAAAAATGCTTTAATAGAGATTAAGCTACATGATGAGGAATGTAAGATTGATTTTAGACCAAATAGAGATGTGATATGATGCTATGCTATGCAAAACAATAAGAAGAACTAGGTTAATCCATTATTGCTAAGCTATGATGAGCTAAAATGCTAAAAAGTAAGCTAATTAGAATGATTTGCTAAGATCTAACATGAAAATGGCATTATAACAATGCATGAGAATGAAAGTAAGCTAATTGATTTTTGCTCTTGAAAGGAGAGGTATTTATAGGATTCTTAAGGGCTTGGGGTAGGAAGAGTGAGTGGCCAGGATTGAAATCCTTAAGAGAGGCCGAGATTCATTCAAAGGGGAGCACATGGATTGTGCTAGTTTAGGGATCACCTCCTTGTGACAAGTGTCACAAGGGCATTGGATTGAAAGATGGGAGGAATGTGCACAATTTGGGAAATGTGCCTAAGGTCAAAGGGTGTAAGAAAGGGGTGAGGGGCTTCTTAAATGCACCATAAGTGCATGTAAGAGGGATAAGAAGGCCTTAAATGCCTTCAATGCATTTCAAAAAGGGAAGCCCTCTTTGTTGACTTTGGGGTAAGCTTAAGAGTTGGCTAACCTTGTTTAGGGAATGTGACAAGGTTAAGGGAGGAATTAGGATTAGGATTAGGATAATCTTAGGATTAGGATGGGTGAAGAGGTTGGATTTGAGAAGATTCTAGAAGAGTCTAGAATTCTCCTTGGTTTCATGGAATAAAAGTTTATTCATTCCAAAAGCTTAAGTTTTGGGAATATTTATTAAAATATATTTAATAAATATGAAAATTAAATATTTAATCTTAATTAAATATTTTGAGTTGAGATTAGGGTTAGAAAAGATGGGATTAGCCTTTTAATCGAGATTAAGAAGGAATTAGAAGATTTTGGAAGAGGTTAGTGGTCTAAAGAAAATTGGCCAAGTTTTGGGCAAAAAATAAATAAATTATTTATTTTTGGGATTTTTGGTCAATTTATTAATTAAAATAATTAATAAATAAGGAGATAATGTTTAAATAAGATTTAAACATTTTTGGGAGGGATTCCTTAATTAAATGTTTTTAATTAAGATAAAGGGATTTAATGACATAAAAATTAATTAATTAATTAATTAATAAATGATGATGTCATCAGAGATTTTCAGAAAATAAAAATACTTTATTTTCTAAAGGATTTTTAGGTGTCTACAGTACAATTGAAACTTAAAGTAAACACAATAAAATTTAATGTATTTATATTCACAATCAAAATTGCATTTACATTCACGTCCAAAATTGTTATCACATTTACATGACTATAAATATTCAAGATCTCTATCTAAAAGCTTCTCTCCCTATCTATTTTGGGCTCTTCTTGATCCTCTAAGTCTGAGTACGAAATTAACCTATAACCTGGGGTAGATATATAGTGATCTACTATCTTTATAGGCTCAACTAGATCTACCAACAACATTATAAAAGGTATAAATTTTGATTTCAACTCTGACTGATTTTTCAAAAGAGGGCTTGGGCTTAGGTTTCAACTCAGACAATATGATTCCTTGGCCATTTCTCCTCTTGCAGGCTTCCACTTCTTCCTTTTCCTTCTAAATCTCTTTATGGCTTTTACAAAAGTTTTTGGGTTTGAAAGTGGAGAGCATTGAGAGTAATCATGCTTTCAGTTCATAACCCTCCCAAGTTTAATGTATCTCAAGTCTCAATCTCTTTTTCATTTTGTTGTATAAATCTATATCCTAGAAAAAAATCAAATGTTTCATTTTAGTTCTCTCTAGGTTTCCTTGGTGGTGAGCCCTAGGTTCTATGAAGGACCTAGTAGCTTTGATACCATATGTAACAACATAAATACTAAGAAGAAAATAAAACTAGCTAATTTTTTAAACAAAAATAAGTATGTGCCAATATAAAAATTTAAAAAAATAAAAAAATTAAGTGCAAGCTAACATATCTATTAACTTTTTTTTCTTTAAATCACAAGTAAAGCATTTGCTTCAAAATAGAACAATAATTTCTTAAAGGAAAGATAACTCGTTATGTATCATCTTTATAATTTATCTTAATATAAAGAACAAAGTGAGGAATCTTATTGTGAGTGTACTATCATTACTGAATCCATTATGTTTTTCTTGAATACTTCAATGTAACATGCGGGACATAACCACCAAAAAAATTTCTAGTAGAATCTAAGCCCCTAATTCGATCAACTTGCCTCAGGTAAAATCCAAAATCTCAAAGGCATAATTTACTAGACATAATTATGTAAGAAACCTAGATAATCCCCCCTTCATAATTAAATCATTTCTAAAAATCAAGCATAAATCATTTCTAATATCAAAAGCTGAAAAAATCATTTAATTGTTAAAACATCCTTTTAATATAAAGTTCTAGCACTTTTTATTAAAAAGGCACTTTGTGCATCTTAATCTTGATTAATTGATAATTAAAAAGGAATTTTCTATTTTGTCTTATTATCCAATCAATCTTGGCCAACCAAAATCATTGAATCCTCTCACTTGGATTGATCTCCCATCACCCCTCATCTCTACCTAACATATTTTGCCTCTTAATCTCCACCCTCCATTCTTGAGGCAATTCCTTTAAAAGGAAGCTCTCCCTTAGCTCAAGGGTTGCATCTGGATCATTTGGCATTCTTGCATTCCTCCATTTTAGAGTAATCTAGCTATTTTGAATCATAGATTCTTAGCTCATATCTCTCTTGCATTCTTAGCTTAATTCATTTCTAGAGTAATCTTACATTGTTATCTAGTTTGCTTTTTTAGTAGCATTATTGTTGTTTAGATTAATCTTGCATTCTAGTTTCGTTCTAGCTTTTAATTACATTTTGAATCTTCCATTTTGGAGTAGTCAAGTTACTAATACTTAATTCCAATCTAATGAGAATTATAAGAAGGATTAAACTCGCTTTAAATAGGAAGCAATAAGTTGCTTCCGGGAACTTAGCTTGTTCACTTGATTTGAACTCTTGAAGCTAACTTCTCGAATTAATGATTTATTGAGTTTTGGATGCATTATAATTGAATACCAATATTTAATCCCACATTTTTTGTGCCCACCGTGGGGCTCAAATCAGATTTTGGTCCTATTTTTTACAGGTTATTTTTGTTTAATTTCTAAAAGTGTGACGAATATCGCACCATAGTTCTCCATATTATTGTACGATATGAGTTTCATTGCATGGAGTTGCAAGTCTCACCAATATTAATTTTAATGGTACAACATAATAACTCTAGCTTTCATCACATGGCTCTTTGAGTTTCATCATATGATAATATGGTGTTGAATGTGTTATATCACATAAAAAATAGTGAGCATTTTTCAGGGTCTAGTTACGTGGATTTTTTGATTTTAATGCTTGATTCGGTTTTGTCTCAGCCCTAGCATTCTATTTTATAGGAAATAATAGTTTTTTCAGGATATTTGAGAGATAATTTTCTTGTCAAATTCATCTACATTACCATACTTTGAGACTACTAATGCTTTTGTGATTGTAGGACGCTTGTCAAAGCCATATCATGAGACTACTAAAGCTATTTGTTTTGTAGGTTTCCTTGGAGATACAATTAAACATTGTGCTTTCATAAGATTTTATTTTCTAGGCATCTATCTTAACTAGGAAGGCTTATTTTCTTGTGATTAGTTGGGTAGTAAGAGAGTATGCTCTTCACCTCCTAGAGGTGAATCAAAAATCTTGACCTACTTGGTTTTTCACTTGCAAAATAGTCTTGGGTAAATGAATATGTTCTTGATGTGCTTAGGATAATCTATGGAGTAGGAGAGTATTCTCTTTTCCCTTGTGGAAAATCATAAATATAGACCTTCATTAGTCTATCCATTTTCTTGCTCATTTTACCTTTAGAGGGCATGTTGTTGAGGTAAAAATCTCACGGGAATTACCCAAGTGGGAAAAAGAAAAGCCAACCCATCCAATCCACTATAAAATTTATTCCTTATTGGAAAAAAACTACAAGGACATAGCTATTAATTGTTTTGGGTCATTCATTTGACTAGAAGGACACACGTGAGGGTAATGTGTAGGACCAAAAGGTCTCAATCTTGCGTGCGAGACTTCCTTACTTGAAGCACTTGTAGGGATATAGGCCTCAATTCCGCTAAGAAGAACTATAAGGGATAGTTGCGAATAGATATCCTTACTAGACACTCTTAGTTAGAGGCTACCTAAATCACCTCTGAAAGTATTCTAATCTTTGTGCAAGGATTGATCCAAGTGGACTTACCTAGATCACATCAAGATTACACACCATATTTATTCTCTTGGATGCTTTAAATCATGAATGTGGCATTTGGAGAACCATTTTGGTGTGAGAATTGAGTCTCTTCTTTTGATCCATAACATGTATAGTAATTGAAAAATCCAATATCACTTTGTGTGAGGTGAAGTAATACCAAGTTGTGGGCAAAGGTTTTAATACTAGCCTTTTTTACCTTATGTAGTTTCTTCTTGATGTGTCTTCGAATGTGTTGAGACCTGTGGAAATTATTGTGA
The DNA here is from genome assembly GCA_027943335.1 of Chamaecyparis obtusa. Taxonomy (NCBI): domain Eukaryota; kingdom Viridiplantae; phylum Streptophyta; class Pinopsida; order Cupressales; family Cupressaceae; genus Chamaecyparis; species Chamaecyparis obtusa. The sequence continues at coordinate 1,007,794 of BSBK01007006.1, forward strand.
ACATACACTTAACACTTTTGGCACATTGCAATCTCCCTTTGACTTCACAAGTGTTTGTGTCCCCAAATTTGCTTTGTCCTTTGGTGGATTATTTGGAGACTCCTGTTTGGTCACATCTTTCTTATAAAAACTTAAACCTAGATTTAGGAACACTCAGATCTATCACTTATCTAAAATTGAAAACTATCTAGATTAGTCAAGATTTTCTCAAACAGTGGCAAATTGTCCTTTTCCTGTATCTTGTCATTTTCTTAGGCATTTCATCATATGATATGAGTGTTTTTTTGCATTTTGTATTAACTGGTTATAACCATATTATAGTATGCAGTTTAGAATTTCATCACACCTAGTGTTGGAGTTTATCGTATGATCTTTTACCTGACTATCCTTAAGACCTACATTGAGTCCTCAAATCTTGACATTGTCTAGGCTTTCTCTTATCTTTTTCTATTGTTTAGGTCAACAAGTCATGTGTCTAAACTGGTATTCTCAAATGGTCGACTCTTTTCTAATAACCTTGTAAGTCTTTTCTCTTGTTTTAAATATTTTGGAAATGCTCTAGCCCTTGTCTCAAATACCTCACCTAATTTAAAATTAAACCTTGCTCAACTTTGTCATAAGTGCCACTTAGCAGGCATTTAGGCCTAATTCTTGGTACCTTGTACTTAGTTTTTCCTAGCTATATCAACTTGGTCACAAGTATCACCTAGAAGGCATTAAGGCCTCACACTTGATACCTTTCACCTTGTTTCAACTACCTTTGTTGCCTATCCTTGAGATAGATCTATCACTACCTATATCTTTTGACACCAACTTAGTAATTTGTTATTACCAGATTTCCAACCTCATCTTCCATGCCATTTTTCACTCATAGTTATTACCAAAAGTCTATAGTTGATCTAAAATAGAAATATACTGACAATACCCCTAGACCATCCTTTCACAAGGAACCTTTTAATCAAACACATGTCTATCAGTCAATGCCCTTTACCTACGTTTATTACCATGATCAGACCAACATGTCAACATATAATTGGGGTAACTACAACAAACATGATTCTAAATCTTCTTTAGATGAAAAACCTAGACAAGAGGAAATCCAAAAGTTTCAAGAAGATAAACACTTTCATAAAGTGATGCAATCCATCGAGTCAGGATAAAGATCATTATTTTATGCATCTTTCCTCTATGGGGGTAAAAATTCCTCCTAACTTTGATGTGAATGACTTGTTACAAAAAGAAGAAGAATCTCCTATCACCATCCTCAAAAAATAACTTTAGGATTTACACAGTGAGATCTCCCAACTAAAGAAGAAAAAGGACCAAACATCGAACAAGTATTCTCTTGAGACCATATGTCCTTTCCCCTTTGACAAAAATATCTACATGCCACCCTTCTCACCTAAGGTGGAGGTTCCTAAATATGAAAAATATGATGGCAATAGACATCCCCAAGACCATGTGAGATAATTGTACGCTCTCAACATGGATTTTATGCATGAAAAAAGCTATCTTATGAGGCTCTTTCCTTGGAGTCTCGATGGCCAAGCTATGAGTTGGTTCACCTCGCTTGCCCCCGGAATAAATACTTTTGATGAGCTTGTTCAGAAGCTCATCTTACATTGTTACCATGAAAAATTACACCACATTTGACAAATTGGTTGAGACTTCAATTCACATAGAGAACATCCTTGTTCAAAAAGGAGAAATTACCTCACAATATAAAGAGCATAAGTCCCCTTCTAACAATCAACGTAACAAGGATGAGCATAAGTTCTGGATCAAAACCAAAGATGTTTTCAATGATGGGATTATGGGCACAACCTCAACCTCTACCTCTAGAAAACCCAAAGAGCCCACGTTAAATATTTTTGTTGGTTTCCAAGTAGCCAAAGCTAACAAGAGTACCCAACCAATCTCTAAACCCTAGGGTAACAAAGATAGGCCATGGATCCCTAGGCCTAAATGAGATTTTACTCCCCTTGAAGAGTCACTTGAGAATGCCCTAAATGCACTTTTGACTAACAAAATCATCACATTTCCTGACAATTCTAAACCTTGTACGATCCTGAGATCAGGCCTAAGTGGTGGAACAACAATCACTTTTGTGATTACCATCACAATAAGGGCCATAAAAATAATAATTATATGAAATTTAAACATCTCATCTAGGATCTGATTGATAATGATAAAATTTTGATTGATCCCCCTCATAAAAAACACCAACCATAAGGCCTTCAAAGAGCCTTTTTCCAAATATGAAAAGGGGAGTCATCCAAGACAAAAGCTAACAAGGTGGGTTACACATACTCTAACAATGATAATGTGATCCACATGCTTGAGTCCTCTAACTATGTCATTAATGCCATCAATATCAAGGGTAAGAATTAAGTTGATTCATCTAATGAGATAACTCACTCTCAAGGAAAAGTCACCTTATGAGGAGTTGGTCATATTGCTTCCCAAACTACTTAACCTTCTTTGAAGAAGATGATAAATCTGTCAGCCACTCTCATAACCAGCCTCTCCACATCGAAGTCCTCATTCATAAGTACAGAGTAAAACATGTTTTGATAGATGGAGGCACATGTTTGAATATCTTCACATTTAACTTGGTTAAGGCTCTTGGTTTCTCAGAAAATGCCATTGGTCCCAGGAAAAAAAATAACAATTAAAGCATTGATGAAGAAGAACTCTCTTCTAAGGGCATGGTGGTCTTTCCCATCCGAGTTGGTCCTATTCAATGAGCCATTATCTGTCAAGTCATGGATCTTCCTCTAGCATACAACATACTTCTTGGTTTCCCATGGATCCATAAAATGTAGGTTGTACCATTGACATATCATTAATGCATAAAATTTCCTCATAATGGAATTGAGGTTACTATTCCTACAATCTCAAGATACACTTGCAACAATGTGAAACAGTCTAAAAGCATGATTCCACACAATAAGGAAGACTTGAGGAAATAGGAAACTGAGAGCTCATGACATAATACATTCCATGACTTAGGAAAGAGGTTGAACATGAAAGAGAATGGGATGGGAGAATACAAGTTGGATGCTTCATGCTCTATGATCAATCTCCTTATTTGCCCAAAAAATTATGGGAATCCATCTTCAACATTTTGACCTACTAGTGCATTGAATCCAACAATTCATGAAGGCATGGGCATGGTAAAATAAAAAGTTCCACTTGAGCTAGAGAATGAAGAAAACTTGTCTTACAATGGCTCTATAGCGGTGAAGAATCGAAGCAAGAAGTAAAATATGTTGAGATTTCTCCTAAGGAGTATGGTGTAGGCTACCAACTTATAAATAAAAATGGGGCATGATGGAAAAAGTCCTCTTGGTAAAGGAAAAGACCTTGTTGAACCCCTACATGCTGAATTTTGTAATCCTAGGGACAAAACTAGAGTCAGGTGTTATGAACAAAAGTTCAACCTACCATCTGCAACTGGCCCTATCTTTGATAGCCTGGGTGATTTTGATAATGATTACGAGTAGGATGCCCCTAGGAATTATGAAAGGTTGTTCCATATACCTAAAAATCAGCCTATTGAGGGATACAATTAAGAGACCCCATTTGAGGAACCAGCCAGAGAACAAAAAAAAGAAGGCTCTATGAAGATAAGATATCCAGACTAGTTTATTGCTTTGTTTGAAGAAATAAGACAACCTACATCACCATGCATGCCCATATTGGATTAATAAAACACCACTCAACTAGTGCACAATCAAACATCAAACCATGAAACTGACATCACATATAACTAGTTTGAAATAACCAACTTCAATCTAGATGAAATTGAGAAACAAACTCTAAACCAAGAAGATCATCATGAAGAGATTCCTATGACTCTAGCCCAGTATCTGGGATGATCTGTTAGTAGTCACATTGACTCAAATGGATATGAATGGTATCATCTATCTAATGCTATGATATATATTGAGGTTGATGTGATCCACAAGTATGCTCTTGGTTCAACTTTCGAGGTAGGTGAAGGCTCTAATTCCCAGCATAACTTAGATAATAGTCGAGATCATCCAGATATTGAACTAGTTATGGTACCTCCTTCTCAAGTAACTATTAGGAATTAATGCTAAAGTGTTTTGCAGCCATTTTGCAGTAGTTGTTGTTGCATTCATGACTATGATTGTCATTGATGTCAACACAGTGATTTACCGAAGACTTGCAGAGAAGCAGAAAAATTTTGGATTAGCGCATGTGGGTTATTGTAGTTGGAGCTATGAGATGTTGAGGTTATACTCTTTGATATGTCATATTTCTATGGTTAAGAGCGTAGATAGTAATTCATTGATTCATGGAACTTATGATCATTTTGGTAGAAGCAGTGTTAAGGCAGTGTTCCTGAGTAGCGGTTTGTGGAAATTGGATGATATCTCCTAATCAGGATGGAATCTAGTTTTGTACAGTTAAAGGAAAGTTGGAGACACATTGATAGTGATGTGGATGATAGTGCATACTTCGAGGTCACACAAGTGAAGATTTATTGAATTTGGAAGTTGACAATTTTATGTAATTTTGGTGTAGCATGTGGAAACTTTTATTTTATAATTGTATGCCAACTCATTTGTAATTATTTGAGTGTGGTATAAAGGATGGAATGTATTTCCTTGTTGATATGGAATTTTAATGAATTTTTAGTGATGATGTGTGATGTGGTATGCATGAAGTGAAGAATAGAGCTAATTATGAAAGTGAATATGTGAAGGAAGACATGCAATTACAGAGATCTAAAATTGAGATATGATGTAACAGTGAGTGTGGTTTGGCACAATCAGAGAAGAGGTAACATATCATTTTTTTGATTAATGCAAAGATTATTTGGACAGTGTGTTCAGTGATCTTACCCTGAAGCTGTTTGGGCAGTGGTTCCTTCTGTCTTCTATAACTCTTAACCGAGTTAGAATCTTTTAACAAGGATTCAAAATCTCCTAATAGGGATTCATATGTACTGAATGTATTTCATAAGACTCCTAATAGATTCCATCCTCTCATAAGGAATATTCATATTAGTGCATCTTTTATGGGCATCATTCCCACCGGGGTTTACTCTTTGATCAAGAGGTTCCCTAGTCAACATATCTTGTGTCATTGTGTTATTGTGTATGAATATCTTTCTATGGTTGGTAATTATATTGCTTATATTGTTTAATGTTGTTGAAGATGATAAAAGTTATAATTATCTGATAACTGATTCACCCCCCCCCCTCTTAATTATCTTGGTGGACTTTACTTTCTAACAATTGGTATTAGAGCGGCAGGTCCTTGAAAGAGAAGTTTAACAGCTTAAGGAGATCCATGGTGAATTTTAGGAAAGAAAGCCCTAAGTTTGATGGAGTAAATGTTATGTATGTGGAGCCTTATCAGACCTTTCTATGGGGTTAAGGGGCAAAGCCCCTTGCTGGGTCCTGGGGTAGCACCCCAAGCGGGGTCAAGGGGTAGAGCCCCTGATGGGGTCGAGGGGCAGCACCCCTCGACGCTAAGAATGACTTAATAATATTGTAATGAGTCAGCCATCTATTTTCTATTAGTTGAAGTATTTTTGCCCTAATTTCATTATGTCAAAAATACTTGTAAAAGGGCTTAGGGTTTGAGATTCATTGTATGATGGATTATTGTAGCTTCATGTGGCAATATTGAGTTGCAGGTTTCAGATTGTAATCGTTGGATAATAATAAATATATTGGACTCATTGTTGGTGGAAATAGCCCAGGGATTGGGTGAACCATGTTAAATTCTATGTTATTGTGTTCTCTCTTGTTTGTTAATATTTGCATTTTCTGCTTATTATCCTAACAATAAATTTTGATAGCTGGAAAGAAAAGATGAAGACACACCAATTATGTTTAGGACCAGTTTATTGGTTGATCACAAAGAATAATAAGACTATTATTGAAGAGGATAATCTTGAAACATGTACTACAGAAGAGAGAGATCTATTCATGTGTAACATACTTGCAAGAGAAGCACTTTTGACAGCACTACCAGAGAATGAGTATAGTCAGGTAAAATATTTAAAAAAATCTCATGAAATTTGGAATGCTTTACACTCTACTTTTGAAGGTGATGAACATGCAAAAAGAGTTAGATTACATAATTGGATATGTGCATTTAAAGATATAAGAATGTTGGAAGATGAATCTGTTAGAAGTTATATTGGTAGAATGTCAGACATCATTTTAGGTATAAAATCTTATGGAGGAACAAAGACAGAGAATGAAGTGATATGGAAAATTCTAAGGACATTGACTCATGTATTTAAGTAGACAACATAGATGATTGAAAAAGTGATACCTTGTACAACAAACTTTACAAGAGAGACTCTTCTTGGAAGATTGGAAGCAGCAGAAATGAACCTAAGATTATTAGGAGACTTACCTAGAATGGAGACAGAATTCAGTGCTCTTAGTGTTCACCCTACTTTGTCAAGAAGCATCAGTGTGAGTGGAGATTATGTTGGTAGCAGCAGATCTAGAAATAAAGAAGACAAGAAGATTGAAGAAGGTATTGCCTTGCTTGTGAAAAGAGAACCAAACGGTAAGAAAAATTTTAAATGTTGGACTTGTCAAGAATATGGTCATTTTGCATCTAAATGTCCTAAGAGAGTTAAAAAGTACAGAAGCAAATTCAAACCTAGAAGATCTAAGGAATGTTATTACGCTAATGATGAAGATCTTGAAGCTAGTATAGAAAGAACTTTAAGTGAAAGTGATACTGAGAATAATGATGACATAGGATTTGTAGCAATCAAAGAAGAAAATCCTAAATCTGATGTTAAGGAAGAAAAAGCCTTAGTTTCTCAACTTGAAAAGAAAGTTGATTGGATTATAGATAGTGGTTGTTCACATCACATGACTAGAGACATGAAAAAGTTCATAAAATTGAATGAATATGATGGTGGAGTTGTTAGAGTTGGAAACAATGCACCTTGTTTGATTAAAGGTATAGGATCTATTACTCTTGATGGAAAGACTAATACCGATGATGTCTATTTTGTTGATGGATTGAAACATAATCTTTTGAGTGTTGGCTAGTTAGTTGATAAGGGATATCAAGTTTGGTTTACTGAGAAAACTTGTGTGATAAAGGATAAAGATGGGAATCTGATTGGAACTAGATCTAGAACCAAAGGTAATGTATTTCAGTTGAATCCTACTAAGATGACATATTTTATTACAAATATTGATGACAGTTGGTTATGGCATAGAAGGTTTTGTCATATAAACTTTGATAACATTGTGAAAGTAAGTACTACACTTGTAGTGAGAGATTTACCTAAGATTATGAAGCCTACTAACATGATTTGCAAAGAATGTGTAATGGCTAAATAAAAGAGAAGTTCTTTTCCTAGTAAGAAGTTTACATCTACAGAGAAGCTAGAGATTGTTCATACAGATTTGAGTGGTCCTACCAGGACTAGAGGATTCTATGGAGAAAGGTATTTTATGATTCTTGTTGTTGATTTTACAAGAATGATGTGGATTGCATTTCTTAAAGAAAAATCTAAAGCATTTGATAAGTTTAAGATTGTTAAGAATAAAGTTGAGAATGAATCTAGAATGAAAATTAAATGTTTAAGATCTGATAGAGGTGGAGAATTTACTTCTAGAGAGTTTAACAACTTTTGTGAAGAAAATGGCATTAAAAGATAGTATTCGGCCCCTAGAACACCTAAACAAAATGACATTGTAGAAAGAAGGAATAGATCAGTGACTGAAGTAGCAAGAGCTATGTTGTTTGAGAATGATTTGGTGAAGGTATTCTGGAGAGAAGCAGTGAACACAGCAATGTATACAATGAATAGAGTACAAATCAAAGCAAACACAGACAAGACACCTTATGAATTATGGTTTGGACATGCACCCTCAGTTAAGTATTTTAGAATTTTTGGACGCAAATGTTATATAAAGAGAGATGATGATATAGGAAAGTTTGATCCTAGAAGTGATGAAGGTATATTTCTTGGATATTCTTTGAAAAGCAAAGCATATAGATGTTTCAATAAAAGAACTAAGACTATTGTTGAGAGCACAAATGTTAAAGCTGATGAAAAGTTCAAAATTTAGGAAAGAATGCTTGATTATGAATCTGATGAAGAAGCTCATCCTAAGCCTAATACTAGAACTACTAAATTATTTTATGAAACTGATAGTGATTTGTTGAATGAAAACCACAGTGAAGTTATGGAAGAACCCACATCTGAAGAGAGATCTGAGACAGTGACACCTAGCAAGAGTTTTTTAAGGAATCATCCTTTTGAATAGATTATTGGGAGCATCAAAAGAGGAGTTCTTACTCAAAATAAGGCACAAGAACAATTATGTTTGATTTCTCAAATTAAACCTAAGACTACTAATGAAGCTTGTGAAGATGAAAGTTGGACTAATGCTATGAAAGAAGAACTAGATCAGATTGAAAAGAACAAGACATGGGAATTGGTCCCTAGACCTAAAGACAAGAATGTTATTGGAACTAAATGGGTATTCAGAAACAAGATGAATGAACAAGGAGAAGTAGTAAGAAAAAAAGCAAGATTGGTATGTAAGGGTTACTCACAACAAGAAGGAATTGACTATGAAGAGACTTTTGCACCTATTGCAAGAATTGAAGCAGTAAGAATGTTTTTGGCATATGTAGCTTACAAGAAATTCAAAGTGTATCAGATGGATGTGAAGTCAACATTTCTAAATGGAGAATTGAAAGAAGAAGTCTACATTGAGCAGCCTGAAGGTTTTCCTTTAACTCAAGAAGGAGACATGGTATGTAAATTAAAGAAAGCTTTATATGGAATTAAACAAGCACCTAGAACTTGGTATGCAAGACTGGATAAGTATTTGTTAAAGTTGGGATTTATAAAAGGTACAGCTGATAACAATCTGTACACAAAAGAAATTAAAAATGGTTTGTTAGTTATAGTTATTTTTGTTGATGACATTATCTTTGGAGGAGAAGATGAAGCTAGTGACAAATTTGTTGATGAAATGAAGACTGAATTTGAAATGAGTATGATTGGTGAAATGAAATATTTTTTGGAATTATAGATAACACAAAACAATGATGGTATTTTTGTAAGTCAGACAAAGTACCTGAATGACTTGTTGAAAAGATTTGGAATGGAGGATTGTAAACCAGTTGGAACACCTATGGTGACCAAACATAAGTTATCTAGCACAGATGAGACTCCTGTAGTAGAACAGAAGAAATACAAATCTATGATTGGAGGATTATAATATTTGACTCATACAAGACCTGATATAGCACATTCAGTTGGAATTGTAGCAAGATTTCAAGCTGAACCTAGAGAATCACATTATGCAGCAGTAAAGAGGATACTGAGATATTTAAGAGGCACAATGGACTATGGATATGGTATGAAAAATCTAATGATTTTACCCTATGTGCATATACAGATGTTGATTGGGGAGGCAGTGTTGATGATAAGAAAAGCACCAGTGGAGGAGCATTTTTCCTTGGAGGAAGATTAGTTTCTTGGCTAAGCAAGAAGTAGAATTGTATCTCACAAAGCATAGTAGAAGTAGAATATGTAGCAGCAGCAAACAATTGTAACCAAATAATTTGGATGAAGCAGATGCTGAAGGATATTGGAATAAAATTTGTTGAACCTCTTGTCATACATTATGATAACACCAGTATAGTTAGTATGTCTAAGAATCCTATATTACATTCTAAGATAAAGCATATAGAGATTAAGTATCATGTTGTAAGATAGAAAGTTTCTGAAAAAGAAGTCAGACTTGAGTACATAAGTACAAAGGAGCAAATAGCAGATATATTCACAAAGCCTTTACCTAAGGATACATTTGAGTATCTAAGAGGTATGCTCGGGGTTATGCCCCAACCTAATTTTGAGAAGTGATGCAGTTGGTTGCATCCGTCCAGTGGTATATGAGCCCTATCTTTCTTCTGGACTGGATGATGGTACTTCCTCTATGGGGGAGTATGTGTATCTGAGCTGAGTCATGAGGACTCTAGTAAATGTATTTTTCTAAAAAGTGTCTTTTGATATTGAGTTATTGTTGACTTAGTGATGGAATTTCTATCATTGATGTCAATGGGGGAGAAGTATGCATGAAAAATAATATGAGAGAACTGAATAGGATAACGAAGCAAGATTTGATTGATGAAGAGGATTTGAAGAAGCAGTGTTATAGTATTGGATTTTTGGAACATTGGATGTTTTTCATCTATGTTGCCATCAATGCCAATGGGGGAGATTGTTAGGAATGAATGCTAAAGTGTTTGGCAGCCATTATATAGCAATTTTTGTTGCATTCATGACTATGATTGTCATTGATGTCAGCACAGTGATTTACCGAAGACTTTCAGAGAAGTAGACAGAGTTTGGATTAGCGCACATGGTTTATTGTAGTTGGAGCTATGTGATGTTGAGGTTATACTCTTTGATATGTCATATGTCTATGGTTAAGAGCACAGATAGTAATTTGTTGATTCATGGAAGTTATGATCATTTTGGTAGAAGCAATGTTCAGGCAGTGTTCTTGAGTAGCAGTTTGTGGAAATCGGATGATATCTCCTAATCGGGATGGAATCTAGTTTTGCACAATTAAAGGGAAGTTGGAGACACATTGATAGTGACATGGATGATAGTGTAGACTTTGAGGTCACATGAGTGAAGATTTATTGTATTTGGAAGCTGACAATTTTATGTAATTTTGGTGTAGCGTGTGGAAACTTTTATTTTGTAATTGTATGCCGACTCATTTGTAATTATTTGAGTGTAGCATAAAGGAAGGAATGTATTTCTTTGTTGATATGGAATCTTAATGAATTTTTAGTGATGATGTGTGATGTGGTATGCATGAAGTAAAGAATAGAGCTAAGTATGAAAGTGAATATGTGAAGGAAGACATGCGAAGTACAAAGATCTGAAATTGAGATCTGATGTAATAGTGAGTGTGGTTTGGCATAGTCAGAGAAGAGGTAACATATTATTCTATTTATTAATGCAAAGATTTTTTGGACAATGTGTTTAGTGATCTTACCCTGAAGTTGTTTGGGCAATGGGTCCTTCTGTCTTTTATAACTCTTAACCAAGTTAGAATCTTTTAACAGGGATTCAAAATCTCCTAACAGGGATTCATATGTACTGAATGTATTTCATAAGACTCCTAACAGACTCCATCCTCTCATAAGGAATATTCATATTAGTGCATCTTTTGTGGGCATCATTCCCACCGGGGTTTATTCTTTGATCAAGAGGTTCCCTAGTCAACATATCTTGTGTCATTGTGTTATTGTGTATGAATATCTTTCTATGGTTGGTAATTATATTTCTTATATGGTTTAATGTTGTTGAAGATGATAAAATTTATAATTATCTGATAACTGATTCACCCCCCCCCCCTCAATTATCTTGGTGGACTTTACTTTCTAATAGTAACAATACCTTCAACTTCAACCACATTATTCAAAGAGGAATCATCTCCTCCTAATAGTACACCTATGATTCTCCCTCACAATCCTAAACAAAACTCTAGGGAAAGATCTAGGATTACGATGGTCTCTTTGCATAGATTCCTACATCAAAGAATGGAGGTAGAACAAGACCTTTATCTTCATTTTGGGCCTAGATCAAGAAGGTTAGGTTCACAAAATACTTCTTGCAACTTCTCTAGTGCCCCTTCAATGAGTCATGCTTGAAATAGGTTTATAGAAGATAACTTTCTCAACTTATCCTCAAAAACCATGAATGATGATGATGATACCAAAGTATTTTATCTTGATCCTATTGGTTCCTTACCTCTCATCTACCTCGAGATGATTGACTGGAACTCCTTTGAGCCTGTAAACCTATTATGTTTTTCCAATGATCATAACCTATCTTGGTACCTCAATGTTGTTGAACCTCTTCCTTCTTCCACCAGTGTAATGAGTGGTAGTATGTCAGTGGAAGATATCAAGTATCTTAGTCTCAAAAGAAATAATAAAAATAACAAGTGATCTAATGGTGAAAACCACTATGTGGAAGTGTCAGATCCAAAAATAGTAAAAATATAAGACATATCCAATGGTAAAAACCTCTCCAAGGTACCTGCAGATGAGATACTTGATATCCTCCCTAAACATTTTTAGGAACAATCTTCAATGCTTATAGAGCCTACATAGCAGGTGAATTTGGGTACAGTTGAAAATCCACATATCATACATCTTGCACAATATTTATATAAAGAAGAAAATAAAAAGTTTATTTAGTTTTTTAAAGATAAGAAGATCCATTTTGTGTGGTCTTATTTTGACATGCCTGGCTTAGACACTAATCTCATTATGTGTCATTTATCTATTACACCTAGCGTAAAACAAAAGCTATGTAAGATGCATCCACATATCACGTTACTAGTTAAGGAAGAACTAGAAAAGTTTCTCAAAGCCACATTCATTAGAGCTATAGACTATGAATAATGGATATCCAACATTGTACCTATTTTCAAAGAAGATAAATCCATATGAATCTATACATACTTCATGGATTTGAACAAATCTTTTCCTAAAGATGATTCCCCGCTACCTAACATAGACATGATTGTAGATCTTACTGTTGGCTTTCAGATGTATTCTCTAATAGACATTTTTTTTTATATAATCAAATTTTCATTTCCCTTGAAGAATGGGAAAAGACAACATTTACTTATGCATGGGGAACCTTCTATTGGAATGTTATTCCATTTGGACTTAAAAATTTTGGTGCAACATATCAACGAGCAATGGCAACTATCTTTCAGCAATGGAAACTATCTTTCATGATATGATGCAAAGAAACATGGGAGAATATGTAGATGAAAAGCTAGCTAAATCTGCTACAAGAGATATATACCTCATTGATTTGGATATGATCTTCACAAGAATGGAACAATTCAAGTTAAGGCTCAATCCAAAGAAGTGCACTTTTGGGGTCACCTTTGGCAAAATTCTCAAATACATTGTCTCAGTGTGAGGAATCGAGGTAGATCCAGCTAACATGAAGGAAATAATGGAGATGCAACCACCATGAAATATCATTCAAATGAGGACATTGCAAGGGAAGATATAATCAATAAGGATATTTATCTCACAACTAGCTGACAAGGAATAACTCTTCACTAAGATTCTACATAAGGGTGTGACATTCAAATGGAATGATAATTTTCAGAAGCACTTTCAATAGATTAAAGAGTATCTAGATAACCCTCCTATGCTAATGTCTCATATCCCTGGAAAACCTTTATTGCTCTACATATCAGCTACCACTTCTTCATTAGGATCATTCTTGCACAACATGATGATCAAGGATGAGAGAGAGAAATTTACTACATAAGTAGAACATTGGTATCCTACGAGCTGAATTACATGGTCATTGAGAAGACTTGTCTAATGGTATTATTTTCTTCTCAAAATTTTAGACACTATATGTTGGCCTACTCGACATAGCTAATTGTAAAAATTGATCCTCTCAAGTACTTAATAAGTAAAGAAATGTTAACAGGATAGTTGGCTAAATAGGTAATGATACTACATGAGTTTGATATCACATACATTAACCAAAAATAAATAAAATGGAAAGTCTCGGTAAATCAATTAGCGGATGCACCTTTACAAGATACACAACCTCTCATTTTTGAATTTTCTGATGAGTCCATTCTAAACTTAACACAACATCCCTAGAAAATTTGCTTTGATGGTTCATTCACACAACAAGGTGTAGGTGTTGGAGTCTTGTTCATTTATCCTCAAGGCTATAAAATTCCCAAGTCTTATAAAATGATCTTCCTTGCACTAACAATGTGGCATATTGTGAAGCCTTACCTAATGGACTCAAATTGTCTATTGAATGGAATATCGAAGAACTTCATGTCTACAATGATTTCAAGCTAATCATCAATCAAATCAATGATGAGTATCAAACTAAAGATGAAAATATCTTGCCTTATAAGTGTATGATGGATGATCTTAAAAATTACTTCATGTTTGTCACCTTCCAATAGCTATCACGTGCAGAAAATAGAGTAGCAGATGCAATGGCTACTTTATCTTCGATGCTAAAATTGTAAGACCACAAATTCCAATATGAATTCTTGGCAGAAGAGCTCCCTTTTCCTACTTATGACACACCTGATTCCCAAATTGTCTGCACCATCATCACCCATGAAACCTCTCATTATAACTAGATCTACACCTACCTTAAGGACCAAACCATTCTTGATTCCCTTTCCTAGAATGAAAAAATAGAATCTCATCTGAAATACCTCCTAGTATCTCATCATCGCAAATGACTTGTTTAGGACGGGTTTCAATGGTCACTTCTTAGGTTTTTATAGTGTGAGGAGTCTGAGAGAGCACTTAAGGAAGTTCACGAGGGTATTTGTGGATCGCACTTGAATGGTCTTTCCCTAGCAAAGAAGATTATTAGAGTAGGTTACTACTAGCCTACCATGGAAAAAGATGCTATCCACTTTGCTAAAACCTATCAAAAATGCCAACTCCATTGAAATTTGATTCATGCTATTGCAAGAGATTGGTTGCCCTTTATCACTCACTGAAAATTTCAACAATGGGTCTTTGACCTTATGGGTTAGATATATCCTTCCTCATCCAATGGGAATAAATTTATTACTACATCTATGAAGTACTTCACTAAATGGGTTGCATTTGTCCCTCTAATCAA